>OX940811.1:14896884-15496884 GCA_954870605.1 Acer campestre | reverse complement strand
GTAAGAGCGTACCTCATCAACCAAATTAGAAGACCACTGAAAGTTCCCTTATTTTTGCTTCTCAAATCTTCCACCCCACCTCCTTCACGCATTTAGACTAGGGGGACTGTCAGCTCTCAACCAGGCACCATATACCATCTATGTTTTCTCTAACCGCTTCTCAAACTCACAATTCGAATAGTCACAAGAAGTGTGATCTAGCAAACCACAATAGAAGCAAAAGTTCAGTAGCCGCTCATACTAGATTGGCATAACAGTCTCCTCCCCATCACCTAAAACATCAACCCTTAGAAATCACCTAAGCGGCTTGTCCACCTTAATAGCTACCCATACTCTTAAAAACTTTCCAAGACAGTCATCTGAGGATCTAGAATCCACTTCTCGCACCTCACCAATAATATTACCCCAGGAATCCTCCAATCTCCTTAATCCTACAAAGCATTGGAATATTGGAGATCTACACCCAAAACTCAGCAATACTAAACTTCAAACCTTTAATGGCTCCCTTACCTACAGGCTCTTCAAGGACAACCAACGCATCATCGAAACTCCATAGTCCGCTCATAAGGACCCTCTGCCTATCCTCCATCGAATGGAAGTGAAAAGCATATATATTATTTGAGATCACTTCAATCTCCACCCCATTATGGACCTTCCAGATTGGAGCAATCAACGACCGAAACACCTCCCGATTAATTAGATCCTGCGACATTCTCTTCCCAGCCAAGCACAGAGCCTACTTATGTGCCCCTGCACTCTTTAGATCATCATGTAACCTCCGTAAAGATCCTTCTCAATCCTTCAGAGACAATGAAGGACAAAGTTTCTCAATCTCTGCCGCCCCCATAGCAAGTCAAATGGACATCAAGAAAGAAGGTAGTCACTTCCAAAAAGAATGACCCCCCAAACAACAAAAAACCACTCTACTCTTACCCTAGGTTTTCAAAGAAAACTAGAGAAGAGACTTAAACTTTTTAAAATTCTTAATTTGGTTTATATGTATATATATATATATATGAGTTTAATTACAAAAGAAATTAATCACTAAGATACACATATGTGGTTTACAATTAATTAATTTACTCGGTATGGTAAGGTCTCTAATGTCTAGATTATTTTCCAGTTAGCATTGACTTGAAGTCCTAATTTTGGCTATTATTTTGAATATTTAATCATATGTTGGCATCATCTACATGTACTTTTTGAGATTAATGTTAGATTTTTCAATTGTTTTCAGCTTTTCACTCTTCTTATTCATGTTGTTTTTACCATGCTTGGCTTTTTGTTGTATACATTAAGGTCGTTTTTCTCTCATAGGCACACATTATAAGCATATTTATTGCATACTAATACACATCACCACACTTTTGCCATGTAAGCAACATAACTTCAATCATAATAATAAACATGACAAAAGTGTGATAATATATATCAGTATGTTATAAGTATGCTTATATTGTATGCCTGCTAGAGAAAAATTGTACATTAAGGGTGGTGTTCGAAAAAAGGTTCTAGGCGGCTGCCTAAACGTTGTGCGGTGTCCAAACGTCCCGAATTTACTAAATTCGGCCACAAAAATTGGTCCACAGAAAAAGTCAATGGTCAACCATCCCGAGTTGGACCAATTTTTTAGTGATTACTCGGGCTAGGCAGGGTTAAAAAAAACGATTCAACAAAACGACACTGTTTGTGCCTTGAAATACACCAAAACGCCATCCTTATTTCTCACCAGTCATTCATTCCAAGATCGTGAAAACTGAAAAAACCCAAATCTCATCGCTGACCACCCACATCCCGCCGCTACCATCGTTGACTTACCGCTATTGGTACAACAACCTATTCTCTACTTCTCTCTCTTTCTGTCTCTCACTCTTTTGTCTCGAAATCTCGAATCAATTGGGTTTATGAATCAATTGGGTTTTCGATATTGATATTTGATAGGTTGAAATCAGTGAGTCAAATGAAAAAAATCAAGAAGGAGAAGAATCAGTGAGTCAAACGCGATGGTGGTGGGAATGGATTCACAATTTTAGATTTCTGGTGTGAAGCAAAGTAGAAGAAACGAGAAGAATCAGGAATGAGAAAGTGAGAGAGATGAATTAATTAAAAGTCTTTGAAAAAAAAGAGAAAAAAAATAAGAACAAAAAGTTTCACCGAATATGTGGTTGTGGTAGGTGGGACTTGGGAGGGTGTTGGTAGATGGGATGAATGGATGACAGCTAAACAAACATTTAAAATACATTATTACTTTTTTATTCTAATGAGAGTATTATGGGTATTTCAAATATGTATATATTTAAAAAGTTTTTTATAAAAAAAATAAAATAATATTTCATGAAATTTGAAATTAAATAATTATAAAATTATGAAATATTATGTTATTATTGTTGGTTTTATAGGTAGGAAAAACAAACAATTCAAATTTTTTTTAAAAAAATGATCGCCTAGGTGTTAGGCGCTGGTCTGCCTCTCGATTAACGCCTAATGTTTACTAGAACACTGATTAAGGGTTCCTATATTAATTGAAAATAAAAACTAAAGGAAATCAAGTTCCATTCAAAATGGAATCAAGAAATTATTTTTCTTGTAGGAACTTAATTTCTAATTTTTGTGGGATATACTTAAGTTGATGCAAATAATTGTGTCATTGCGTAACAAAACAAAAAAGAGAGAAATAATTGGATTTGATAGAAGTAAAGGATCTTATTATGTTCTTGTGAATATTATCAAATTATTTTAAGACACTTTTTGCATTTGACAAATTATATATTGACCGGGATAATTTCTCATGCGGACGTCCTTATATAACTTCAAGAGGATATTGAATGTGAGCCACTAATTTTGAAAAGTGTATACACACTTGAGTAAAAGCATGTAAAATTAGTGGCTCATATTTAATATCCTCATAAAGTTATATCAAGACGTCTTTATTTGAAAATTTATATATATATATATATATATATGATAATTCTTCTATCAAGACAACCAACCACAAACACATGTTTTAATAAAAGACTGATTTTTTTTTAACAAATATTTGAACTTATTAAAACATGTGGATATGGTTGGTCGTCCTGAAATTATAATTTCAGAACGACGTGATAGGAGAACTATCCTCTATATATATATATATATATATATGTTCAAGTCGGTATGTATTGATATAACTTCATCAATGTGCTGGATATAAACCATTATATTTACATACTTTGACTCAAAGTGTATATTCTTGTCAAAACTTCCCCATAATCAATGGTCCACATGCACACTTATTATAAATGGTATCTCATATATATATATACATATATTTATGTGTGTGTACGCGCACGCACGCTTTCAGCCATATTAACTTAAATTCTCTAAATTAACTGCAAATGATTTCAATTGTTTAAAATTGCTTTTGAAAAGGAGTTATCTTAAGACAAAAGGAACCTCAAAAATGTTAAATATAAACACCTCTTGGTTTCAAAAGAAGATTTTGCTTTCAACTTTGTAAATGGTTCTTATTGGGTTCAAAAGGCAAGTAGGTTAGATATGTTATGTCTTTGAACATTCAGACTTCAAACTAAAAAATGCTATGTTGAATTAGATTTGTAATTAATGAAAAGTTGAAAAACAAAAATAAAGAGAATGGAGGTTCACATGATGCAAGTGAATTATAAAGGGTTAGGATTTATGAAAACAAAGGTGGGTAACAGATAAACATCAGCAAATCAGAATATG
The DNA here is from genome assembly GCA_954870605.1 of Acer campestre. Classification (NCBI taxonomy): domain Eukaryota; kingdom Viridiplantae; phylum Streptophyta; class Magnoliopsida; order Sapindales; family Sapindaceae; genus Acer; species Acer campestre. The sequence goes on along the minus strand of OX940811.1, from coordinate 15,493,161 downwards.
CCACCAGACTCCAAACAAATTGATCATACAACTAATTACACAAAACCCACTTAAGATATGCTTATTTACAGGCAAAAACAATGAGCATTAGAAAATGAATCATTAATTGCAAACTTGATAAATCAGATGAAGAAAATATGCTAGGTTTCCATTTTTTTTTTTCAAGTGTTTTGATAGAGAGCTAGCTACTGCAACCAAAAACAAGAAAAGAAGAAAAACACACCACTAGTCATCTAGAAAGCCATCCTTGGCCTATTCGGCATCCCAATAATGGCAAAATCAATGTCTCAATTACAGGGAGATGATGGCTATGCACTCTTCTGAGTTTTTCCCATTATCCAGTGTATTACAGGTTCCATCTTCCCCGTCCACCTTACCTTTCGAATATAACTATCTAAATTAAAAATAAAACAGTTTACAGATCAAACATAACGGGGCAGATGCCACACCAACAGGCACCAAGTGTAAGAAACCTTAATGTTCCTGCAAACTCAACTTCGGTTGCACATCGCCGACCAGGATTGTGTCGATGGTTGCTGGTTGCCCCCACCAGTTTGTTTCCTTCTCCGCTTATTGCAACCACATTCTCCCCATAAGACCATGAAAATAACACTTACCAATCCAAATGAAACTGACCAAATTATGTGCTGTACTCGAAAGGTGCTGGTGGCTGAGGTTCTTCATCAACAGCCATGGCTGAAGCAGAACCCTGCTGTCCTGTAGTTGTCCCACTAGCAGGTGACTGGGTAGATGAAGGTGCGTCGGTAAGAGAGAGCACTTCAGGTTCAGTAGGACGCAGGTCCCTCAGGAGTACGAACCCAGACGGCGCTGACTTCACTGGCACATATCTGCTATCTTCAAGAATCTTAATGAACTTCTCCTGAGCAGGAACCACCCTCGCAGGGTTGATTAAAATTTCAAAAGAAGGCTCAGGTTCTGCTTTCTTCTCTTGTGGCGTATCAACCTGCCAAATAGAGTATACGAAAGGAAAAACAGGACCAAAAAGATTATGACCATGACTTGATAAATGAATGGACCTTTTTTTTATTCTTTGAATTTCAAGGAATCAAGGATAGAAAATTAAACAAATTTAACCATTTAAACCATGAATGATATAAGAAAACTAATAATTTTGATTCAGAAAATGAAAATTGTTTTCCACCCTCACAAAAACTGATGATAATTTTACCTGCATAGAGTCCCCATCCTTCTCACTGGATGATTTTCCTTTTCCAGCAGTAGAAGTATCAGTCTTTTCGGCAATTGCTTTTTCCTTCTGGTCTGCTTCTTTCTTATTAGCCCTGGCTTTGGCCTTTGCCGATGTTGACAAAACAGCAGTGGGAAGTTTTACAGCTGATGTGGCGGTGGGCACAGTAGTTGGCTTTGGATATTCAAACAGAGAAGGTTTTGCATGTGATAAGAATTCAAACCTAGGAACTTTCAGGTCATAGTTGAGCCCAATAAGAGCTGTGGGTGAGAACGCCAAGCTAATGAAATAAATAAGGGGATACCAATACCAAAACTGACTGAAAACAGCAAGACCAACAACTGCTGTAATTTTATCATGTTTTGTCTTGGAAAGTAATTTTATAGTCACATTCCTTCCCCCAGCATCAAGGATTCCAGAGGCCAAAATAGCTCCCATCTTGCTCATGGTATCTTCATGTTTATCTAGAATTATTTTCTCCAATTGCCGCCTATATAACATTGAAAAAAAAAACATATAAGTGATGCAAACTTAACATGTGTGATAAAAATGCAAGACTTAATACTACAACAATACCTAAAGGTTCCAACACGAGAGTCATTGGCTTCATTAATCTGGACCATGACCATAGCCATTGCAATTAGAGCACCTTGACGAACAAAATCAACAACATCTGAAGTCAGAGGCTCTAGCAATGATATGGCCTCACTCAAGCCAGTACCCGCACAGGAAATGCCAACTGCAAGAGCCGCACCATATCGAACATGTGGATTATATGACTCAGATAGCAGGGAGACAATTCGAGGAGTCTGCAGTTTAAGAACACAGTGAGATCTACAGCAATCTGTGTTCAACTTCCCCCCCTACTCACCACCAACCCACCCACTAAAAAAGATAAAAACCACATTGCATGTATAGCTAGCAACAACACATTGCATAGAGAACAAAAATGGAGAATAGAGGAACATGAACAATTAAACGAACAAATTGTAAAAGAAAGGGAAAAAAAAGAAGGGAATATGAAAAATCACAAACCTGCTCTGGCTCAGAGTACAAGACAAACCCAAGCGCTAGAACAGCAGTCCTCCTGACATCATCGCTCACATCTGAGACAGCAAAGTGCAGCAGCTGGCGAATGGCCTTGTTATTAGCTGTTCCACTGTAGGCCAGTGCCAATGCATACATACCACCATAACGCAGAATGGGATCTTGATCGCGGGTCATCTGCTCAATTAATGTGTCAGCTTCCTCTTCCCTTCCATAAACCGTAAGGGCTATGCCCAATGCCAATCCCCTGAAACATAATCATGAGTTAGGAAACACAATGGCAGAAGTTAAGCTTAAAACAACAACCCACATAAAAACCAGCTTACCTAATGATCTTCTCATGCTGTGTTTCATGTGCATAGGTAAGCATCTCACTCGCCTTCTCACTGGCAGTTCCAACCATAAGCAAACCCATGCTGATGCCAGCAGCTTCACCAGCAACTGCACTGTCTGTATAAAGCACATTTTTAATATCATCGTAGATATCTTCGTCGGCAGTTCCTAGAGCTGCCAAGCCAAGACCTAAGCAGGCACCGTGTTGAATAACCTGCAAAAAGTTTTCAATAATGAATTTCCTAATCACTTTTGAAGGCTTTCTATCTAATAAATAAATTCTAGAGTTCCCGTAAACCTACCTCAACATTAGTACTGCGTAGGCTATCACGAAGGAATTGCTTGATGCCCTCGCCATGATTGGCATGAATGAGACCCAAAGCATAGAGAGCACCACCTTCAGAGTACGGACTGCCACCACCACCAGCCCCACCCTGGGGCAAGTAAGGTGCCATCAGTGACCTTCCTTGCTGTAGATGGCCTCTATGAATAACACCTAACCCAGCTGTTGCACTAAATTTAGCCCAATTGGTGGCTCTGCTCAACCAGTCCTGAGAATTGAGACGAACCAACAAAGTATTATAACATAAACATATGTATGTCTGCGTGTAAGTCTTTCTATGTGTGTGTGTGTCATCATCAATGAAAAAATAATAATACGAGCTAGACAATTGTTTTACCAGATTCTCTCTGAGAAAAGTATCCACAGTTGTTCCAGCATGCATAATTGCATTAGAATAAATTGTTGCACTATGACAGACACTATTTCTCATCTCAACGGACTGCTTTATTGTCTTTAGAATCAATAGGTCCGACCTATAAACAAACACAACCAGATAGGTAAATGTCTCACAAGCAATCTTCATCCAAATAAACTATTCAAAAGTATTTCTGAAGGAAACTTTTAATTGGTGAAAGAAACAAATGGTCTCACTTGTTATGACTGTATAAGAATTGCAGAGTCAGCTGAATTGATGTCTCTCCAGACAATATTCCCCTGATTTTGGTTAGTCTTTCTGCATACATCAGTTCACTTGGATCCGCTTCAGGCACAGTTGTGACTGAAGCAGAAGTTCCATCTGCCATCGGAACATCCTCAGCAGCTGTAGAACTTTCATTTTGAGTGGAAGCGGGATCACTAGATACTGGTTGGACTGCTTCTGAAGGTTGTGACTTAGGAACAGGCAGGTGATCTCTCACATTCAAGAGAAAAGCTTGATGCTCATTCTCTACAAGATCAAAGGCTACTTGGAATGCCAATAAAGCATCATCCTTATTTTCCGATCGGAGAAGCTTTTCCAATATACTCACAACACCTTCAGGCTCGTCCAAGAACATGAGACACTGGCAAATACTCAAATAATCTGGAGAGGGAAGCTTTTGATATACTTTAACAAGAAGACGAAGCACCTGAAGGAAGAATCAATTCATTGAGAGATCTTATAGAGCATTCCAACAAAATACTTGCAAGTTTCAGTTATTTTTTTTTTTACATAGCTCTTCAAATTCAAGTTCATCAAAGCATGGATGCTTTCAACAGCAAATACAACATATGAAACAATGGCATAAACTGCTAAGCATAAACAAGTGGTATAAGAATAACATTAAAAATCAATAACACTAAAATTACTCACCTCACTCCGATATTCTCTACGATTAACAAAGGAATGAGAGACATTAATGCAATATGACAAAGTCCCCTGTATATTATCACTCCTAGTAATTGCTTCCTCAAGTTTATCCAATCTTCGGCATTCAATCGCAATTCCCATTGCTTGCTGGTATTTTCCATCCATAATACACCTACATGAATAAATTTTTAGCCAACTAGAAGAAGATGAAACGTCAGCAGATCAAAAAAGTGAAGGTCCACATACTTATCAAGCATTCTCTCCACAATTGCTTCCAATCTAGGGTCCACATTTGCTGCTTCATTGTTTGACTCAGCCGCCTTTGACTTGATACTGGCATATTCATCTATAGCCTTCGCTGAGGAAAGAAATCAAACAAAGTATCATGTCAATAAGAGGTGTAAAATATCTAAATGGAAACACCGTGAATATCACAAACGATGATCAAATGAAATTTACATTGACTTAACCAAACTCATTCATTCCCCTTATTGTTCCAGAAATCAGAACATAACGAAACTCAACAAATATCCTTACCTAGAAGCGTATGAACATAATCAGAATCCTCTGAAACATCAAATAAGGAACTAGCTCCAAGGGCATATGACAATGAGTCATTAAGTTCACCCAAGTAATAGAAAACCTGTGGGGAAGAAGCACAGTGGAATCCATTAAAAGAAAATGTCAGAACAGAGTACTATAAATTGCATCTATCAATCAGACATGGGTGTCATAATTTATATTCAAAGGAGGAAACCTAAGAGCTATCTTTGCCCTCAACGGTGTGTGACATATACATATAATAATGACATGGAGTCTTCTAATCACTTTCTTCTTCGTTGTCTAGTAGATTGGAAGCTTGGAAGCATTCTGTTTTCCTAGGCTAAATTATCTCAAGTTATGTTGCCTTCCTCATGTAAAGAGTATTCCGGCGGGGGGTTGGGGGGTGGGGAATTTTGGCTTTTGCCAGTAGCCTGGTAATATGAAAGCTAAAAGTCCAGTGGCAGTGATGCATTACAGCTGTCATTTGGGTAACGTGGTTGAAACAAGGGATTTTTGAATACTACAAGAGAGAGGATAGATGGTAATAGGTGAATGACACTTTCCAAAAAATGGTACATTTGAAATTGGAAGTTCCTTAATAACAAGAGTTAGTTTCTGTAATAGAGCTACTGTCTGCATGTATATAACTTCTATAGATTTGGATCAAAGACACTTAAAAGAATCTTTTGGTATTAGCCCTTCCAATTAGAAGAAAGTGTTCTGGCATAGTTGAATCTTGCCCCATATACTCTCTTTCTCTGTTTTCTTTTGGGTCTACATTTAAAGTGTTCTTACTTCTTACAAAAGCATACACTTATTATGTACAGAAAAAGAAAACACTAGTCCATGCAGATACGAAGAGAGTACACAGAAATTAGTTATTACCTTTGAAACCAGCAGGGCTGCAAGTTGCCTCTGATGCTGATCGAACTCTTCATCCTCATATAAACTTTCGCTGGATCAAAAGAAAGGATGAAATGACATAAACATTAATAGCCATGATATATAGAAAAATAAGATTATTCATCATTGGCTATCTATACCAATACAAACATAGATTTACACAATTTCCCAAAACACGTGGTCCATCCCATAATAATAATAAGCACATTATCTTCCCTTAAAACAGACCTATATGATTGCTTCCCAACAATCTGGCAGATACATGATCACCAACAATCAGCACATACACACACATGTAATAACACCAGACTACGACAAAGGATAATAATTGCATTAAGATATAGGAAGAATAAATAATATTGTGAAGAAATAGTTTAGACTCCTAATTTGATTCCATCAGCTTCACTTCAAAACTTTAGAGATATCGTCATCCATGAAGTATAATTTCTTTCTAACTAGGCCAACTTTTTAGCTAAAACTTACAACATCTCTTAAACTACTGGTTTAATCTTACTTCTCTTTGACCAGAAAAATGAAAGGCATTACATAGCAGAGCCACATTTTAGTGAACACTGCAACAAAACTACACATGAAATTCAAATCAAAATGATTCAACTAGACCAAAAAAAGTTATTCAGGATCATGAAAACAAGTTAAATTACTAATGCATGTAATCCAAAACCTGAACATTAAAATCATCAACACCTAAAGCATTGTGAGTATAGCATCGGCACCAACTGATATCAAAGTTACTTCCCTCACTCATCTCCACTTCATAACCGAAAGATAGCTCCAATTCTCTTGCTAAAGGTCCAACACTATGACAAAAAGGAAGAAACTAGGGGGAAAATCCAGACTTTTTGAGTGAAGCAAATTTTGTAACCAATCTGATTCTCAGGTCCTATATCCATTAGGATAATAGAGTTTACAACTATGTAGATTGTCATTGATTAATATATTAACAAAATTGTCATCACAACATCATCAGTTGCCTTAATAATAGTTCAAAAGTTTCTTCATATGTCCTAATCTCCTCCGAAAACCACCAATTACAATAACACAAACCACAGAATTTAAACAGCATTAACGTTTCACATTCCCTAAAAGAGTAAAAACCCTAGTCTTAAAACCCATAACAAAAACAGAATAAATTTTGTTTTCTATTTTTTTATATATATATATATTTCAAATAAACAACCAGACAACCATTCTTAAACTAAAATACCAGTTTTCTTAATTTTTGTTAAGCAATTGAAAACTAAATTACTCAGTAAATTAAAACCCCACTTAAAAACAGCATTAAACCCATAAAGATTCAAATTTTACTTTCCCAGAAACTGAGCAGATCGAAAACAATAAATCAGACAAAGAAAGAGAGAAATTGAAGTACATGATGGGTACACTAGTGGAGATCTCGGGCCAGAACTGGTCAACGCAGCTGTTGAGATTGGAGAGAGCGTGTAGTTTCAACAAGGGATGGGTCTCGTTCAACATCGCAAGTAAACCTCCGGCCGAGCTCACCATCGTTGCCGCCATGACCGCCGAGTAGCTGAAGACAAAAACCCTAACGTTTCAATTGGAGATTTTGTTTGGAGGAAAAGAATCGAATTTCCAAACCCTAAGAAAAAAACACACACAGAGAGATATAGAGATAGAGAGAGAGAGAGAGAGAGAGAGGCTTGAGTGATAATATAATTTGTTGGCTTTATGTTTGTTTCTTGAATCTTGAAAACTTACCCAACAAGTCAAAAATATCATTAAAAATTAAATATATATAATTTTAATTGGTGGTTTTTATAACAAAATATTTTTAAATGGTTCTGTTACTTTTGTATATCTTTTTATCTTTTCTTTTTTTCACTTTAATTATTTTTAAAATATTTTATATATCGCACTTCAAAAATCTTCTCATAGAATTTTAACCGAGGAAAATATATATATTTGTTATTTTATTTTCTTTTTAGTATTATATTGTTTATAGTAATTATGTTTTTTTTTTATAGAGACCAAATTACTTAACACCTACTTGAGGTTTTCCTTATGACACATGGAGTCGATTATATATATAATCGTACATTTTTTGCCTTATGAGGGTTGTCGATCACATGGAGGTAGGGGTGGGCATGGGTTGGTTTGGGTTGGATTTGACGATACCCAAACCCAACCATTATTTAATCGGTTTATTTTTTTACGATCCAAACCAAACCAATTATAAGGTAAAACTAACCAAACCAAACCAATAAAAATCGGTTTGATTCGGTTTGGTTTGACGGTTTAAGAAAATAATTACATTTTTTTTTATATTTAAACAAATATAATAATAGCAATATAAGCAGTAAACTCATTATTAATAAGATAAACAATAATATTAAATTTAACCCAAATGCATAACAACAATTGTTAAAAAAATATATAAATAAATAACTCAAATGTAGAACGCATAAAATTTATAAAAAAAAAAAAAACCCTTATACTCAATAAATTTGTTTAGTGCCAACAACTTCGGATGAGATAAGATAGCTTTAAGAATAAACATAGTGGGTTAGAACTTAGAACTGGGAAAACGGTAACCTTGGAAATAAATATAATATAAAATTATTTTAACTTTAATTTTTTTTATATGATAATTTAATATATATATATATATATATAAGTATGTATGGGTGGGGCTATGCGGGTTGATAAAACACAACCCACAAACCAACCCAAACCATCTGGTTACTAAAATATAATCTAATTGGTATTTTTTCTTTAACAAAATCAAACCAACCCACTTAAATTGGTTTGGTTTGGACAGATTGATCGGTTTAGCGGTTTGGCGGTTTGGCGGTTTGGATATCCACCCCTACATGGAGGTATGAAATAAAATGTTTAATGTTCATTCTATAATTACCGATTGGTTTTCATATATACATGACAACTTTTATTAGGAGAATCTAAAGATAGGTGATCCTTTGGAATAACAAGTGGCTTCAAAGTTTGAGCACGTGTTGGGCTCTTTACAAGGGATTGGGAGGAGAAATCTAATGATGGGTAATCCTACTTCCCAAATTTATTTGAGTTATGAGGAGATTGAGTGATTGACAACCACTTAAGAATGTGATATAAATAAATATGTCACTCTTCACCTACTATTTAAAAACAAAATCACTCTTCCAAAAAAAAAAAAAAATACAACTTTCCCTTATAATTTTTTTTTTTTTTTGACGGTACCTATAGTGGCGGTGATTCAAACCCGGAATATTGTCAAGTTGAATAATCATCATTCAAAACTAAACCATATTGGCCAGTAGTTTCATATTATGTTTACTATGATGAAATTCAAGTAAAATTAACCCATTTTACCAACAAAAAGAAAAAATTTGAGAAGTTATAAAGAGAAAAAGTATTAAACTAAAATTTTAATGGCAATAAAATTGTCTAAGAAAAGTGATTTTATTTTTCATATACATCGGATGGATGCACAACACCATCAAATAAATTATTTCTCTTTATGATGTAGGTGTGAATATAAAAAAATAAGGGGCAAATTGCACTGAACCCCTTGAGATTTGGGCAAGTTACACTTATCTAGAAATGTTTTGTTATTATACAGTAACACCCCATGACTTAAATTTGACTTCGAAAATACCTAAAATGCCTCTAGTTATATTATTTTATACTTTTTTTTTTTACCTTTTAACCAAAAACTTTATAAACTTTAATAAAATAAAATAAATAAAATAAAAGATATACTTCATTAAATAAATTAATAGTTTACAATAAATAAATAAATAATTAATTAATTATAGAAAAATTAAATAAATAAATAGTTTTAAAAAAAATAAATAAAGGGTTTAATAAATAAATAAATAAATAAAAATAACTAAAAACATTAATTTTTTTTTTTTAAGGATATCCATTAATAGGGACAAAAAAAGCTTTAAATATCCAAACTTTTACAGTAAGGATGATGGTGAGAGAAGCTTCAAGGTTCCCAACACTGAGGGTGTTATTAAGTCTTGGGGGTGTTAGTGTATAATAACAAAACCTTTCTAGCTAAGTGTAACTTGTCCAATCCTCAAGGGGTTCAGTGCAATTTGCCCAAAAATAAATAAAGAAAGAAAGAAAAGTATACCAAACCCGGCCATTATGGGCCTCTTTATTTATATTTAAGCTTGAATCTTGATTTCTAGCTATTCAACACCGTTGCCCATTTCATATTGTAGTTACACAACCCAAAATAGTAAACGGTTTTGTTACCGGAAAATCGTCACTAGGGGTGAAATTCCAAATAACGACTTTACAGAGACTAAGATCAAGATTGACCCTAGTCGGAGGGGTATCAAGTGGTTTGATACCGACTATCCTAAGCAATGCAAGTACTACGTAGGACACCAGAAAATATATAAAAATGAGTTTTTTATTGATCGTTACTTTGCATTACAAATATGTGAACTATACATTCAAGATTAACTGTAAGGTATGGAGATTCAGTGGGTAATGGAGATGGTCGTGATGGTGATCTCGTGCATGTCGATAAGTAGAACTTGACCGTAGGGTTTCTGGTCGTGATTTTCGGCCCCCCTTTTTTCGATGAATAAGTAGTTGTATATATAGGTCCTGTTGCTTACCATGCACTCTTATAATTTCGGTCTAGGGTTTGGCCAATGCAGGATTCTCTTCTTTTTAGGAGATAATCTCAGAGCTTTACGTGTAGAATCTAGTCTTTCCTTCCTAGGAGGAGTCAATCTCGTGATCAAATTGTTACCTTCCTAGTAGGATTCTTATTGTGTTGACCTGCTCAAAACAGGATTCTCTGGCGGGAAGGAGTATATCTCTTCTGTACGGCAGCGTTTTAATGGGTCTTTCATGGAGCTTTTAGTTTCTGGTATGAGAATCTTGCTGCCTGGTATCTTTCTGCTTGGCGGGCTAGCTATATCAGAAAGTGCAAGCCAGTGGGCATCCAGCTGATGGAGTAGGGGGATGTCTAGCTGGTATTATAGCGGGATGCTTAGTGGAACTCCGTGTCGGGGTGCTGCGTGGTTCATACTATGGCGGGATGCTCAGTGGAACTCCGTGTCAGGGTGCTGCAGGGTTTATAGGAGACCAGGGTATGACGGGGTTGGACCCCGCTGCGGGGTTCTAACGAGTATCTCGGCTTGGGACGTTGCTTATGAATCGAGATGCTGGCGGGGTCCTAAAGAAGCTGGGGGAAGGCTGGGTCGGACCCCGCTGGAGAGGGTGTGCACTCGAATCAATCGGAGTCCGCCTTTTATCGGGGTAGCCGGATGGTGTCTGTACTCATATATTCTCCTTGGGTTGAGGTGGAAAATTCTTCCTTAGTCCTTCGCCAATTTTGGCGGTTAACAGAAGTCCCCCCTGACTTGGACACTGATATCTTGTTGGGGTCGGAGTCAAGATCTTGTCTATACTTGAAGGATTTTCTGCCTTATCTGCTTATTTCCTTGTCTGACTAGTTCTCCACCTAGGAGGAGGAAATCCTTACTTGATGCTTAAATATTGATTGTGTGTCGATTAATGATTGGGTTCCTCGTTTTCAAAAAGAGCCGTTTTGGCAAGATTAATGCGGAAAACGCCTCTACCCATTCTTCCGGTCACCGATTCTGGTTTCCTGGTGTGTAACTGCCACCTCTCTTCTATAAATAGACCGGCTCCACTGGTGCTTTCTTCCTTACTTTCAAACTTTTAGAATTAAAAAAGAGAACGACACCCAACTGCTCTGCTTTCTTTCTTTCTTCTTTACTTAGCAATCCTCAAAATTTCTTCTATATTCTTCAATGGCTTCTCCTTCACAACTCCCTACTTCTCAAGAAATTGCTACTGAGCAAAACCCTTCTGCGATGGCGACCACTACACATCTTGACCCCGTCTCTCCGCATTAGTCTGACGTATTGATGCCCTCTTCAACTCGGAGAAGGCTGACGTGGCGAAGGATTCCCTGACCTCGGAGAGGAGGAAACAGGATCGAGAGGGGGACGGGGTTGCTGATGATACCCCGCGGGCCCAGCGTCGTCGCTCTACCCGAAACCCCTGAATTGGGTCGGGTTTCCACAATCAACCGGAGGACCCTGTTATTATCCATGACGGGGTGGATGCGGCGAGGGTCGGAGGTGGTGACGGGGGCGATAAAGGAAGCATTTCACTAGTCGGGGTCCAGGCCTGCTCTTTTGCCATGACAGGAGGATAGTCCCCGACTCCGTATGCACCCTGAATCCTCTGGCCAAGTTAAGGGAGGAGTACAAGATTCCAGATAACATCACTCTCTCTCTCTTCCTCATCGGGGTTATAATGTATACACCCCGCCTCAAGATCGCTTGCTGATCCACATAGCGGCCTTCGAATACGGTGTTCGACTGCCACTACATCCCACACTCCGCCAGGCTCTTGTCGCGTTAGAGTTAGCCCCCCTCCAGATCTCGTCGGGATTCTGGAAGCACTTGACTGAGTTCCTAGTGCTCTGGAAGTAGCAGTGCGAGAAAGATCGCATCGAGTGGGAGTCGAGGTTGGATGAGCTCCGCTTCCTTTTTAACATCACCAACATGGTGCCCCGGGGTTAGTTTTACCTGAGGGCATCGAATGACATGAAGTTTACTATTCCAGGGGCAAATGTGAAGTACGCCGCTGTTGGTACCCATGTTTACAGATTGCGCAGCGGAAAGGTTTTAAATTTTTTTTTATGCAATCATAAACTAAACCTATTTGTACAGTAATAATCGAAAGCAATTAAAGAAGGTGAAACGATTTCATACCTACGTAGGAGGCTCATTCACTTTAATTCGATCTGCTTCTGATTTGAACCACTTGATCTTCCTCGCTATCTCCCGAAACTGGCAACTGCGTGTGGGCACGTCACGGTACTCAGGAACTTGAATGGAGGTAGAAGAAACAACACAAAACAACTCTTGCTTTGTGTATGGAGAATTTGGCCAACTTAGGAAGAAATAAAATCATAAAATAAAAAAAAAACTTTCCTTTTTTTTTTTCTTTGGCCGCCCCACTTTTCTTTTCTTCTTTTGGTGTTATTTTTTGTTTTGTATCTGATACCAAAAAATCAATATCAAATACCTTTAAAATAATATATCATATATATATATATTTTAAACTTAAACTAATTAATAAAATCTTTTTAGATATCAAATATCTTTTAAAGATATTAATTAATTAATTTGATTTAATTTGAATTCAAACTCTTTTAAATTCAAATTTAAATATTTAATTAAATGAAAATAAAATAATCAAATTATCTTTTCTTCATTCAAAATTAAATATCGATCAACACCCTCCATCTAATGATTAATTACACAATTAAATAATCTAATTATTTAATTAACATAATCATTAATATTTATTAATTGAATAATCACATTATTCAATTAATTCCCGAATAGACACGTGTCACTTTTGTAACACAATTAATTGGACAATCCAATTTAATTAACCGTGACCCTTGTTACCTAAATCGATCGGGCTAGCAAGGGGACCTAATGGACCCACAGTATTTTGAGCTCCAATAATCCTTAGAAATAATTAATTAAATTCTTTAATTAATATTAGAATTTAATTAATATTTCATGATTATTAACTTCGGTGTTATTCCACTAAAAACCCGAAGTTGCACTCTCTCAACTGTAGACGTTTTTACACAAACCAACAATTCTTGATGTCCATCGATATAGCTATTACATATGGTATAATCCTCCACAGGTAGTTCATAATTAGAGATGGGTCATAATGTCCGTTATACCCCTCTAATTATATATTTCCATTAAGTACCATTGATTCTTTAATGAACAATAAATCCTACATTCCTTACGGAATTAGGAGAGTGCTCATATTGTTCAAGCCCCGAATCAACCCTTAAGGGAACTACTATCTACTTCTCACAAGAAGGAGTGGATTCCACTATTGTGTGCAGACCTTCCCAGCCACAAGCCAAACCGTGATCCCAACATACAGAGCATATTGATCAGGAATGCAACTCCGACCTCACCCATGGTATATCAAAAACCACGATCTAACCTGAAGGAGTCGATAAGACACTCAGGATTAAGATCACCCACATATAGCCATCATTTGTTGATATATATGAATCTCATCATGTAACGGATATTGGTGAGAGATTCATATAGATCATGGCCCAGTCCTATATGATCACATCATACAAGGTGCCTCCATTCTCATATCTCCATATGAATGATCTAGGATAAGATCATCGTACATTACGGAATGGACCGCAACTATAGATTGACCACAAATAAAGTACCCAGCTTTACTTTATTTGCTATCTACGGACTCTTTAGATTGCTCGTTTCAAACTGAATCCATCTTTATATGACATTCATATACTCGGTTTGAAATTACATCCGGCAATCTTGGATGTTAAGTACACATGTTATTATAAATGTATGAGATAATTTTAATGAATAAACTACTTCTTTTATTTATATTCAATTCACATTTACAAATTACAAGCTTTAGGGCAAAAACCCCAACAATCTCCCACTTGCACTAAAGCATGTGAGACATGTCTTGTAAACCTAGACTCTCTAGGTGACCCGTAAACACTTTAGCCGTTAAGGTCTTCGTAAGTGGATCAGCAATCCGTACATCCTAACAGGATCAAATACTGTTATGAATACACTAGCATATAGTTTCTCGTTCTCCGAAGATACTTGAGAATAGTCTTGACAGCAACTCAAGGATCAAATCCTAGGTTAGACTGGTATCTGCTAGCTACTCCCACTGCGAAGCAGATGTCCGGTCTCGTGCATAACATAGCATACATGAGACTACCTACTGCTGACGCATAGGGAACTCGTCTCATATCCTCAACTTCTTGAGGAGTCTTAGGACACTGTTCCTTAGACAAGTGAACTCCATGCCTGGAAGGTAAATTACCTTTCTTGGAGTTCTGCATCGAAAATCGCACAAGTATTTTGTCGATATACGATGTTTGAGACAATGCTATAAATTTGTTCTTGCGATCCCTTATAAGTTGGATCCCTAGAACGTAACTCGCCTTTCCCAAATCTTTCATTTGGAATTGGCTGGCCAGCCAGCCCTTTACATCAGACAATACTCCCACATCATTCCCAATGAGTAGGATGTCATCTACGTATAGGACTAAGAAAACTACTTTCTTGTCAATGATGCGCTTGTAGACACAAGACTCATCAACGTTTTGCTCAAACCCATAGGTTTTGATCACATCATCAAACCTTATGTTCCAAGATCTAGATGCTTACTTAAGTCCATAAATGGATCTTTGCAACTTGCAAATTTTTTTTGCTCTTGATCTGGAGACACGAATCCCTCTGGTTGCATCATGTAGATGCTTTTATCAAGATTGCCATTCAAGAATGCAGTCTTGACGTCCATTTGCCAAATTTCGTAATCAAAATAGGCAGCAATGGATAAGAGAATCCGAATAGACTTAAACATAGCTACTGGCGAGAAGGTCTCCTCATAATCGACCCATTCCTTTTGGGTATAACCCTTTGCCACTAGCCTTGCCTTGAAGGTCTCTACCTTCCCATCTACTCCTCTCTTTCTCTTGTAGATCCACTTACACCCTATGGGTTTCACCCCATCCGGTAAGTCTACAAGTTCCCAGACTGAGTTAGAGTACATGGACTCCATCTCGAGATTCATGGCTTTAAGCCATTCCTCTTTATCAGGATCTTCCATTGTATTCTTAAATGTCAATGGATCATTCACACTATCAGCAGAGACAACATCTTATCCCTCACTTACACCCAAATAGCGTTCAGGCTGTCTCACAACCCTCTCACTACGTCTAAGTGGTAGTATATCCTGACTAGGAATCATCTGACTCTCAGATGTTAATGGATCAACAACTCTTGTTGACTGAGAACTGGTCTCACCAGGCTCCAACTCATTCAATACAATTTTAGAACGAGGCTTATGGTCACTAATATAGTTATCCTCAAGAAATGTTGCATTTGTCGATACAAACACTTTGTTATCTTCAGGACTATAAAAGTATCCACCTCTGGTCTCCTTGGAGTATCCTACAAACAAGCAGACCACAGACTTGGGTTCTAGCTTTCCACTTCTGTTCTTCAGCACGTGTGCTGGACACCCTCATATGCGAAAATGTCGCAAACTAACTTTACGACCATTCCACAACTCTAGAGGAGTCTTAGGAACAGATTTGGATGGCACTACGTTCAAAATGTATGCCGCTGTTTGTAATGCATATCCCCAAAAGGAATTTGGTAACGATGAGAAACTAATCATAGATCTCACCATTTCCCTTAAGGTTTTATTTCTCCTCTCCGCAACACCATTCTGCTGAGGTGTACCAGGAGCTGTGAGTTGGGACACTATCCCATACTCGACCATGAAGTCTTCAAACTCTTGGTCAAGGTACTCACCTCCACGATCTGATCGTAGAGTCTTGATAGTCTTCCCTAACTGATTTTCAACTTCAGCTCGGAATTCTTTGAACTTTTCAAAAGTTTTCGACTTTCGTTGCATTAGGTAGACATTTCTGTATCTTGAGTAGTCATCTATAAAGGTGACATAATACTCATAACCACCCCTTGCTTTAACATTCATCAGTCCACAGACGTCTGAATGTATAAGTTCTAGTGGTTCTTTAGCTTTCAGCCCTTTTCCAGTGAAAGGTCTCTTGGTCATTTTACCTTCTAAACAGGATTCGCAGATAGGTAAGGTGCCAACCTTTAACTCACTTAAAGGTCCGCTTTTCACTAGTCTATCTATCCGGTCAAGGTTGATATGGCCAAGTCTTAGATGCCATAGATACGTTTCATTTTCTGGAGAAATCTTTTGTCGTTTAGTTTTTGTTTTTTCAACCTTAAACATTTCGGTGTTGAGCAGTGCTGTATATATTAATGGTCTTAATACATATAAATTGTTTTCATTAATTCCTGAACAAATATTCAGACCATTCTTTGCGATAATAACTGATTTATTATCAAAAGAAACATAATATAATTGTTCTAACAATTTAGAAACGGAAATTAAATTCCGTGTAAATCCAGGAATGAAAAATACATTGTCCAACAATATGAAATTATTATTACAAAAACGCAATCTAATTACGCCCACTGCTCGTGCTGACACGACATTCCCTGACCCCACATGCATAGAGAAGGCTCCCTCCTCAAGCTGTGTCCAAGAATCAGTCCATTGCAAAGAAGAACAAACATGGTTAGTGGCCCTTGAATCAACTATCCAAGGTGAAGAATCATCTTCCACTAAACACGACTCAAGAACAAGTAAATCATATTTACCTTTCGTTTTCTTCTTTTTGGCTACCTCCTCCAGATATTGAGGACAGTTCCTCTTCCAATGCCCGACTTTGTCGCAATGGAAACATTTTCCCTTACTCTTGTCGATGGAGGCGCCTTTCTTTTTGCTCTGGGCTTTCTTGGGTTTGGGCTTACCCTTCGCCTTCCCAGCAGACCTTTTCCTCTTTTTGTTATTGGAGGAAAATGGTTCGGCAACATTTGCCTCACCGGTCCCGCCATTGCTGTCCTTAGTTAAGGACTCAAAGGTAGTGAGCTCATTGAGCAACTGTGTGAGACTAAACCTAAGCTTGTTCATCCCATAGTTGTTCTTGAACTGATCGAAACTCTTCGGAAGAGTCGTCGGTATGATGCTCACCTGACTGGGTTCATCAATGGCCCCGCCATTGATTTCTGCCGTGTTGAAGTAGGACATCATGTTCAGGACATGTTCCCGAACTGATGCACCATCCTTCATACGAGCGAGCATAGCGGAACGAACAGCTTCGTGCCACTTTTGCTCAGAGGGTTGCCCGAACATAGCCTGCAATGACTCAATTATTTCAAATGCAGTACCCATTGCTTCGTGCTTAGTGACAAGCACATCTGTCATACTTGCTAACAGATATGTTCGGGCTTTCTCATCTGATGAGACCCATTTCTCATATGCCTCACGAACAGTTCATGCGGCATTGGCAGTAGGCGTTGGAGGACATTCCTCCGTAAGCACAAACTTAAGGTCCTTGGTGACCAAAATTGCATTGATATTGTGTTTCCATTTAGTGTAGTTATCACCAGTTAATTTGTCATTGGCTATGATTTGTAATAGTGCAGTTGACATTGCTGAAAAAACAGAAATAAAGAATTCATTCATTCATACATTCAAAACATGTGCAAATGTTCGGCATAAGATTAAACATGATGCATGAAAATGTTTAATGAACAAGAACAACCCAAAAAAAAATGTTTCTACACCACGACAATCCAACATACCACAAGCAAGTGCCGCCTTAGGGTCAGTCAAATTCTTGCATGTTGGATCGAGACATTCTCAATCAAATGTTATACCAAAATAACTCTTATTCCTCTAACATTCAACCATCGTATATTTCAGTCAGGTTTCTAATTAACCAATTTAATTTAAAACCTTATGAGCGTAACCCATCATTTCATATCTCATGAGCTTAACTCGAGAATTGCCGCCTAAGGGTCGGTCAATCCCGAAATCCCCTCAGAAATCCTATCCGTTAAGAAGTCAACCTTGATATTGATTCTTATGGAAACCCTCCATAGGGAGGACGAAAACAATGCCGTCACGAGGCCCCACTCGAATCTTACGGTGTTGAACTAATGATAGAGACTGCAGGATATAATGTCATATATCCCTCTCCCACTCACTATTTTATAATAAGGGTTTTCTATTAATATTAATGCACCTAGATAAAACTAGATTAAACGGCTAATTTCAATCTAAGTGTCAAGTGCATTAATCACAATTTATTAGAATCCTATTCTAATAGCTAATAAACTAATTTGATTTTTAACTCTTAAAAATCTTGCTCATTAGTGATAATTCTAATCTATGTATACTATATACTAAGACTAGAATTATTAAATGTGTATTTACCAAGTTTTAACTATTAAAACTAAACACATTATTAGGTCTAATTATTATTAGGGGTGAAAGTATACAAACAAGGTTAAATTGCTTAAGACGTACCTAGAGGGGGGGGGGGGGGGGGGGGGGGTGAATAGGTTTTTCGCCTAATTTCAAACCCTTGAACAAACTTACGTTTGTCCCTCAAGGTAGCCTTACATACAACATAAACATCACGGAATCATACTAAGACAAGTTATCATGTGATCATTCATACATTGTTTAAGTATCAATAAGTTGTATGAGGTATAAAGAAAATACAAAAAAACAATTAACAAGAATACTTGTATATCAATATATGTTCAATCGTTACAAGCATATACAAATATTGCTATACATAAAATTCTAAACAATATACAAAAGGAATGTAATTACAAATATGATCAAAAGAATATATTTACAAATCACACTTTACAAAATCTTGAATCCAAAACATCACAAGTGAAGATTGTACTACAAGATTAAAACATATACAAAACAAATATAAAAGATAGAGATAGAAAGAATTAACACAAGGGATTTTTTTTAACGTGGTAAAACTTCCAAGGAGGAAACATCCACGGGTTGAAATACAACCATTGGGTACTTATATATATACTTGGAAAGTAAATTAGAAATTCCACAAAATGACCAATCCTAGTCACCAACCCATGTGGAGTCTATGTTTACCCAATCCCTATTGGAAGATACAAAATCCCTCAATGATGTAAACCACCACATATTGGAACTCATACCAAAACCAACATCGTTGGAAGATTAGAAATTCCTCAAGAGTGCATACACATCCCATGTACCCCGCTCTATCGGACTCTATGTCTAACCAAACACCCGGGCCTACCAATATATAAGCCAACTCTCTATATAAGGCACACGTGCCTCTAGAAAGCCTCCCATGCATGACTATCCAAGTCCTCCCGACTCTAGCCATGACTTCTTGCTTGTCTATCCAAGTCCTCCCGACTCTAGACAAGACTTCTTGCTTACCTATCCAAGTCCTTCCGACTCTAGGCAAGACTTCTTGCTTGGCTATCCGAGTCATCCCAACTCTAGCCAAGACTTCATGCCTTTTACAAGGACTTCCTAGTGTGATCATGTGAATGCAAGTGATGCAATCAATCAAAACAACATAGAACATGTGATCAATACATTCCATGGAACAACTAGATCTAGAGATGTGAAAACACAAGCAATAGAAATCTAGATGCAAAATTATGAATGAAAACCTAGAGCATGTGAATACAATTAACACATAAAACTTCTAGATTCATTCATACAAAACAACACTTGAACAATTTCATATTCATAAGGCACAAGTTCAAGATGTCATAAACATACATCAAAAATGCTAGAATCATAAAATGTATTCATCAATTATTCTAGCCAAAGATTTAGAGATAGGAGACATGTTAAAAACAAATCAATCCTATATATCTCTAAAAACATATAAAAAGGCTCTAATCCTAGATATCATCAATCATGGATCAAAGTCACATAGAAAGGATTATTAATCATAAACTTGATCAATCAAGTCTCAAACAATCCTAGATATCAATCTAATCACAATACAACTCCCAATCATGTTAAAAACAAAGAATCAAAGATTCTAGTCAACATGTGTCTCTAATTAGACTATTCAATTAGATTGACTATGAAGCTACCTTTCTCTATAGCTTTCACTAAACAAACATATACATATAGAAGAAGAAACCCCAAGCAAATTGGAGGTTAACAAAGATGAAATCACAAAGTTATGAACTCTACCTCAATTACAAGAGCTGGTTCGATTTTCTGAGGAGATCTGTCAGAAAATCAATCAAACAGCTGCACAACCACTTGGAAAAGGTAGAGGACTCGAATACGAACAATCTCCAACTTGAATCACTCAATTCCGACTCCGTATGAGAAAGTTATGGTGTTTGGAAGTTGAGAAAATTTGGGAGAAAATCATAGACGGGATTTCACACTTTTTCTTATTGGAAAAGAATGGAGGGAAATGGAGAGATTTAAAAAGAATGGAAGAA
Source organism: Acer campestre (assembly GCA_954870605.1). Lineage (NCBI taxonomy): Eukaryota > Viridiplantae > Streptophyta > Magnoliopsida > Sapindales > Sapindaceae > Acer > Acer campestre. The sequence continues at coordinate 15,472,543 of OX940811.1, read as the reverse complement.
GGGCAAAATTGTCCAAAACAAAAAGACCTTTCAGCCACCTCCACGTGTGGTCAGCGTGTGGCACATGTGGCCAGAGAGGAGCTCTGGCCGTGTGGCACACGTGGTCCACACGTGGCCATCTAGCTTGGCCTTTTGGCCGAGCAACCTCCTCCGCGCACCTCTCGCGTTCTTCAGCCGTATTCGGGCATCCGAACTCCGAATTCGAATCTGTTTTCGGATTACGAACCGTGACTCCCTCACGCACGACGATGACTATGAAACTTTGAAAAATGGTTGAGAATTCATCTTGGAAAACGATGACGAACACAATTCAACGAATGAGAACGAAAAGTAGCGTAGCTACATCGTTTGGACTCGAAACTTAACGTATGAGTAACCGAAATGAACGGGACTCAATAAGGAATCAAATAAGACCATGTTCAAGTCCAAAACATAAGAAACACAAATATACAAACACAAGTTCACATATGAATGCCATCTCCTAGACAAAGTCCTAGAACATGCAACTCTAAAATGTATGAACATTTGAGTTCAATGCATGAGCATATAAAATCATGTGAATGTGTTATATAAATGGTGCACAACAATGCAGTGACACATATGAATGATTTGTGTGTTTGTGCCTATGCCTTGTAAGAGGAATGAGGTCGATTTTACCTTTGATGAGCAATGAAGCTTATTTCCTCTTAACAAGCCATCATCTTGTATGTACCGTAGTCAAATCTTTATTTGAAGCTTTGTATCATCATCAACATGACCACATAAACATTTACAAGATAAACACATTTTGATATGGAATATATGCCAACAACAACCAAAAACCTAACAAGGGGCTTAATCAAATTAATCCTAATAAATATTAAAGGACCCTACTAATCTAAGTAATTAAACTCTTTAAAAAATAGAATAGTGATTAATGAGAATTACCAAGTTTTTATTCCTAAAAACTAATCCCATCAATATATAGCCAATTATGTGAATAACCCATTTTAATCAAATTAAAATAAAATAAACACATAATATAAATGGCTATAGTGCATGTATGACATATCAAAATATATATGTGTAGGCACACCTAATCTAAATGATATGTATATGCATGGCAATGCTTTAATTATAACATAATAAAAACATACATGAGTTGACTGAGTACAATGGGTTATCTAACTTAAAAATTTCTAATTACAAAAAAATTAATCCAAGGCATTCCTTGGTCTTCTTGTAATTCCAAAAATCTTCAAGTCCATTTGTAATATCTTCTACGTCTTTCGGGCCCAAAAATCAAGTCCAACTTGATTTATTTTATTGGATCCATCTCATGGATTAAATCCCATAAAAACTCAAATGTTACTCTAACATTTTTCAGAGGCCCAGGATTTCCCAAAATCAGCCCAAACGTGCTCGCATACATGCATGTAACTGCTGCATAAAACATACAACAATTGAATGTTTTGTGCTGCGCAACGCTCGTGCATGTGTCATGCATTGCAGCAAGCAAACAAAAAAAAAATTGCATGTTGCATACTGCACTTACACAAATAATTGCGTGTTGCATGGCTATGCACAAAGCATGATTCCAAATGTTTGTGTGCAGCAGCAGTGCGTTGCACATCTGTTGCTTAATTTTTTTATTTTTTTATTTTTTTAATAAACGTGCAACACTTGCACTAGCAACAGTTTGCATAAAAAAAAAAAAAAAACAAGTGACTTGTGCACATGCGCTTTTGTGTGTCCAACACACGTCCGATTTCTTCGTCTTCTTCTACTGATTTCTTCGTACATATTTTACAATAAAATACATAACAGAAAATTATAGTAAAGAATATATAGCAGAAAAAAAATAATTAAAAATACATCCCGGAATTAATATTACATTAATATTACAACCAATGAAAAAAAAAAAAAAAAAAACTAAAACCCATTGTACCATACAATTAACGATCAACTATGTTTATAATAAATAATTAAATAAAAATTATAAACACCATACAATCATTAGAAAAGTGTCTACACATTCATACATGCAATCAGGAGCAATCGAATTCGATTATACTGTACAAAAAACAGGCTTTGATACCAATTGTTGGTACCCAGGTTTACAGATTGCGCAGCGGAAAGGTTTTAAAATTTTTTTTATGCAATCATAAACTAAACCTATTTATACAGTAATAATCGAAAGCAATTAAAGAAGGTGAAACGATTTCATACCTACGTAGGAGACTCCTTCACTTTAATTCGATCTGCTCCTGATTTGAACCACTTGATCTTCCTCGCTATCTCTCGGAAATGGCAACGGCGTGTGGGCGCGTCACGGTACTCAGGAACTTGAATGGAGGTAGAAGAAACAACTCTTGCGGGACACCATAGCAGGCTTGGAGGCCTAAGAAGGCCCAACATTTGAGGATGGTTACTTCACATCCTGCTATGAGGTGGCCACTACTTTGCCCCCTCCCTTTGACCTCCATGCGGCCTTAAACTGGGACCGGGATCAGATAATGGCAAAGGCTGCCTAGTTAGCAGGTAGAGATCAAGAAGCAGAAGCTCCTACACAAGATGCGGCTCAAACTAATCAGGGGGTTGGAATAGCTGAGGGAGTAGTCCAGGATCCCTGCATCCAAGAAGATCAAGTAGTGGATCCAGTGACTACCTCAAGAGTGGTCTTGGTGGAGGAAGATAAGGAGCTAGCTGGATCCGGGGTCCCTGTAGTTGAAGGGACCCAGATTGGGTCTGCTGTTGTGGAGAAGGGCGCTGCTATTCAACAGGAAGTTCCAGCTAAATCTCAGGTTCCGGCTGTTGAAGGGATCCTGAATGACGCCGAAGCTGCTAGTACAAGGGTGGAAGCAACCGGCCAAGGGAAGCAGCTAGATGAGGATGAGGAGGAGAAGGAGAAGAAGAAGGAGAATGAGGAGTGACCTGACTTTCTAGAAGTCTGTTTTGACTATTTTTTTTAGCCCGAATTAGGAGCTGGGCACCCTGTTCTATTAATATAGCAGCTTCATTTTTCTGACTCATACTGTTTCTTGCTTATTTCTGTACTTAGAAAACTTTCCAATACATATAAGCTTGTTAATGACTGGACTCCTGATGAGTAACTTGAACTATGATAACTCCCAGAATGTTTAGCATATCCTTCATATCCTGAAATCGCAAGATTAGTAGGATTTTGGTACTTGTCATGTCCTTTTTTAATTAGATTCTCACGAACATATAATAACTTGAAGTATCGAGTATCATGTCGAGGTAGCCTGATACTTATTATAGTTTGATTTGATGAACTCATCAATCCCTCTTAACTGTTGGCCTTCTAGGAGACAAAATGGAACCAGGTACCCTGTCAAAATATCCCGATCCTGCTGTAAGTCTGTCCTGGTAGGCAACTAAAGCCACTTTAGTACCAGGCTTCTTGGAGGAGGGTATTCTCCGACTAACATCCTCCAAGAAGCAGGAGCACCCTAATGCTATTTCTTGGTCTTGAAAAGGCGAAGTAAGGAACCGGGTACCCCGCTGAGGCATCCCGATCTTACTGTAAGTCTGTCCTGATAGGCAACCAAGGCCACTTTAGCACCAGGCTTCTTCGAGGAGGGTATTCCCCGACCAAAGCAGCAAAAGCGCCCTGAGGCTATTTCCTAGTCTTGAAATGGCGAATCAGTGATGGCGAAGTATAAACATTCAGTAGAAGATACTGGAGGATCTAGTAGGAGATATTGAACACTGGACACAGGAGAGACATATAGGAGAAGAAAATGCTTTTATTGAATTTTCCCAATCAGTACAATATGGAATCGGGGTGAGTATTCCCATCGATACAAACACAATTTCTAAGGGTAGAATTTCCTGAGGTGATCGACATTCCATGTATGGTCCACTGGATATCCCTCCATGTCTTCTAGCTTGTAGGCACCACCTCGGAGTAACGCTTTAATCAAGTATGGACCTTCCCAGTTAGGAGCTAGCACCCTGTCAGACCTTCTTTGTGTGTTCTGGGTTACCTTCCTGAGAACTAAGTCTCCTTCTTTGAAATTTCGGATCCTCACATTTTTGTTGAAGTGTCAGGCTATTTTGCTCTGATACACAGCTACCTTCTCAGCGACCCTGCTTTGTCTTTCCTCCAATAGGTCCAAGCTAGCTCTTAACTTAGCCTCATTGTCTTCCGGTTCATAATTTTAGACCCGTAAATATATGAGTTTATGCTCAATGGGCAAGACCGCCTCTGCTCCAAAAACTAGGGAGTAGGGGGTCTCTCATGTTTCTGTCCGCCTAGTCATTATGTAAGCCTACAGTACATTGGGTAACTTTGCAACCCATAACCCCTTCCTCTGTTGGAGTTTTTTCTTCAGGAGCTTCTTAATGGTCTTGTTGGTGGCCTCAACCAGCCCATTGGTTTGAGGATGAGCCACCGATGTAAAACGAAGATTGATCCTCCGGTCCTCATAGAATTCCCTGAAGTTGGCATTGTCAAATTGCTTTCCCAAATTAGTTATGATGGCCATCAGGGTGCCAAATCGGCAGACAATGTTTTCCTTGACAAAGTTGGTGGTTTTTTCTTCAGTTATCCGGGTGAGGGCCTTGGCTTCTACCCACCGAGTAAAATAATCTATCGCCACTACTGCATGTTTGGCTTGGCCGGATACAGTGGGAAGCGGCCCGATCAGGTCTAGTCCCCAGATAGCAAAGGGGTAGAGGGGTGCTGATTGAGAAGAGCCTTTCTGGTGGGAGATGATGGAGGTTTGCTATTTTCTGACAAGCTTCGCAGGATCGCGCAAACTGCCTTGCATCTTGATGTATAGTTGGCCAGTAATAACCCATCATGATTACCTGGTAAGCCAAAGTTTCACCTGATACATGATTACCACAATCCCCTGAGTGTACCTCATTGAGCGCCCAGCGTGCATCATCTGGATGTAGACATCTGAGGAGAGGGAGAGATTTCCCCTTACGGTATAGGTACCCTTCTACCATACAGTATCGAGTAGCTTTCTTCTTAAGCCGTCGGGCTTGATTTGGATCTGCAGGGAGAGTGTCACTTTGGAGATAATCTGCTATTGGATCCATCCAACATGGGGGGCGGCTCATGGGAAGGACCTCTGCATCGTTAGCTCTGCTGGAGAAGGGAACCAATTGAAGGGGTACTCCTTTTGGTAAAGCATGTCCTTCTCCTGTGGCAATCTTAGCCAGGACATCTACGTGATGGTTCCTTTCTCTAGGTACTTGTTCTATCCTTACACCCTTAAACTTCTTCATAGCTTCCTGAACTTTAGCCAGATAGGCCACCATGTTATCACCTTTTGCTTGGTACAAACCTGTCACCTGATTGACCACTAATTGGGAGTCACTCTTGATCAGAAGGTACTTACCCTCCAAAGCTCCTGCTACTTTCATTCCTGCTAATAGAGCTTCATACTCTGTTTCGTAGTTGGTAGTTCTGAATTCAAACCTGAAACAATGACTACACTCTGCTCCTACAGGGTCGATCAAGAAGATTCTGGCTCCTCATCCCGACTGGTTTGAAGCTCCATCCGTGTAAAGAACCCAAATCTTGCTGTCTTCAGGCCATCCCGGATTGGTTTGATCTGGATCTGGGTTTATTGATTTGCCCGGGTTTGGAATCGGGCTAAATTCCACTATGAAGTCAGCCAAGGCTTGGGCTTTGATCGTGGTCCTTGCCATGTATCTGATGTCGAACTGGGTGAGCTCTAGGGCCCATAGAACCAATCTGCCCGACACATCCGACCTCTGGAGGAATTGTCTCAATGGTTGATCAGTGACAACCGCAATGGTGTGAGCTTGAAAATAAGGCCGGAGCTTTCTGGATGTAGTCACCAAGGCGTAGGCGAGCTTCTCTAAGAGGGTGTAGTTTTTCTCAGACTTAGTGAAAGCCCGGCTCACGTAGTAAACTGTTCTTTGCACCCCGTCACTGCATTCATTCACCAAGGCTCCACTAGTAGCAACTTTAGAAACTGCTAGATAGAGTAGGAGTTCTTCCCCCGGGGTCAGTTTTACCAATAGTGGCGGACTTGACAAGTACTCCTTTAAAGCTTAAAAAGCCTGCTCGCCTTGTTCGTCCCACTTCATCTTCTTTCCCTGCTTGATGATCTTAAAAAATGGGAGACATTTATCTGTGGAGCGAGATATGAACCGGTTTAGGGCTGCTATCCGTCTAGTTAATCCTTGTGCCTGCTTGAGAGTTATAGGGGACTCGAGGTCTAGGATAGCTTTGATCTTCTCAGGATTAGCCTCGATTCCCCTTTCATGCACCATGAATCCCAAGAATTTGCCTGCTGCTACCTCGAACACACACTTAGCGGAGTTCAACCTCATCTAGTTCTGCCTTATTACTTGGAAGGTCTAGCGTAAGTCCCATGTATGTTATCCAGCTTCTGGAGATTTTGTGATCATGTCATCTATGTAAATCTCTATAGATCTTCCTATCTGCTTCTTGAACAGTTTGTTCACCATACGCTGGTAGGTGGCACCTGCATTTTTGAGTTCGAATGGCATTACCTTATAGCAGTAAAGGCCTTGTCCGGTGATGAAGCTAGTCTTGTCCTGATCCGAAGGATGAATCATAATTTGATTGTACCCCGAGAAAGCATCCATGAAGCTTAGGAGCTTGTTTCCTGCAGTGGAATCAATCAGCTGGTTTATCTTAGGTAGAGGGAAACTATCCTTGGGACAAGCCCGGTTGAGATCGGTGGAATCTACACACATTCGTCATTTCCCATTGGACTTGGTTACCATAACCACGTTGGCGATCCACTCGGGGTACTGGGATTCCCTGATGAATCCAGCCTTTAGGAGCTTGTCAACCTCTTCTTGGACCGCAGCGTTCCGCTCCGTGTTGAAGTGTCTTCTTCTTTGCTTAACTGGTTTGAAAGTTGCATCCACTGCCAACCTGTGGGTAGCCAGGCTAAGAGGAATGCCAGGCATCTCCTCATGGCTCCAAGCAAAGATGTCGTTGTACTCTCTGAGAAGTTCTACCAAATCCTTCTTGATTTCGGGGTCCAGACCCCCTCACACTTTTACGGTCTTTATTGAATCTTTGCCCCTGATCAGGATCTCCTCCAACTGGTCTACAGAGAGCCCACTGGTCCAACCATGCTCTTCTTCTTCTGGCTCTTCCACGATTATGTCTGGTACCTCCCCTTCTTCCAAGACATACCGATTTGGGTCACTGGTCACATGTGCGCACTGTTTGGCTAATGCAGCGGGGTTGGTGGACACCGCATAACAATTGCGGGTTGCCTGCTGGTCCCCCCTTACTTCTCATACTCTTGATCCTACTGGAAACTTCAACACATTGTGATAGATGGACAGCACTTCTCTAATCCTTGACAGGAAGGGTCTTCCTAAGATTGCATTGTATGCAGACAGGGTATCTACTACAATGAATTCCATCATTATGTTATGCTGAAGAGGAGCCTCTCCGACTATTACTGGCAGAATCTTTATCCCCATTGGCACTACAGAGTCCCCTGTGAACCCATACAAAAGGGAGGTGCAACTGTTGTAACAAGAGTTTTTCAGATTGAGCTGCTCATGAGCCCCCTTGAATAGAATATCCACGCTGCTCCCTATATCAATCAGGACGCGGTGTACCAAGCAGTTGGCAATTTGTACTGTAATCACCATGGGATCATCATGTGGCTGAACTGTATTGTAGACGTCTTCTTCTGTGAAGATGATTTTGGTGGAGCGGGATAGATCCCGGGATCCACTACTGACTTTGAGTATCTTGTGGTCAGTATTAAACCTGGGAATCTTCCTTGCATGATTCTTCCTCGAATTATTAGAGGTTCCAGCTAAGGTAGGACCTCCACTGATGGTGTGGACCACTTGGATCTGCTGCATCAGATCCTTTTCCACATCTCTCCTTCTTTCTACTGCCTCCCGCATCTCGCTTTGAACCTGTTTCCCTTCTTTGATGATGTCCCATACCTGCTACAAAAATTCAATTAAAAGACCTCCCCTTACCAGTCCTTCAATCTGGTTGCGGAGGTTGTAGCACTCTGAGGTGTTGTGCCCTATATCCTTGTGGAAGTCGCAATATTTGTATTGATTCCTCCTGTCAACCAGGATTTTCATGGGACCTAGCTTTCTAAGTAGACCCTTATCCTGAATGGTGAGATAAATAGTTTCTCGTGAAGCATTGAGAGGGGTGTAGTGATTATACCCTTCTTCGTCTCTTGCCACCCTGGATACTTCCTTCAGGAGAATCTCTATGGGAGGTGATCTCCTGACCAGATATCTTTCCTGATATGAAGGAATATGATGCAGCCTGTAAGTAGACCGGTTCGGAGGTTGATTCTGAAACTTCCTAGCTGGTGTGGGCTTCGGAGCTTCCTTCTTATGGCGTGGTGCTAACCGGGCTTCATTGTGCTCGATTTTAATCCGGAGCTGTTCCTTAATGTCCACCTGTTCCAGAGCTCGGTTGTAGGCTTCCTGGTACGTTTCTGGAGGATGCTTTGCAAAAGAATGGAACAGTCTGCCAGCCCATAAGTTCCTCCGGAAGTTGGCTAGAGTTTCCTTCTCGTTGAATACACCCATCTGGACGACCTCTTTATGGAATTTCTCCACATAAGATCTCAGAGTTTCACCCCGCTCCTGAACCACGTATTGCAGCAAGATAGGATCCTTGGGACGGGGTTTGATCCCTTGAAATTGTGCACAGAAAGCTTTGGTAAGTTTAGAAAAAGAATCGACACTACCTGGTGGTAACTTTCTGAACCATGTCTTGGCACAGTTAGTTAGGGTTGATGGGAACATTCTGCACATGGCTAGCCTGGTTGCACTTTGAACCTCCATTTGGTGGACTAAGCTTTCCAGGTGGCTGACGGGGTCTTCTGTCCCGGAATACTTCTCTGAAGGCATCCTGAATTTGGGGGGTAACCCTGTCTCCCTGACTCTTTTGGAGAAAGGTGCATTCATCTCGCCCAAGGGGTTCTTTTGGATTCCTTGATGTTTTCCCTTCTTTAACTGCTCCAACTCCTTCGCCATCCTTGTCATCTGATCCTCCAGGTGCTGAGATTTTTTGGTTACGGATCGGGCTACTGAAACCTCTTCATCCGAAGATTTTGAATCAATGACTATCTCCTTTCGCTTAGCTCTTTGATGCTTTTCTTTAGAGCTCTTTCGGGATTTGGCTCTTCCTTCCGAATTGGAATGTGGATCTCTCTCCTTTGCCCTTGGCTTTGGTAGAGACTGAACCCTCCTAGGAGGAACCTCAATTGTGGACTTCACTAGTCTAGGTCTGAGTTTCACCTGTCGAACTGGGAGAGATGGACCAAATCGATCGAAAACTGGTACCCGAACACTTAGGCCAGCATCTCCTGGGATCCCGGCTACTTCAAAAGGGATCCCCTGGGCTATCATCCAAAGTCGGATAGCTTCTTAGTATGCTGCATCGTGCTGTTCTAGGATATCTCGATTGACTTCCTGCCTAGCGGGGTCTTGAGGGACAAGGCCTGCAACTGGTGGGGGCACTGGTGGAAGATTCTCAATCCTGGTGTCGGATTCTCATTCCTGGTGCCTTTACCCCACCTTTGGGCTCTTTCAATGGAAGCAAGGGACTGAAGTCCTAATGGCTCGGGATGACCCTGGGAGGATCGAAGTCTCATTTTGAATATCACTGGCTAAAGATAGGCTGTTTTCGAACAATGATTGGGATAACTTCCCACAGACGGTGCCAAAAGTGTTACCGAAAAATCGTCACTGGGGTGAAATTCCAAATAACGACTTTACAGGGACCAAGATCAAGATTGACCCTGGTCGGAGGGGTATCAAGTGGTTAGATACCGACTATCCTAAACAATGTAAGTACGACGTAGGACACCAGAAAATATATAAAAATGAGTTTTTTATTGATCGTCACTTTGCATTACAAATATGTGAATTATACATTCAAGATTAACTGTAAGGTATGGAGATTCAGTAGGTAATGGAGATGGTCGTGATGGTGATCTCGTGCATGTCGATAAGTAGAACTTGACCATAGGGTTTTTGGTCGTGATTTTCGGCCCCCCTTTTTCTGATGAATCAGTAGTTGTATATATAGGTCCTGTTGCTTGCCATGCACTCCTATAATTTCAGTCTAGGGTTTGGCCAATGTAGGATCCTCTTCTTTTTAGGAGATAATCTCGGAGCTTTACGTGTAGAATCTAGTCTTTCCTTCCTCAGAGGAGTCAATCTCGTGATCAAATTGTTACCTTCCTAGTAGGATTCTTATTGTGTTGACTTGCTCAAAACAGGATTCTCTGGCGGGAAGGAGTATATCTCCTTTGTACGACAGCGTTTTAATGGGTCTTTCATGGAACTTTTAGTTTTTGGTATGAGAATCTTGCTGTCTGGTATCTTTCTGCTTGGCGGGCTAGCTATATCAGAAAGTACAAGCCAGTGGGCATCCAGCTGATGGAGTAGGGTGATGTCTAGCTAGTATCATGGCGGGATGCTCAGTGGAACTCCGTGTCGGGGTGCTGCGGGGTTCATACTGTGGCGGGATGCTAAGTGGAACTCCGTGTCAGGGTGCTGTAGGGTTTATAGGAGACCAGGGTATGACGGGGTTGGACCTCGCTGCTGGTTCTAACGAGTATCCCGGCTTGGGACGTTGCTTATGAATCGAGATGCTGGCGGGGTCCTAAAGAAGCTGGGGGAAGGCTGGGTCAGACCCTGCTGGAAGGGATATGCACTCGGATCAGTCGGAGTCCGCCTTTTATCGGGGTAGCCGGATGGTGTCTGTACTCCTATATTCTCCTTGTGTTGAGGTGGAAAATTCTTCCTTGGTCCTTCGCCAATTTTGGCGGTTAACAGGTTTCAAATCCAATAACATATGTATTATTGAATTGACTAATTAGCACTGGACCCCCTGAATTATATGCGAAATTGCAACTTGCCCCATAAATGTTATTTTTAGGCGTTAAACCCCTTGAACTATTGGAAATTGGCAGAAACTGACGGAATAGGGACGGAACCCTTATTCCGTTTGATTTTCTTTGCATGTGCGCCTTACATGTATAAGTACAAGGGAAGTTTTGTCTTTTCGTGAATAGCATATGAGGGGCAACTTGTAAATTGTGATATTTTTTCCTTTTTTTTATAAAATTTGCCAGAAATTAGAATTAAACGAAAAAAAAATTAAAATTAAATTTAACTATTATAAATTTGGATCAATATCCCAATCTAATTAAATTTTTATTATAAATTTATTATGATAATTAAATGATATGTATCTCTCACATTCAACTCTCAAATGCAGAACTCAACAAAATTAATTTTTTTTAAGAATCTGGATCTCAAATTTTTGTGTTTAATCATATTTTTAAGCCTTCTCTCTCTCTCTCTCTCTCTCTCTCTCTCTCTCTCTCTATAGTTCTCTTGTTCATTTGAAAATCCAAAGGTTTACATTTGAAGATCCAAAGATTTACAAATCAGTTGCTAATCTCTCTCAAACATTCACAAACCAAAAACACCACAAAACCAAAATCAAGAACACCCATCTCAATAATAATAAACCCAGAATCATTCATCAACACCACCACAATCATTCATCAACTACACCACAAAACCTATAACCTCAAAATCAACACCTATCTCTAGAAACACCATCCCTAGAAAACAAACAACCAATAAACTGAACAACAGATTTGAAAACAAAGTTTTAATTTTTTTTTTTTTTGAAAAAACAACACATATCCAACCTTCCAAAAGAGATCGAGAGAAGAAACAGATGAGAGAGAAAGGGAACGGATCTGAATCTCCTCCCAATGGTGCGGGTTAGGGTGGCGGTGGTGGTTAGAGGGTGGCAGCAATGGTTAGAAGGCGGCCGAATAAGAGATCTAAAGAGTGAGAGATGAGAGTGAGGCGGTTGTGAGAGAGAGAGGTGGTGATGAGTGAGAGAAACGATGGTGAGAGAATGGTGGGGGGGAGAGGGAGAGAGAGAGTGTGTGGTGAGATTGTATGGGTTTCGGTGGACTGGTGATGGCTAGGGTTTGGGTGGAGATGGTGGAGAAGATGAGTGAATATTTAAGAGAGATTAGATTGAGTGAATGTTTGTTATTTTTAAAAATTATTCTGAAACCAATTTTTTTTTTTTTTTTTAATTTGTTCTTTGTTTTTTGGCCACCATCCATTTGACAAATGGAAACAAAGAACAAATAAATACATTAATTTTTTAAGAAAATATATATATTTCTAATTTTTTTAACAACAAAAAGACAAAAATGCCCTTTGTACTTATACACATGGGGCGCACATGCAAGGAAAATCAAACGGAATGATACGTCCCTATTCCGTCAGTTTTTGCCAATTTCCAACAATTCAAGGGGTTTAACACCTAAAAAAATATTTAGGGGGCAAGTTGCAATTTCCCGTACAATATCGGGGGGGGGGGGGGGGGGGGGGGGGGGGGTTTTACAGTGCTAATTATTCTATTGAATTAAAATCTTTAACCACAAGCTGTGATAGATCAAACAATGGACAACCTTGTTTCCTTTTGTGGGAATTAAAGTGCAACAAATACAGCCCAAAAGACTAAAAACTAAAAAGTTGTTCAACGAGCAATACAAGGTTATCTCAGTATTCTCATACCTACATCCATAAGGTTGTGAGTTTGAGTCAAGTCACCTTCCCTAATCTTGAAATTTGTAATAGCCTTTAAAAAAAATTAAAATAAAATAAAACCACCAACAACGAAAGGAGAAATCTGGTTGATATTCTACCTAGCTAATAAAGAATCACTTTGGAGATATTGAAATATTGAACCGACATTCTAACTAGAAACGCACAATGCATGGTGCATAAAAGCTTACCTTACACTATGCATAGTGCATACAAGTTTTGTATTTTCTGGAAAGAAAAGAAAAAAAAAACAACTATTATTTTCAAAATGTTTATATCTCTTGTCTTCAAAAACTGAGAATTGTATTTGTATATATAGTAAATCATATATTTCCTAATACATTAAAAAATAAAAATAAATAAATAAATAAATAAAGCTTACCTCAATCTATTGGGGTTTTTTTTTTGCCATAAAGCCTGTAATTTGTAAATGTGATTTGAACATAAATAAAAGAAGTAGTACATTCGTTCATTTTGTGTCATACTTTATATATATATATATAAATATATATATAACGTGTGCACTTAACATCCAAGATTATCGGATGTAATTTCGAACTGAGTATATGAGTGTCATATACAGATGAATTCAGTTTGAAACGAGCAATTTAAAGAGTCCATAGATAGCAAATACAACTGGGTACTTTGTTTGTGGTTAATCTACAATTGCAGTCCATTTCGTAGTGTACGGTGATCCTATCCTAGATCATTCATATGGAGATATGAGAATGGAGGCACCTTGTATGATGTGATCATATAGGATTGGGCCATGATCTATATGAATCTCTCACTAAAATCCGTTTAACAATGAGATTCATATATATCAACCAATGATGGCTATATGTGGGTGATCTTAATCTTGAGTGTCTTATCGACTCCTTCAAGTTAGATCGTGGTCTTTGATATACCATGAGTGAGGTCGGAGTTGTATTCCCGATCAATATGCTCCATATGTTGGGATCGTGGTTTGGCTTGTGGTTGGGAAGGTTGTACACAATAGTGGAATCCACTCCTTCTTGCGAGAAGTAGATGGTAGTTCCCTTAAGGATTGATTCGGAGCTTGAACAATATGAGCGCTCTCCTAATTTCGTAAGGAATGTAGGATTTATTGTTCATTAGAGGATCAATTGTACTTAAATGGAAGATATAATTAGAGGGCTATAACGGACATTATGACCCAGCTCTAATTATGAGCTACTTATGGAGGATTATACCATATGTAATAGCTATATCGATGGACATCAAGAGTTATTGGTTTGTGTAAAAACGTCTACAGTTGAGAGAGTGCAACTTCGGATTTTTAGTGGAATAACACCGAAGTTAATAATCATGAAATATTAATTAAAGAGTTTAATTAAATATTTCTAAGGATTATTGGAGCTCGAAATACTGTGGGTCCATTAGGTCCCCTTGCTAGCCTGATCAATTTAGGTAACAAGGGTCACAGTTAATTAATTGGATTGTCCAATTAATTGTGTTACGAAAGTGACACATGTTTATTTAGGGATTAATTGAATAATGGGATTATTTAATTAATATATTAATAATTAAATTAATTAAATAATTAGATTATTTAATTAATAAATTAATAATTATCAATTATCAATTGATTATTAAATGGAGGTTGCATGTTCAAATCATAACTGAGACATAAAATAATTAGATTATTTTATTCTTAGTTAGGTATAGTATTTAAGCTTAAGTCAACTAGGGTTATGTGGGAGTTAGAATCCTACTCTACCTATGACACTTAAATAATAATTATCTTTTGAATATATGGAGATATATTTGGAAAGAGATTTAATTTGAAAATATATAAAGATATATTTTTAAATAACTAAAGAAATAAAAAACTGATAGTGATTAGTTTTAACCTAATTTGAACTATATATAAATGCACGCAAGAGAAAAGAACAAGACACTACAACAACACGAGAGGGTGGCGGCCATCAAGAGAAAAAATTAAAAGTGTTCTTCTTTGGGTGGCCGAACCCAAACAATATACAAAGAACAAGAGTTGTCTTTCGTGTGTTCTCTTCATCCTCCTTGTTCCTGAGTACTGTGACACGCCCACACGCCATTCTCAATCCCGGGTCGTAGCGAGAAGATCTTGTGGTTCAAATCAGGGAGCAGATCGTATTAAAGAGAAGAAGCCTCCAACGCAATTATGAAGAAAATTGTTTCTTCTCTTCTCTTTTATGTATTTAGATTTTGATTTCTTTTACTGTTCCGAGAAATAGATCATAGGGTTTACTAGTCTCAGTATTTCTTTGAAATAATTTTTAAAATGTTCCTTCCGCTGTACAATCAGTAAACCGATGTCCCAATAATTGGTATCATAGCCAATTTTTCGGAACAGGAGAATCGATTTCGATGCTCTTGATATGTATGGATGTGTAGGCACTATTTTAATTGACTATATGTTGTTTTTAATTAAATGGTTTAATTTTAAAACATAGTTGATCGTTAATTGTATGGTGCCGTGGATTTAGGTTGTTTTTTATGGGTTGTAATTAATTTTAATTATTCTAATATGTTGTAAATTTTTCCTTGTAAATTCTGCTGTAATTTTAATGTAATATATGGATAATGAAATCTGACGAAGAAGACGAATGGTGAAAGAGCGAAATAGGAAACATGCATGATAGCACTGTTCACGGACACTGTTCACCGGTACTGTTCACGCGCACTGTTCACACAGTACTGTTCATACGGTACTGCTGCAGACACTGTTCACGGCACTGTTCATGCGATACTGTTCCACGGTACTATTCTCACGGTACTGGTGCGGGCAGCCTACGTGCACGAATGACGGCTATGCACGAAAGAGTTATGGGCTGAAAATTTGCAACGTTAGGGTTTCCAAATTTGCTAAAAGATTTTTGCCTGAATTTTATTTTTTTTGCCTTGGGCCTTAAGTACAGTGTTAAAGTAACACTTGGGCTTTAGGTTTGATTCATGAGATAGATCACAATAATAAAAAATATATTTTTTATTTAATCAAGTTGGACTTGGTTAAAAGCCCAAAATAAATCAGAACCCAAAAAACTTGAAGAATCTTGGAGATTACTTGAAGACCAAGAAATGCCTTGGGTATATTTTGTAATTAGATTCTTATTATTATAGGTTAAATAATCCACGACACTCGGTCAACTCATGTATGTTTTTAATAATGTGATGATTAAGCATTGTCATGCATACAAATGTCATTTAGACTAGTTGTGCCTACACACACACACACACACACACACACACATATATATATATATGTGTTGATATGTCATACATACATCATAGCCATTTATATTATGTGTTTTATTTTTAATATGATTAGAATAAGCAATTCATATAATTAGCTTTATATTAATGGGATTAGTTTTAATAGTTAAAACTTGGTAAATTCTCATTAATTATTGATCTAATTATTAAAGAGTTTAATTACTTAGATTAGTATGGTCCTATAAACATATTAGGATTAATTCGATTAAGCCCCTAATAATAATTGGGCCTAATAATGTGTTTAGTTTTAAGAGTTAAAACTTGGTAGATACACATTTAATAATTCTAATCGTAGTAAATAGTTTACATAGATTAGAATTATCACTAATGAACTATATTTTTAAGAGTTAAAAATCGAATTAGTTTATTAGTTATTGGAATAGGATTCTAATATTTTGTGATTAATGCACTTGATGCTTAGGTGCATTAATATTAATAGAAAACCCTTTTTATATAACAGTGAGTGGGAGATGGATATATGACATTATATCCCGCGGTCTCCATCATTAGTTCAACACCGTAAGATTCGAGTAGGGCCTCGTGACGGCTTTGTTTTCGTTTTCCCTAGATAGGGTTTCCATAAGAATCAATACCAATGTTGACTTCCTAACGGATATGATTTATGAGGGGATTTCGAGATTGACCGACCCTAAGGCGGCAATTCTCGAGTTAAGCTCATGAGATCTGAAATGATGACAAGGTTTTAATTAAATTGGTTAATTAAAAACCAGACTAAATAAACGATGGTTAAATGATATTAGAATAAGAGTTATTCTGGTATATCATTTGATTAAGAAGGTCTCGATCCAACATGCAAGAATTTGACCGACCCTAAGACGGCACTTACTTGCGGTATGTTGGATTGTCTTGGCATAGAAACATTTTTTCTTAGGGTTGTTCTTGTTCATTAAACATTTTCATGCATCATGTTTAATTTTATGCCGAACATTCGCATATGTTTTGAATGTATGACATATTGAATCCTTAATTTATGTTTTTTCAACCATGTCAATTGCATTATTACAAATCATAGCCAATAACAAATTAACTGATGATAACTACACATAATGGAAACACAATATCAATGCAATTTTGGTCACCAAGGACCTTAAGTTTGTGATTATGGAGGAATGTCCTCCGGCGCCTATTGCCCATGGTGCACAAAGAGTTCGTGAGGCATACGAGAAATGGGTCTCATCTAATGAGAAGGCCCGAACATGTCTGTTATCTAGTATGACAGACGTGCTTGTCACAAAGCACAAAGCAATGACTTCCGTATTCGAAATAATGGAGTCATTGCAAGCTATGTTCGGGCAACCCTCTGAGCAAAAACGGCACGAAGCTGTTCGTTTCCTTATGTTCGCTTGTATGAAGGAAGGTAAATTAGTTCGTGAACATGTCCTGAACATGATGTCCTACTTCAACACAGCAGAAATCAATAGCGGGGCCATTGATAAACCTAGTCAAATGAGCATTATACTGACGACTCTTCAGAGTTTAAGAGCAGCTATGGGATGAACATGCTTAGGTTCAGTCTCACACAGTTGCTCAATGAGCTCACTACCTTTGAGTCCTTAACTAAGGACAGCAAGGGCAATACCGGTGAGGCAAATGTTGCCATTCCATCTTCCTCTAATAATAAGAAGAGGAAGAGGTCTACTGGGAAGGCAAAGGGTAAGCCCAAACCCAAGATAGGCCAGAGCGAAAAGAAAGGCGCCTCTATCGATAAGAGTAAGGGAAAGTGTTTCTATTGCGACAAGGTCTGGCACTGGAAGAGAAACCGTCCTCAGTATCTAGAGGAGGTAGCCAAAAAGAAGAAAACGAAAGGTAAATATGATTTACTTGTTCTTAAGTCGTGTTTAGTGGAAGATGATTCTTCACCTTGGATAGTTGATTTGGGGGCCACTAACCATGTTTGTTCTTCTTTACAGTGAACTAATTCTTGCACACAGCTTGGCGAGGGAGCCTTCTCTATACATGTGGGGTTAGGGGATGTCGTGTTGGCACGAGCAATGCGTGTAATTAGATTGTGTTTTTGTAATAATAATTTTATATTGTTGGACAATATATTTTTCATTCCTGGATTTACACAGAATTTAATTTCCGTTTCTAAGTTGTTAGAATGACTATATTCTATTTCTTTTGATAATAAATCAGTTATTGTTGCAAAGAATGGTCTGAATATTTGATTAGGAATTAATGAAAACAATGTGTATGTGTTAAGACCATTAATACATACAACACTGCTTAACACCAAAATGTTTAAGGTTAAAAAACCAAAAACTAAATGACATAAGATTTCTCCAGAAAATGAAACGTATCGCTGGCATCTAAGGCTTGGTCATATTAACCTTGACCGAATAAATAGACTAGTTAAAAACGGATCTTTAAGTGAGTTAAAAGTTGGCACCCTACCTGTTTGTGAATCTTGTCTAGAAGGTAAGATGACTAAAAGACCTTTTACTGGAAAATGGCTTAGAGCTAAAAAACTGCTAGAGCTTATACATACAAACGTCTGCAGACCGATGAATGTTAAAGCTAGGGGTGGTTATGAGTACTATGTCACCTTTATAAATGACTACTCAAGATACGGATACGTCTACCTAACGCAACGAAAGTCGAAAACATTTGAAAAGTTCAAAGAATTCTGAGCTAAAGTTGAGAATCAGTTAGGAAAGACTATTAAGACTCTACGATCGGATCGTGAAGATAAGTACCTTGACAAAGAGTTTGAAGACTTCATGGTCGAGAATGGGATAGTGTCCCAACTCACAGCTCTTGGTATACCTCAGCATAACGGTGTTGTGGAGAGGAGAAATAGAACCCTAATGGAAACGGTGAGATCTATGATTAGTTTCTCATCATTACCAAATTCCTTTTGGGGATATGTGCTACAAACGGCGGCATACATTTTGAATGTAGTGCCATCCAAATATGTTCCTAAGACTCCCTTAGAGTTGTGGAATGGTCATAAAGTTAGTTTACAACATTTCTACGTATGGGGGTGTCCAGCACACGTGCTGAAGAACAGAACTGGAAAGTTAGATCCCAAGTCTATGGTCTGCTTGTTTATAGGATACTCCAAGGAAGTTAGAGGTGGATACTTCTATAGTCTTGAAGATAACAAAGTATTTGTATTGACAAATGCAACATTTCTTGAGTATATTTATATTAGTGATCATAAACCTCGTTCTAAAATTGTATTGAATGGGTTGAAGCCTAGTGAAACCATTATTCAGTCAACAAGAGTTGTTGATCCATTAACATTTGAGAGCCAGATGATTCCTAATCAGGATACACTACCACCTAGACGTAGTAAGAGGGTTGTGAGACTGCCTAAACGCTATTTGGGTGTAAGTGAGGGACAAGATGTTGTCTCTTCTGATAGTGTGGATGATCCATTGACATTTAAGAATGCAATGGAAGATCCTGATAAATAGAAATGGCTTAAAGCCATGAATCTCGAGATGGAGTCCATGTACTCTAACTTAGTATGGGAACTTGTAGACTTACTAGGTGGAGTGAAACCCATAGGGTGTAAGTGGATCTACAAGAGAAAGAGAGGAGTAAACAGAAAGGTAGAAACCTTCAAGGCAAGGCTAGTGGCCAAGGTTATACCCAAAAGGAGGGGGTCGATTATGAAGAGACCTTCTCGCCAGTAGCCATGTTTAAGTCTATTAGGATTCTCTTATCCATTGCTGCCTATTTCGATTATGAAATTTGGCAGATGGATGTCAAGACTGCATTCTTGAATGGCAATCTTGACAAGAGCATTTATATGATGCAACCAGAGGGATTCGTGTCTCCAGATCAAGAGCAAAAAGTTTGCAAGCTGTAAAGGTCGATCTATAGACTTAAGCAAGCATCTAGATCTTGGAATATTATGTTTGATGATGTGATCAAAACCTATGGCTTCGAGTAGAATGTTGATGAGCCTTGTGTCTTTAAGCGCATCATTGACAAGAAAGTAGTTTTCTTGGTCCTCTATGTAGATGACATTCTACTCATTAAGAATGATGTGGGAGTGTTGTCTGATGTAAAGGGCTGGCTGGCAAGCCAATTCCAAATGAAAGATTTGGGAGAAGCGAGTTATGTTATAGAGATCCAACTTATAAAGGATCGTAAAAATAAATTCATATCACTGTCTCAGGCATCGTATATTGACAAGATTCTTGTGCGATTTTCGATGTAAAACTCCAAGAAAGGTAATTTACCTTTTAGGCATAGAGTTCACTTATCTAAGGAATAGAGTCCTAAGACATCTCAAGAAATTGAGGACATGAGACGTGTACCCTATGCATCAGCAATAGGTAGTCTCATCTATGCTATGTTATGCACGAGACCATACATCTGCTATGCAGTGGGAGTAGTCAGTAAATACAAGTCCAACCCATGATTGGATCATTAGGTTGCTGTCAAGACCATTCTCAAGTATCTTCGAAGAACAAAAAACTATATGTTAGTGTATTCCGGACAGAATTTGATCCCGTTAGGATACACGGATTCTGATTTTCAATCAGATGGAGATATATTTGGAAAGAGATAATGATTTAGTTTGAAAATATATAAAGATATATTTTTAAATAACTAACGAAATAAAAAATTGATAGTGATCAGTTTTAACCTAATTTGAACTATATATAAATGCAAGCAAAAGAAAAGAACAAGACACTACAATAACACAAGAGAGGGTGGCGGCCATCAAGAGAAAAAATTAAATGTGTTCTTCTTAGGTGGTCGAACCCAAACAATACGCAAAGAACAAGAGTTGTCTTTCATGTGTTTTCTTCATCCTCCTTGTTCCTAAGTACCGTGACGTGCCCACACGCTGTTATCAATCCCGAGTCATAGCGAGGAAGATCTTGTGGTTCAAGTCAAGGAGCAGATCGTATTAAAGAGAAGGAGCCTCTAATGCAGGTATGAAGAAAATTGTTTCTTCTCTTCTCTTTTTTGTATTTAGATTTCGATTTCTTTTATTATTCTGAGAAATAGATCCTAGGGTTTACTAGTCGCAGTATTTCTTTGAAATAATTTTTAAAATGTTCCTTCTGCTGCGCGATCTGTAAACCAGGGTCCCAACACAATCTACTGCTTAGGGAACACCTGACGAGCTCAATCACCCCAAGCATGGTTTAGAATGCAAATGAGGTTGACCCGGTGGCTCAAAACTACAAGGTTGTGAGTTTGAATGGTGTATGTATCCCTCCACTAAACCCCATATTATTTATAATTATTATTAAAAAAAAATTCCTACTCACTGTACTTTTCAGAATATATATACTAAGGAGAAGATTGGTGGTGGTGGTAAACAAAGTGGAGGATTGTACTATCTGGAGGATGGGTTCCAACAATCCAACAGAGAAGGGCAACCTCACTTGGTGAATGAAAATTTGGTGAACAAAAAGAAAGAAGGGATTTGGTTATGGCACAAATGACCAGGGCATCCCTCATTTAGTTATCTTAGGAGATTGTTTCCATCTTTATTTAGTGGTTGTAATTTTTCAGATTTTATTTGAGAAACTTGTGTGATGGCAAAGAGCCACCGTACCGTTTTCCTTTTGAGTGATAATAAAGTAGATCTTCCTTTTTCATTAGTTCATTTAGATGTTTGGGGACCGGCACCAATCTCTACTCATAATGGGATGAAGTGGTTTGTTACTTTTGTGGATGACTATACTAGAATGACTTGGGTTTATCAATTGAAGCACAAGAGTGATGTTTGCACATTTGTTTTGCCTGTTTCATCAAATGGTGGCTACACAGTTTGGCATTTAGATAAAAGTCCTTCATTCTGATAATGGAGGTGAATACTTCAAGCAAGAATTGACGAACTTTATGCGTTCGGTGGGTGTTATTCACCAAACAACTTGTCCTTATTCCCCTCAACAAAATGGTGTCACAGAGAGGAAAAATAAACAGGTATTGGAAGTTACTAGGTCTTTCTTGATTGGTGGACATGTTCCTTCTCACTTATGGGGTGAAGCTTTGAGTTCGATGGTCTACTTGATCAACTGTACACCCTCTAATGTCCTCAATTTTTGAAGATCATTGGATGCACTTTCCGATCATTGCACTCTTCCACCGGTGGTACTTTTAGCTCCCTGATTTTTAGGTGTGTCGTCTATGTTCACTTACATCCACATCAACGTACTAAGCTTGATTCTCGTGCTTTGAAATGTGTGTTTGTGGGATATGGAATCAATCATAAAGGCTATAAGTGTTATGATCTGTCTTCTAAGAGGTTTTATGTTTCAATGGATGTCGTTTTTCATAAGAAAGAGCTCTTCTATCGGCCACCTACTGATTTATCACTTCAAGGGGATAATCAAGAAAAAGTGATTAATCTTAAAGAATTACATGTGTATTTTTCAAGAGATTCAGACTTCTCCAGTATCCGGGAGACCAGAATTGACACTATCAGTCGACCGGACGAAGACAACCGAACAGTTGAAAATGATACCACCGATCAATCAGAAAATCGGGAAAGACTCCTAATTGATGAATTAATGACTTCAAACTCTGAGGATGATTCTCTCTGTGATAGTACAATGTCCCCTAACAATCCGACACAACCACTGGGCCAATCTTCTCTTGAGACTCCTTTAGAGGTACCCGTTTATCCTAATTCTACAATTGTTGATGATGTTGAATCTCAATTGTCTCAATATCGTCTTCCACTTTGTTCTAACCGTGGCATTCCACCCATTAAATATGAACCTGACCTTAAATCAAAAGCTAGATATCCTATTAGTGACCATGTATCTTCCCAAAAATTATCCAAGTCATATGCTTCTTATGTGCTACAGTTATCGTCTGTCTCTATTCCTAGTAAAATGCAGGAAGCTTTAGCAGATGCTAGATGGACCCCAAGTTATGATAGAAGAAATGGCAGCACTTGAGAAGAATGCTACTTGGGAACTTGTGCCTCTACCTAAGGGAAAGAAGACTGGTATGTAGATGGGTGTTTGTGATCAAGCATAAGGTGTATGAGACCATTAAAAGGTATAGAGCTCGATTGGTTGCAAAAGGATATACACAATCTTATGGGATTGACTATCAAGACACTTTTGCACCAGTTGCCAAGCTTAATACGGTTAGAGTGCTCTTGTCTTTTGTGGCTATTCGGGATTGGCCACTTCTCCAGTTTAACATAAAGAATGCTTTCTTGCATAGAGATTTAGAAGAAGAAGTGTAAATGGACCCTCCTTCGGATATAAAGAAGTACTTAAATACTATAATAGTGTGCAAACTCAAGAAGGCATTGTATAGGTTAAAGCAATCTCCAAGGGCTTGATTCGGTAGATTTGCCAAGTCTATAAAGAACTTTGGCTATAAACAAAGCAACTCAGATCACACATAGTTTTTAAAACACCAAAAGGGTAAAATTACTGTTTTGATTATCTATGCTAATGATATGGTAGTGACAGGTGATGATCAAGATAAAATTGAGAGTTTGTAGCGAGACTTGGCCTCAGAGTTTGAAATGAAGCAGCTTAATGACTTGAAGTACTTTCTTGGGATCGAGGTAGCGCGATTAAGGAATGGTAATTTCTTATCTTAACGAAAATACATTCTTGATTTGTTAACCGAAACATGTATGCTTGGATGTAAACCTGCTAAGACTCCTATGGAACAAAATCATAGGTTGTTTCTGTGTTTGAATGCAACTTATACTGATAAGGCAAGGTACTAGAGCCTTATGGGAAAATTGATCTATTTGTCCCATACTATACCAAATATTGCCTATGTAGTGAGTCAGTTTATACATGATCCTTGTAAACCTCACATGGATGCCGTGGAACGTATATTGAGGTATTTGAAAACCGCTCCGGGTAAAGGATTACTCTTCACTAAACATATACCCAGTTTGGCATTACTTCCTTAGCTGCTTTTGGGGCCAAAAGTGATTCCGAATCAATGATAAGGTGTTTGGTAAATTTGTGGGGAAGTGCTTTTGGCCGCTTTTGGCCACTTTTAGCTTCTCCCAATTGAGTTTTTGAGAAGCTACAAATACATGCTTTTGGAAATCAGCTTCTGCTTTTAGATTCGCGCTACAGTGTTTTTTAATGAATTTTTACCTGACTTTCCTATTTTATCCTTAGCTTTTCATGACATTTACCAAAATCACATCTTCTTCATCAATCAACTCCATGCTGCTCATCTCATTCTCGCTGCTCATCTCCATCAACAATCGCCGTCCATCTCATCTTCTTCTTCAATCAACTCTCTGTCTCGTTCTGTTCAAAGCTTTTGGCATCAACGGTAAGTCTCAATTTTCATCATTCTTTTTTTGTAAATCTAGCAATTGGGAATGAAACCCTATTTTCAATTTTGTTTGATTCCTTTGTTTCAGGTTCAATTGTTTTAGGGTTTATGATTGGAATTCAATTTTTTTTTTTTTTTTACTGGGGATTAGTCATTGCCATAATTGACTGATAAGATATGAAATGTGAATGTAAATGTTCTTCGAATTCTGTTTGTGGAAGATGATCTTCTTCTTAAAGACTTTTAGTTATGGGTTTGTGTTCTTCTTGTTGTTGAGTTACATTCATCTCTGTTAAGAATTTATTCTTGAATAGAGACTTGCAGCTGGTAAAATTGAGAGAGATATAAAAATAATAATAATAATTATTATTATTCATATAAATGGGTGGTGGTCATCGTCGAAAGCTGCATTTTAGCAAGATCTATTCATATACATGTGGAAAAGCATCTTTCAAAGAAGATCATTCTCAAATAGGAGGGCTTGGATTTTCAAGAGTTGTTTATTACAATGAAGCAGATTGTTTTGAGGCTGTAATTCGAAACTATATTGACAATTATGTTAGGACTACAAAGTACACACTTGCAACTTTCTTGCCCAAAGCATTGTTTGAGCAGTTTAGAAGTCAATTGAATTTAGATTTTATGGTTCTCAATTTTGATCAAGTTCATTTAAAAAAAAAAAGGAAGCAGATTTTGTAGATTCTTCTGCTATTTTCTCCTGATTGTTTGGTAATTTGACTTTTAGATCATATTTTCGTTGCATTATTATCTTGTGATGAGCTCATTACCTGTGAAAATTTAATTTTTGAATTGTAGCAGATGTTGACCAATTGATGATCAAAGCTCTAGACTTCTGTCCCAAAGTTATCTTTTGAAGGCATTCTCTGTGGAACTCACCTGTTTGGAATTTTTGACCAGTCTACCATAACTTTATTTACTTTGGCAATGACTGCTGCAACTAGTTTAGGTGCAGTGTTGTTCTTCTTTGTGGAAATTGATCCTCAATGGGCTGGAATATGCAATGGAATGGCTACTGGTGTGATGTTGGCTGCGAGCTTCGACCTCAGGGCCATGGTGCAAGCAATTAGGTCGTGTTTGGGATTTTAGCTGGTGGTGTTTTCATTTTACTTTGTAAAAAGGTGATGGCCCTATCTTTCATTTCTGATTATTAAATTAGATCCCTTTTATTGTAAAATTTTGATCATGTTTGTTAATAAGGTGGAATTAATGTTTTTTGGCCTTGGAAGGTATTGAGCAACAACAAATTCAGGAGTGCAACTCACGGAGTGATATGCATTCTTCTATAACTTGCATGTAGACAATTGGGTGGAACCATTGTCAAAGTTCACTGAAGAGATTGGAGAGGCACCAAAGTACAAAGGATTTTTATACCAGGAGTACCAGGCATTGAGAATGAGAAACAAGACACATCCACCTGCTAAACCTGAAGATGTTATTCACATAACCCACTATGCAATCACTTCCTAGACTGCAATAGATGCCAAATTATTGAATTGTATTGTCTGTTTTTTTTTTTTTTTTTTTTTTTTTAGTTTCTTTGATGGGTGATCTTGGAAATAGATTTCAAGAAAAAGCTTGGAACTTTCTATGATGAGGTTCATTTGAAATATAGACAAGTCTTTCTATTGATAATTTTGTGTTTTTTCTACCATTCTTGTGACATCAGAAATTTTTTAATTAATTATGTTTCCATCAATCATTATTTAAGTCTCATTTTTCAAATTAGGATGATCTAATCACAAGTTGACAAAATCACTGGTTTTTTAACACCAACAACTATATTGTTTTTTCTTGAATATTTGATTGTTGAACTCTTGATGTTTCTTGTGAAACTTGAAATTTATAAATCCCAAGTCTCAAATTCATGCATTGTGTATTTCGTGTAAATGTTTCTTGTCAAACTTGAAATTTAAATATGCATGTCGTTTAATTCGATGAAAATTAAATACTTGGTCATATAAATATCGAGAAATAATAATGATAATTTTATTATATTATTATTATACTATGCAGAAAAGGAGAAATAATAATAATAATTATTATTATTATTTTAGTTCCAAATATTAACCTTCATTTTCAGTTATTAAAATCCTCTATGTTGAAGTTCATTAAATAATTATAGTGGACAAGGACAAGGACAAGTTTCATTACAATGGTGTCCTTTTAGTAATTTTACACACTCACTGACTTTTTACTTCAGTTTACCAAACACATTGAAATTGCTTTTGGTTCTCACAACACTTTTAAAAATCAGTTTACCAAACACTCAGCTAATTCTTCCTACAGCAATTCCCCCCCACAGCACAGCAATGCCAAACTGGGTCATAATCACCTAAAAGTATAAGGTTACATTGATGTAGATTGGGCAGGTTCAGCTGATAACAGAAGATCAACTTCAGGATACTTCACTTTTGTAGGTGGAAATCTTGTGACTTGGAGGAGTAAAAAGCAACCAGTGGTAGCAAGGTTGTTAGGTTTTTAGTTTGTCTTGACATATATTCGATATCAAGACGATGTTTTTCTTGTATTTGATTAATGGTCATAGGTTGATGATTTGAAGCTTTAAAGAAAGATGTGGCCAAAAGATCAAGCAAGAAGGAGCCTTCGAAGAGAAATGTACTACATTGCACAATTAAGGTAATATAGACCGCATTCTTCTTCAAGGTAATAGACACACACACACAAATCATTTATATGTGTCCTTGCATCATTGTGCAACATTTATATAGCACATTCACATGTTTTTACATGCTCATGCATTGAACTCAAATTCTCATATATTGTAGAATTGCATGTTCTAAGACTATGTCTAGGAAACGGTATGCATGTGTGACATTGTGCTTATATATCTATGTTTTATTATTTTTGGACTTCAACATGATCTCTTATGATTCCTTATTGAGTCCCGATCATTTCGGTTACTCATACATTTGATTTCGAGTCCAAACGATGTAGTTACGCTACTTTTCGTTCTTATTCGTTGAGTTGTGTTTGTCTTCGTTTTCCGAGATAAATTCTCAATCTTTTGTCAAAATTTCATAGTTTTCATTTTGCGTGATGGAGTCATGATTTGTAATCCAAAGACGGATTCAAAATCAGAGTTCAAAGGCTCGGATACGGCCGAAGAACGCGAGCGGAGCGCGGGAGGAGCAAGCTAGGCCAAATGGCCAAACTAGTTGTCCACGTGTGAGCCACCTGTGACACACAGGCTGGACAGCCCTCTGCCCACGTGTACCACACGCGGTCCACACGTTGGGCTGACGTGGCAGGCTGTGGTTGGTCGGTTCCTTCCCTCTCTCACTTCTTTTTAAATATTTCTCATTCTCTCCCATTCATTCTAACAAGAAGAAAAGATAGAAATCATACCAGAATTTTTCTCTCAATTTTTCTCACGTTCCAAACACCATAACTTTATCATACGAAGTCGGAATTGGTTGATTCAAGTTGGAGATTGTTCGTAATCAAGTCCTCTGCCTTTTCCAAGTGGTCTTGCAGCTTTTTGATTGACTTTTTTTTGGTGGTTTCACTGTCAAAAACGAACCAACTCGTGATTGCAAGGTAGAGTTCATATCTTTGAGATTTCTTCTTTTATAACCATCAATTTGCTTGGGGTTTCTTCTTCTATATGTATGTATATGTTTGGTGAATGCTATTGAGAAAGATAGCTTCATAATCAATCCTAATCAAAAGTCTAATTAGAGACATATGTGAACTAGAATTTTTTATTCTATGATTTTCACATGTTTGAGAGTTGTATTGTGATTAGATTGATATCTAGGATTATTTGAGACTAGATTGAATTATTTTATGATTGATAATCCTTGAAATGTATTTTGATCCTTTGATTGATGAAATCTAGGATTAAAGCTCTTGTATGTCTTTTTAGAGACATCTAGGATTTAATTGATTTATCAATATATCCATGCTTTATATCTTTGGCTAGAATACTCATTGAATACATTCTATGTTTCTAACATTTATTTGTATGTTTATAGCATCTTGAATTTGTGCTTCATGATTATAATATATTCAAGTGTTATTTGTGTGAATGGAACTAAGAGTTTTTATGTTAGGTGTTTTCACATGCTCTAGGTTTAATTAATGTTTTTGCATCTAGACTTTTATTCTTGTGTTCTCACATGTTTAGGTCTAGTTATTCCATAGAATGTATTGATCATATGTTCTATGTTGTGTTGATTATGATTTGCATCATTTGTATCACTTAGATCATTTGCCTTAAGGAAATGTTGAAGGAAATGTTGAAGTCTCTGTCAAAGTGAGTGAAGCTTTGTATTGAGCAAGAAAACTTGGCTAGGAATGAGTTCCGGATAGACAAGCGAAAGTCTTAGCAAGGAGTTACATACTCTGGATAGTTGAGCTAGGGTAGCTTGACTAGGATCCTAGTGATCTAGATTGCTAAGCAAAGGAATCTTCCTAGTGACTTAAGAACCTTAGATAAGAAGTTGCTTCCTAGAGGTGTAGGACACACCTTGGATAGGGAGTATGTTTAGTGATTCACTAACCCAAGGGTAGACTATGATTTAATAGCTTTAGGTGGATATCATAGAGTTGATAGCCTTGAGTGTATATGTCTTTTTCATATAGTGGATTTGCTTTGCCGGTGGTTGTGGATTCAACCCGTAGATGTTTCTTCTTTGGAGGTTTACCACGTAAAAATCTTGTGTCCATTGTCTCTTTCTTTATCTCTTTTATTTTGTATATGTGTATGTGTTAATTTGTTAAACATCATTTACTTGTGGTGTATATTTAAACAAGTTCTTGTAAAGAGTGATTTGTAAAACAATCCTCTTTAGATCAATTTTGTATTTGTAATCTTTCATATTGTGTTATCTTTGTGTATAGATATATTTGTTCACTCTTGTAATACATTGAACAATATTGATATACAAAGTATTCTTTGATATTGTATTTTAGTGATATTATACCCCATACAACAACTTGTTATATGTAGACATTGCCTAAATGATGATATGCATATCTTGTCTATGTATGAATGTTCTATTTATGTGTTGTATGTAAAGCTACCTTGAGGGACAAACGTAAGTTTGTTCAAAGGACTGAAAATAGGCGAAAAACCTATCCCACCCCCCCCCCCCCCCCCCCATGTAAGCTTTAAGCAATTTAACTTTGTTTGTATACTTTCAAAGGTCTAGTGCAGAAACTGAGTACATGAGCATGGCTTTTGAAGTATGTGAGTTACTATAGTTGAGAAACTTGCTTTAGGAATTGGGTGTTGATTCTCAAGAAGCAATGAAGTTGTATTGTGATAACACTTCAACTGTAGAGATTGCTCACAATCCAATTCAATATGACCGGACAAAACATGTTGAAATTGATAGACTCTTTATTAAGGAAAAACTTGAAGTTAGGATTATTATGTTTCCTTTTGTGAAGTCTGAAGATCAATTAGCCGATGTTCTTACCAAAACTATAGCGAGCAATGCTTTTGATGACTCTTTAGACAAGTTAAGCATGTGCGATATCCATGCTCTAACTTGAGAGGGAGTACTAGAATTATGGGATTGAATTGGGAAAGAATTATGGGATTAAATTGAGCAATATTCTTAGTCAATGATTTCCTTTATTCTCCTCTTAATTATAGGATATTCTCAATTATGATTGAGATTGTGTTGTTGACTATATATTGATTTACTTAATTCGTGTAGTCACTTGATTCTTTCCTTGTAAATGATCCTTATATGTATTCTATGTATTGTAGAAACACAATGAATAAAATTATCAGAAAATTATTTCACAATTGTGTTAGTTAAAGACAGTAAAGTCAAATGATATTGATCTCCTTGTATTGCAATCAATCACAGATTGATTGTAGATTGATTCTTGCCTAATTGTATGATTCTTTCTTCATTTGTAAGTTAGGCAAGTATTACATTTAGGCTATAACGTAGGACCTTAATTTCCTCTTGTATTTCTCTTGTATAGAATCCCATGTACAACATAATTCAAATATATCATTACAGAAATATTCTTCACATGGTATCATAGCGACTTCGTTCTTGATAGAAAAACCCTAGCCACCCATCATACACCTTCTTTAACCTCTAGTCGACAACCATGTCACATAGAGATAAGTCAGTCACAACCAATACTAATCTTGAATCCTCGGCCAAGTCTGAGAATTACTGCAGATATGAAAATCCAACTGATCCACTCTACATCCATCATTCAAATCAACCCGGTGCCATACTTGTCACTTGACCATTGAACGATGACAACTATGGAACATGGAGTCGTGCCATTATTATGGCACTCAGTACCAAAAACAAGGAAGGTTTTGTCGATGGCGTCATTCAGCAGCCACCAAAGACTTCCACCATCAAATTGCAACAGTGGATTCGTTGCAACAATCTTGTGAAATCTTGGCTTCTCAATTCGATTTCACAAAATATTCGTGCTAGCGTCATATAAAATGAATTGCATTCGACATCTAGAACGATCTCAATGAGCGTTTTTCACATGTCAATAGTGTTCATCTTTTTCATATTGAACAAGCCATCCACGACTGCATCTAAACTAACATGACCATCAGTGCTAATTACACCAAACTAAAAGGCTTATGGGATGAGAGAGATTATTTATGCTCTATTCCAACCTGCACTTGTGGCACAGTAAAATCAGTGTTGCAGTTCAAACAGAATCAGAAAACCTTGAAGTTTCTCATGGGACTCAATGAAACTTATGCTGCAGTATTACTTATGGATCCACTTTCTACTGTAAACAGAGCACATTCTTTTAATCTCCAGGATGAAAAACAGCGTTCAGTTTTCACAAACAAGATAAATAAATATGAGGCCAGTGCTTTTGCTGTCAGGGATAATTCTCGTGGCTCTGGAAGAAATTATACGCCTAAGAATCCTCATCTTAAATATGACTGTTGTGATAGAATAGGTCATACTTCTGAGACTTGTCGTCAACATCTCACATGTGATTTTTGTGGTTGGAGGTGACACACAATTGACACCTACTGTAAAAAGGGCAATGCTTTTACAACAAAAGGCAAACCCAAAGCTAACCATGCAGATACCAGCACAGCACCACTATCCATATCCCTTACACTCACACCAGAACAGTATCAAAATCTCATGGCAATTATTGGTAAAACTCAATCAACTTCTACGACCAATCATGTCAGTACACCTTCAAACATAAATAATTTTTATGCCTCTATTACTAGGAAACCAACCAAAAGCATACTTGATAGTGGGGCTACTGACCATATGGTTTGCTCGGCCACATGTCTCACTAACAATTTTCCTATTGTTAATCGTTTTGTGCACCTTCCAAATGGTGCCCTTGCCGCTATTACACACATTGGGGCTGTTCGTTTTTCACCAGATTTTGTCCTCTATGATGCTCTTTGTGTTCCTTCATTTCAATTAAACTTGATCTTTATAGGTTTATCTTACGACTTTTACTAATAATGATTGTATGATACAAGACCAACGATCGATGAAGATGATTAGGATAGGAACTAAACAAGAAGGACTTTATTACCTTGATACTTCGAAGAAAACTAAGTGTCATGCGGTAACTGTGGGCTCCAACTCTCTTTCTCAGCTTTGGCATCAATGCCTTGGCTACCTTTCAAACAATAATTTTCGTTTGATTTCTAATATTGCTCAAAAGATTAAATTTTGTGATGTTAAGGATTGTTTAATTTGCCCATTGACTAAGCGAACTCATTCTCAATTTCCATTAAGTTCTATTATTACTCATTCACCATTTGAATTAATCCATGTTGATATTTGGGGAGGATATCATGTTTCTTCCATTAATGGTGCACGTTATTTTCTCACAATTGTAAATGATTATACTCATTGCACTTGGATATACTTGATGCATCATAAATCTGACACTTCTCGTTATGTCATTTTATTCATTAATCTTGTTAAAACACAATTCTCTACTAAAGTTAAAATTCTTCATAGTGATAATGGTCCTTAGTTTACATTAACCAAATTCTTTTTTGATAAAGGTATTTATCACCAAACCAACTGTGTCTCCACCCCACAACAAAATGGGATAGCAGAGAGGAAACACTGTTATCTCCTCAACGTGGCTCGAGCACTACTCTTTCAAGCTAACCTTTCCAAAAGATTTTGAGGTGATGCCATTTTAACCACAACCTACCTCATCAATCACACACCCACACCTCTTCTCAAGGGCAAGACACCTTATGAGATGCTTTTCCACAAATCACCCCTATATGAACATCTGCCAGTAGTTGGATGCCTCTGTTTTGCTTCCACACATCATCATCGTCGTCCCACCAAGTTTGATGCTCAAGCCACCCGATGTCTCTTTCTTGGCTATCCCTATGGCAGAAAGGGTTATCGCATGTATGATCTTGTCATAGGTAAAGTTTTCGTTTCTCGCGATGTCATTTTTCATAAGCATATTTTTCCATTCACTCCTTCCGATACAGATTTGGGCCTTGTTTTGCCTACTCCATAAGAAATTCATTCAGATGATCCTCATTTTTCCCGTACAGTTGATATTGCCCAAACACCAGATTCTAATAACACAATTGACATAACTCAAACACCAGATCAAACACAAAATCTCGATACTGATGATCCATTCTAATCTTCTGAATAATGATGATAGTACTCGAGCATCCCCCGCTCCAATTCCTACTGAACTCTCTGCTTCACTAGGCGATCTTACCACTACTGATGTACATATTCCTCCTCTTTCTCCACCTATGGTTCCCATTTCTACTCGGCCCACTCGTGCCCCACACACACCTAGTTATCTTCGTGACTATATCATTAGTATCATTCTTCTTTCACGTTCTCCCTTATTATCTAACTCGGTTGTGGTTCCATCTACAGGTTACTCTTTTTGTCGAGACAGAACCTTGGTTTTTTTCACAGGCTATTAAGGATCCCAAATGGTGCCTTGCCATGCAATAGAATATCGCTGCTTTTAAAGCAAAGAGGACTTGGTCCCTTCAACCTTTGCCACCAGAAAAGAAAATTGTTGGATCCAAGTGAGTCTATAAGATCAAACTTAACCCAGATGGATCAATTGAACGCTACAAAGCCTGGTTGGTAGCCAAAGGTTACAATCAAGTTAAGGGATTGGATTACCGTGAGACATTTGCACCAGCTGCCAAGTTAACGATAGTTCGACTCCTTCTTATGGTTGCTGCCGCTTTAAATTGGTGTTTACATTAGCTTGACATGAACACCGCCTTCCTCCATGGTAACCTTGATTAAGATGTCTTTATGTCTCTTCCACCAGGTTGTGGACGAAAGGGGGAGACTCGAGTTTGTAAACTCCACAAATCATTATATAGGCTTAAGCAAGCCTCCAAACAATGGTTCATTAAGTTGTCAACAATGCTTAAGCAAACTGGATTTCGTCAATCCAATGTGGATTACTCTTTGTTTGTCTTTACCTGTGATGGTAAAATTACAACAGTTCTTATCTATATTGATGGTGTTATTTTGACAGGAAACAATTTACATGATATTGAGACTGCTAAGTCATTTCTCAAGACACGGTTTAAATTGAATGACCTGAGGCAACTTAAATACTTTCTAGGGATCGAAGTAGCTCAATCTAACGTGGGAATCACCTTATCACAACGAAATTTTGTCCTTGAAATCCTTGAAGACACAGGCTACCTTAGCTCAAAACCTGCTTCATTTCTAATGGATCAAAACTTATATTTGAACAGGTCTGATGGTGCTTATGTTAGTGACCCATCCTCATACAGAAGACTTGTTGGACGACTCTTTTACCTGACAATCACGCTACCTGACTTGGTGTACTCAGTCCACATATTGGGCCAATTCATGGACAAACCTCATGTACTACATTTGGAAGATGCTCACCGAGTATTGCGATACATCAAAGGCAGTCCAGGTCTAGGTATATTTTTCTCAACTAATAGTCCAATCCAATTAAATGCATTACGTGATACAGATTGGGCACGATGTAGAGAAACCAGAAGATCTGTCATAGGTTATTGTATCTTTCTTGGAAAGTCACTAGTTTCTTGGAAGACTAAGAAGCAAATGACTATATCAAGATCCAGTGCGAAGGCAGAATTCCGTCCTACGGCAGCGAGATTACATGGTTAAAATATATTTTTCAAGACCTGGGAATTAAACATTCGCTTACAGTTAAGCTATACTGCAACAATCAAACGGCTATCCATATTGCATCAATCCGTTATTTCATGAGAGAACGAAACACATAGAGATCAATTGCCATTTGGTTTGAGAGAAAATTCAAGAAGGAATGATTCAAACGGCTCACATATCTACTTCAAATCAACCAGCAGACATTTTCACCAAAGCCTTAAGTTCTTCACAGTTCTTGACTTTACTTAGCAAGTTAGGAATCCTTAACATAGATTCCAACTTGAGGGGAAGTGTTAAAGACAGCAAAGTCAACTGATATTGATCTCCTTGTATTACAATCAATCACAGATTGATTGTAGATAGATTCCTTCCTGATTTTATGATTCTTTCTTCATTTGTAAATTAGGCAAGTATTACATTGATGCTATAACGTAAGACCTTAATTTCCTCTTGTATTTCTCTTATATAAAATCCCATGTATAGTACAATTCAAATATATCATTACAGAAATATTCTTCACACGTATTCGTCCACTAAACCTCAAATTATTTATAATTATTATTAAAAAAAAAAAAAAAAAACCCCCTCAGTCTTGATGGACTTGCAGAAGAAAGAAGAAAATCAACTTTAAAAAAAAAACCTTAAAAATCACAAAAATAAAAAATTACAGAAATAGAAAGAGAGCAACTAATCCACCTACCAATTCCCACAAATGTAAACGTTAATGAAGAAATAACAGTAGCAGAAGCAGTTAGTTCAACCATCAATCACCAAATATGATTACAATGACATCATCAAATATATGTTTTGATGCAAATTAGGATAGAAATTGATATATCAGTAAATGGTTAATTAACAAGAAGAAACAACTCACAGTTCATCAATGTGACGCTCGAAATAGTACAAGGTCAGAGTGTAGAGTAATGATAGAGTGGGGAATCGTCCCTCATAGACTACGGGTTTCAATGATTACTGGCTTTCGTTGGCACGCGTACTATTTAAATAGTTTAATAAAATGATTTCCATACTTGTCACTAAATTAATCTAAGGTTAACTCTAAGCAATATGTAATCATACGATGTAATGGAACACACAAAATAAGAACAATAGTGATAATATGATGAAAGAATGCTAGAATTTAGAATCTACCTCACCCTTCTAATTTAGTATTGGACCCGCCTAATCTCCCAACTACGCAAGTATACGTTATAGGTTCGTGCCCTCTTAACTAATTTCTAATCTCTTTCGAGCAATAGAAATCACACCCATACATACCGAATATATATGGGTTTATCTAACACGTTAGGACACACACACAATCCTTATACGCCAGCCTCGCATATCTCTACCTTACTGAACATATATAGTGGATATTATGACGAGCACATTTAGCGCGTCACCTCTCGGTTCATTCACACAACCAATACATCATTTACAAGATGCCTAGTCAAGCAAAGGCGTTAAGCTTACAAAATATCCATATTACAACACAAGCACTTTAGGGAAATTAGGCAGTCTTTATGAAAAGATTAAAGGTTTGGTTTCATCATAACTCTAGCATAAAAGTATTTAGTTCAAATTACACATCCAAGTCATATGAGATAATAAATAAGAACAAACCATAGCAAATACAAGAATTTAAGAGATAAAGTTATAAGAATAAAACTAGAGTGAAGAACTTCTTCTTTGTAAATGCTTGGCTCCAATGACTTCTTCTTTCTAAGACTCCGAACTACTCTAAAGTAATGATTGATGATGGGTATGGTGTAAAGGGGAAGGTTTTGTAGTGGGGATAATGGACCTATGTTGATTTATGGTGATTAATAGATGAAAGTAGTGGATTTGTGAAGGATTTGTGGAGATGGCGAAAATGGAGGAAATTTTGGGATTTCAGTTCAAAGCCGCACACCTAGAACATTGGAAAGAGTGCTATTTATAGGTAGAGCAAAAATGGGGCTCAAAAAGGTAAAAAAGGAAGCGTTGACTTCCATTTCGCGGTTTGATCCACGGTTCACTTTGATGTACTGAACCGCGGAAACACTTATGCACCGCTTCACGGTTTGCCACTTGGTCTGACGCGGTACGCTTTAACGATGCGTACCGTAGAATACATCTGAGAACTTTTGCTATTCCAGGTGTGGTTCGCTACGACGAAGCCAACAGTGGGAATCAACTGTTGTCTTACGCAGTTTCCAACTTCAACGAGCACGGTATGCTTTGACGAAGCATAACGCGAAAACAATCTGGGGACTTTCGCTATTCGTTTGGCGTGGTTCACTTCGACAAAAACACTGACAGACACCTCCTGCTGGCTTTCGCGGTACGGGCCATTGTTTGGTTTGACGAATGAACCGCGGAATTATTTATGGAGCCTCTGAAAGTCTAGTTTTGGCCCGGAAAATCCCCGTTCTTACGCATAGACTCCTTTTAGATCAAATTGGACCCGCAAACACTTATTTAAACATTAAAACATGGTATTTCCAAGGAAAACGAGCTCAAAATGTAGGAAAAGAAGGGATACGCAAAGCGTATAAATGGACTCATCAGACGAAAAAATAGACAATGCTTGAGAAGACACTAACTAACTTATTATTTTAGACGAAGGATGACCTAAATGGTGATATCAATTAAGAAGAGTGTATTTGACACAAGAGAAGGCAATGATGGGCAGAAATTTTTACCGAGCATGAGATGGCCACTCATAAATACCATTCCTAGTCTGTCCTTGCAAGAGCTATGCCCCCGTACGGAGATCCTTCACAGTAAACAGCAAAGGTGAGAATTCATTAGAAACTTGGTTAGTAGTACAAAACTGTGATACGGAGATTAGGTTTTATTTCATATTGGGAACACATAAAACATTAGATAATAAAAAAGATGAAGTTTTAGAGGGTAGACGAGTAGAACCAGTGTGTGTGATGTTTAAACCTGAACCATCATCTGATCAAAGCCGCCATATGGAGAATGTAGTGATATGTTGTTGAGGTCCGTGGTGACATGATGTGAAGCATCTGAATCAAGCAACCATTCAGGAAGAGAAGTGACGCTTGAAACAACATAGTTTGCACGGGGCTGCCATTGCCTTGTCGATTGGTTTGGTGGAGCCTGATTTTGCACAGGACTCAATGTGAACATGGAGCATTGTTTCGTTGTGTGACCTTGATCACCACATAATTGACAAAATCCACGATATTGTCGCGGTTTATTGGAGTTATTCTGAGAGTACCTGGAATTTTGGTGTTAAGGGTGTGACTTCACCGGCTTTAAGTGTTGGTTGTGTGTTCGGTTGAAGCTTGCAGCCAACTGATTGTTGCGATTGTGGCAACTGCCGGAGTGGTTGCCATGGTGGCTGCCGGACGGTGGCCAAGCTGCATAATTTGAGGTGATAGGCAACCTCTAGTTCTCCATTGCCTCTTATTTAGTACCATTTCAAAATTGATGAGTTTTTCATGGAGTTCCTCGAAGGATATTGATGTATCATGTGCACAGACAACGGGGGGGATGTCTCAAAATCTTGACAGTGAGATCTTCAGAGTTTTTTGGTGCGTTAAGCATGGCTAGTTCATTTGCAACACTTTTAATGTGTTGCATGTATTCAGTTACAGTTTGGGTTCCTTTGATCACATTGGTAAGAACTCCCTTGAGATGCATAATATGACCCTTGGAAGGTTTCGCATAAGTGTTGGCAAGTGCAGTCCACGCATCACAAGCAGTTTGAGCTGAAGCAGTAAAGGGGATAATTGAGGGAGATATGGAGCCAAGGATTGCATTCAAAAGTAGTTGGTCTTGTCTGATCCAGATGTTATAAGCGGGGTTAGGTACTACGATGTCGTTTGTTGTGACGGTTGCCGGCGGACATGGTTTTTGGCCATCAACAAATCCCATAAGGTCGAACCTAACAAGGAGAATGTGAAACTGAAGTTTCCATGAACATTAGTTTGTTGCTGTAAGTTTCAGTGGAACTTGAGCAGCAACATTGATGGAGATAATGTTGTTTGAGGAGGAACCAATTTCATGTGAGGAGGAGGAAGAAGAGATTATGGTTACTGAGGAAGAAGATGAGTCGGTAGTAGTTATGGTGGATCAAGGACTCGTTTGAGTTAATGATGCTCTGATATCATGTAGAAAATAATATTCTTCTTATTATTTCTCATAGAATATGTAAAGTATATATATATGACTATACATAACTAATAGTTGGTATCTTAGTGTAAGACTAACAATTGATAGTTTGATACTATTAACAACTCTAACTACTGGATAGATAATTACATAATTAAATATATACAAGATATAATTTGATAACTATCGATCTGGATTAGTACCGATACCGATCACCAAATATGATTACAATGACATCACCAAATATATGTTTTGATTCTTTTGAACATTTTAAGAGTTTATGGTTGGTTGAAATATGTGTTACGTTGTGTTCTTTTTCTTTTGGATTGAATTTGATATATCAGTAAATGGTTAATTAACAAGAAGAAACAACTCTACATCAATGAAGTTTTGTTATCAGCAACGTTAACACAACAGGTATATATTAACATTAATATTCTTGGATAGCTGGAATGTGGAATCATCTATACTTGGAATTTTGTGGTGGACGTAGTGGGTGGGTTGAAATTGTATTGTATAAGTTGGAGATCGATGTTGATATATCAATTACTATCCAAAACAAGAAAATGTAAGCAGCAGCCTCACTTACACATCACACTTCTGATATGATCGATCGACTTCAACATCAAGCAATCAGCTTCTGCAATTCCTATAGCTCCTCTTGAAAGAGAGAGAGAGAGAGAGAGCCACGTCATATATGGTGACTGATCATGCATGAAATTGTGTTGTGTTCTTTGTTGTTTGCAACTTGAGATAGTTCTGGTAAGTGGTGGTCCTAATTAATGGTAGTTGTGTTTTTGCTGTCTTCCGCAAAACTGAAGATAATGATCTGCGCGCAACTGTCTTGTCTCTTTTCAAATTTATGAACAAACCATGTCCTTCAAGTAGGAGAGCATTACATATATATATATATATATATATGGCAATTTTGAGAGCATTTAATTTAAAGATGGAGTTTTTTGAACAATTAGATTGTAATCAAATGTACATCCATTGTCTTGAAAGTCAAAACTCTTTTTCAGTGGCCATTACAAAATCACATATTCGAGCATATCGTATTTTAGTACATGTGGTAATGCATGCATATCTCATTCAATGTCAATGTGTTGGTAGGGGGTTTGAGTTTCATTGTAAGCATTTTACAAACATGTGTAAAATTATCTCATCAATATTTTAAGAGTATATATTTCAAGTTATGGGAATATATATTCAGATCGCACAATTGATATTTGTTCTCGACAGGTTCGGTAGACTCCCAACCTGTTTAGTGTCAAAAATTATTATAATATTTTAAAAAAAAAATAAAAAAAATCACATGTTTTAATATCTAGAATTGCAATAGACGTGACATATATAAATTTAAGTAGTACTAAACATCTTAAATTTGATACTATGGTTCAATTGACATATGAAAAGCAACAAAAAAAATAAATAAATAAATAAATAAAAAAGAATCATATATTATCTTGACCCATGTGAATGTAGTAGTAGTATGTAGTTATTCAAATGAAAATCATTCCTAATCATCCTCTCCATATAGTCATATATAGTCATCATCAAAAATCAAAATTCAAAACAGAAAGTCATTATAGGACCACCTATATTTTCAATGGTAACTCCCGAGCACATCTAATAATATTATCTTGTACTGAAAGTGGCAGGCCTCAATGAATTGAAAGCTACCCTGAAATCTGGATTTCATATGCTGATGCTCATCATCTGTGTACTGTTGAGCGCATATGTCCAAACAATGCACAACTCTCATCTTCTACAACACTTTTATGATCAACCTCCAAATTTTTCTTCTTTGCAGAAATGGGCACCTGTCCCTGACTCCTTGTGTTCTATTTCTTTATCACCCCACCACCACCACAAGTTTTTTTTTTTTTTTAAATAATAATAATAATAAATTAAAATGAGAGATGTGTCATTAATTTTCAGGGATAGATAAGAGGGATCAAGATCCTCTTCTTAACTTGTTTTTCCTTGAATTTCCATAATCTAATAACACCTAGACAATATATAAAATATATAGTCAAGATTTGTTCACTTTTTTTTTCTCTCATGTAATTTGATATTTGAATTACACTCGAAAAATGTCAAAAAAAAAACAAGGAACAATGAGAGAATCCCAACTCTAAATCCGAGACAGAGATGGGGTGAGCTTGTGTTTGCAAAGATGAGTACAGTAGTACTAAATGAGAATTAAATGCTCCATTTGTTTTTACCTAAAATTTGACCTCTCATAGATTTTACAAATTCCAGTCAAAACCCATGCCTCGATTTACCTTCTTCCATTGGTAAACAAACAATCCATCAATACCCATTTGAAAATATATATAAAAGGGAAAAAAGGGGTGACATTGGAAATTGAAGATTCCTCATTTTCATCCAATACCATTTAAACTACAGTGCAAAACCCACCAATTCACCACTACAACCACCATCATCATTCTTCTTCTTCTATTCACAAATTCACAACAGTTTTATTATCATTAGTGGGTTGACAAGATTTCAGAGATGACATCACACCACTTTTTTCTAATTTCAGCACCTGAGGCTGAGACTGTGGCATCATCTTTCCATTGCCATTTGCCCATTTCCTGACAAAGCCCTACTTTCAATTATGCAATTAATATTTTCCAACCAATGCAAACTTTTGTTGCATACATCACCAGATAAGAAAAATAAAAAATACATATAAACTATTTTTTTTCTCTTTGGACTTTACTGCTACAGCATTTAATTTTGTATCTTACTTCTTTGATGCTATCCATGCCACTAGATTCACCAGTGTGCAAAAAGTACATCTGAATTCTGCCGACAATGGTCTGATGCATTCAATTTTTTTTATCCTACTTTTCCTTCTCGATTCAAATCACAAATTCACAACTTGTATTAACCTAATTATTCAAACCAAATCAACTTCAACAAGGTATACAACAATAGGACATTTCCTTCCAATTCCCATGCCACTTTTCCACCAACCGGAGAATTGCCAATAATAATACTCTTCTGATTCTTCTCTCAGCATCTTCCAACAGTAGAAACCCACAAGTGTCTCATATACTGGAAAGTTGTGGTGCATAAAGTGCTCATGAGGATATGATAAAAAAATAAAAAGATTCTTTCAATACATTACCAGCAACAGAGGTACCCCACCTGGCACCACCAACCAATCTCATATATTGTTAAATATGTTGCTTCAGATATCATCAATGGCAACATCATG
Organism: Acer campestre; assembly: GCA_954870605.1. Lineage (NCBI taxonomy): Eukaryota > Viridiplantae > Streptophyta > Magnoliopsida > Sapindales > Sapindaceae > Acer > Acer campestre. The sequence goes on along the minus strand of OX940811.1, from coordinate 15,430,879 downwards.
TCAAGTTGATGAAAATTGCATAGCATTGCCTCACATGGTAGAGTCCAAATTTGATCTCTGCAAAGCATAACAGTGGATGATACTGGAAAAGACAAAAATATGAAGAAGGGGAAAAGGGTGGTTCATGTTTATTCCAATTGAGTTTTTCAAGGTTCCATCAGTACATGTATAGACAAAGATGGGGAGGAAGATACAGTACAAAAAAAGAAGAAAAAAAAAAAAGAGAAAATTTCTAGTAAATTTCTGTACCAGATTAAGATAGACTAGACTGACCTAATTGACTGACCCTACACTACAACCCCCCTTGTTTACCATCCCCTCTTTTTCCACATGATATGTTAGACAAAAGGACTTTGGTTTGTATTTTGTTGTGTAACTCATAACCTCTGTTATGTTACAGACCATTAGTCTACACATATCTTTGACAACCCTACTACTCCTTTCTTTACAAGTAAATTAAGGGTGATGGAAAATGGAAATAACACCATCACCGTTAGAACTAAACCCTAATTCCTGCCTACACTTCATTAATCCTAAGCTCAATATGTCTTCTAAGCAGGAAACTAACAACACTATGTCTTCTAAGGGTCAACTTTCTCCCATTCAAAACGACCTGGGAGTGGCTTATCATTCACAGGATCATAGTTGTACCTGCAAACAAACCACCAACGTTATATTAGTTCAAATGTACGTAATTGGATAACAGAAAAAACAAACTCCAAATTTTGGACAATCATAAATGAATATGTAGTATACTTCTCTATAAACTGTTTTTGTTGCTCTTCTTCTGCACCAGCAAAGAACTCATTCATTTCAGTTGCTGTTGGGATGGGTCTCCTACTCGAATTCTGTACTCCTCTGTTCTCCATTGAGCTGGTGGGCCTAGTAGTAGAACCGGGGGTTCTTATGGCGTCAGGGTCCCTTATCAAACTGCATGGAGTGGATTCCCTAGTGCTCCTGGCACAATAAAAATGAAGAAGATTATTTTCTTTAACAAAACACAAAAAGAGAATAATAATAGCAAACTAACAATATAATATGATATTCAGATAATATTATACTATATTTATCTTTTTATAAAAAAATAATAATGGTTTCCTTGTAATGATAAAGAAAATGAGATGAAGATTATATTATTATAATCATTTTAATAATATATACTTGTAACAATTTAACTAAGAGAGCTAAGATGACAAACAATTTAATGAATACATGACATAAATTTTGTATCAAAAACCTCCGTGTCATCCGTACTGTGTATAATTAGTGCGAAAATTATGCAAAGAGACGGATGGTGAAGTAACAAAAACTAAAAGTGAAGTCACTAAAGACATTTACTATTCCGCTTTCCTTCCAATTCACTGACACAACCTTTTTTTTTTTTTAATCCTCATACATTTTCCCAAAAGAAGATAGTACTTTATCAATCACATAGGGAGTAACAATTTAAAAAGGAAAAGCACGAAATGAATTCATGCTAGACAAAAAGCAGAGGGACCTCCTTAATGCATGATATACTTCAATCACAAACAATCAAGAAAAAGACTTAGCAACTTTATGTACCAAACTAAGGCCTTCCACCATCGATCACCAATGTTTCAGCAGAAAGGTCTCTGTACATTATACAGCAAAACCAAAAGACTTCCTTCAACCCGAAGAAAACCACCATCAGCCTACTACTGTAGTTATTTATTAAAAGGTTCTATAGAAGGAAAAGGAACAAAAAACTTTCATTTTTTGCAATCAGAATAATGCAAAGGAATCCATGTCTACACTCTACAAACACCTAAAACAAGGGAATATCATAGCATATATTTTTAGTTTGAAGCTCATATAATTAGAGCCGTCCTAGTCTTAGAAATAGGTGAAAACATCAATGAAGATACATCCATAGCCAATTAGTCGTGTAGAAACAAACAAAAGCTGAGAATGACAGTACAATTTTTTTCATGGTATGTTTTAGATTCAAAACTTTTAACACTTTCTTTCATGACTTTAAATCCCTGCAATCAGACACCTCATAAGCAATATATGTATGACTACTTCCACTGCAAAGGGAAGTCAAAGAAACAAAACATAATACAATTTCAAGACACAAAAACACTAAATCACATGTGTCAACCAAAAAACAGATGTCATGATTCATTTTCAAACGCAATGCAAAAATATAGTGACAGACCATTTTTTCTATATATTTTGAAATTATATTAACATGTTCTACATCCCCAATATACTTGTACAAAGCAAATGAATTAAGGCAAAAGAAATCATATTGAGTCCACATGATTTAATCTAAAAAGGCATTTAAAACACATATAGGACAGCAAACAACTGTAGGAAAACAACAAATTCCAACTAAACCGAAAGATAGGTGATTCTCTCTCTCTCTCTTTCTTGCATATTTTCTCTTCCTCAATTTAAGGTAACAGCCAAACAAACCATTAAATGAAAACTCCAAGAAAGACATTGAATGAGGAAAGTTCTTGAACAAAAATTAAATTTAACCCAAATAAAAGGCAATTTGAATAACCCAAAGAAGCAGGAACATTCAAGATGCTTACTTTGCAATCAAGAAAAAAATATATATGACAATACACACAGTAATTTGTGTTCTCTGCTACACTAATCATTCCAACAACAGAACCCCCACCATTCAAATTCCCTCGTTTCCCTTCATTTTCTCAGCAAGCAAACAGGTTGAGGCTACAAGTCTTTATGAAATCCTGGAGAGAACGGGTGCAAAAGAAACCAACCATACTTAAAAAATCAAAGCATCGATTATTCAAAATTCCCTCTTTCCCTATGTTTTCATAGGAACCAAACAAACACAAAAACGAGGTTTTTACAAATTCAATATTTCCCTAATTTTAATTTCTTTTTCTAAGCAACCAAAGCAAAACCACTCAAAAAATTCCAAAATCAAAGGTTAGAAATTCAACTTTCCCCCCTATTTCGCCTTCAAAGAACATTCCTTCATTTCCTCAGCAACCAAACAGACACAAAACACGCAACCACTTGAAAAAAAAAGAAAACCCTAAAAAAAAAAAAAATTAAAAAATTAAAAAAAAAAAAAACAGAGGCTTTCAAAGAAGGAAAAAACCCACCTCTCTCTTGGTTCAGTATCCAAAACATTTTCGCCGAAAGAAGCTTCAACAGCCAAGTCGACCTTGGTGTTGTGTTGTTCAACCTCAATTTCCTCCTCTTTATCAATCTCAGTCTTTCGACCCGACCCGTGCGACCCGGAATCGGCCTGAGAAACCCGCACTCTGTTCCTGGAAGAAGCATTGGAATTGGAATGTCCCTGGGCCTGCTGCTTGGGGCGCCTGGAAGAGTCGTTGAGATGGAGTGGAGGCTTGACGAGTCGTCGGCTGCGGAGCTGGAGATAAGAGACGCCACCGGGGGCGGAGGAGGCGGAGGAGGACGATTTCTGTAGGCGTTGGAGAGCTAGGGTTTTGGCGCGGGTTCGGACCCCCAAAGTTGACTGGGTCACGTCCATGACAGCAATCTCCGCTGCCGTTTTGGCCTTCCTCATGTACTTGCCCATTTTTTTCTCTCTCTCTTTTCTTTTTGATTTCTAAATTGTAAGCTAAGCTTTCATGGAGGAGAGAGAAAGTAAGAGAGAGAGAGAGAGAGAGTGAAAATGGAATGGCTGTTGAAAGAAGAGAAAAGGTAGGGTTGGGACTTGGGTGGGGTTTCGTTTCCATTGGCCTTACTTCTACTCTCTCTCTCTCTCTCTCTCTCTCTTCTCTCCTTTCATTTTCTCGTCTCGTCTCGTCTCGTTTATATGTATCTCTCTTTGTTCACTTCAAAATAAAAATTAATTTTTTATTATAATTTTGAAAGCTAATTCTTGAATTACAAATCAATTTTTTTTTTTTTCCTTTGCCTATTAATAATAAAATAAACTTCCATATCCTAATAAAATGTTGTTTCTCAAATTTAAATAAAATATATTTTTATAAAAAAAATTACGAGACAAAGATAAATCAACGATATAGATAAAGAGAACGATACAAGGGAAAATGAAAAGTTTGAGTTTTGGATATAAATCCCGTAGTAAGAATCTATTTGATTATATCAAAGGAATAAATACAAGAGTATATACCATGGAATCTAACATGATTCTCTTAGATGAATCACGTATGTGTACTCTCAATGTACTAATGTAACAAGTGATGGTATATGTATAAATATGATAATCCAGTGACTTTCTTTACTAGTCCAAAAAACTTTTTTAATGACTTGATTTTTTTTTATTTTTTTTTATTTTTTGATATCAACTTGAAATAAATTTTTATAATTAATAAATCAAAGAATTTTTTTTATTTATCTATAATTTTGGAAGCTAATTCTTGATTTTTTGTTTTTAATGGTATTTATCTATTTATCTATCTAGACCAAATATTTTTGACCCGCCGACTTGTGAGTCCTTTACCTCGCCCTCAAGCTTGTTCATCTATGAGCTACACCCATGGGCATTGATTCTTGAATTGTAAATCAATTTTTTTTTTTTTTTGCCTAATAGTAATAAAATAAAATCCCATTTCCTAATAAAAGGTTGTTTCTCAAATTTAAATAAAATATTTATTTATGATTTTTTTTATCAGGTGAGATAAATCAACGATACGAACAAAAATGGAAATTTTGATTTTTTATATAAATCCCATATTCTTCACTCATGACAAGATTGTATCCGATTATGTCAGAGGAATAAATGCTTCAATAAGCCCGAATGTATATGCCATAACATCTAACACGATTCTCTTAGGTGAATCATGTGCATGTACGCTTGATACACTAATGCAACGGGTGATGGTATACAAATGAATTTGATAATCCATTGACTTGCTTAAATTTTTTAAAATTTCCAACCTTTTTTTTTTTCATAAAATTTCTAATAAGTAACTTCATCACTTCTTTGTTTTGTCATAAGATTGTATATGCTACACTTCAATAATGCCGAGAATTACTACTGAAATATATATATATATATATATAAAAGATCATTGGACCATGCAGATTGTTTACTAGTTTAAAAAACGTTTTTAATGTCAAAAACTCTTTGGATTTTTTTGTTGTTGTTTGACATCTAACTGAAAGAAATTTCTCTAATTAATAAAGTTCTCGTGTTTACTAAGACAATTTCAAATTATAAGATTCTCCTATAATTTATTTTTATTTTTTTTTTGTTTTTTTGTTTTTTTGGAGTTTCTTAGATAAATAAATTATCTCACATACCCTTATTATATTTCATAGAATCATTTACAAGATTATATAAGGATTGTTTCTCTTCGTTCATTATTGTTCATAGTCTAAATGTTGATATTAGGGATATCACATACCGATCATTTTAGATTGGGAAAGATACCTTATCTCAATCACCTATACCTAACCCTAACCCAGTTAGTGTTAATGAGTTGGGGACCGGGGAAGTCTTATCAAGGGGTTATGTCATATGCCCGTAGCCCCACCCCCAAAAGACTCCTCGACCAAAAGTCCAAAATTAATTCTATCAAAATACAAAAGTTTACTTCTCTTGACAATATAATATCAATAAAAAATCAAATATAACTTCAAATTAGTGTAAAAAAAAAAAAAAATTATATTAATTTATCTGTAATGAATGAGGGTCGAGGTCGTTCTCCAATTTGTTAAGAATCCTGGAGTGGGCATGCACCCTCAAACCCTAGTTGATTTGAAATTTAAAAGTATTCCCATCAAAATACAAAATTTCATCTCCGTTTACTGATATAATGCAATACAATAACTAATAATAAATATAACTTATAAATTAGGGTAAAAAATAATAATTTAATGTAATATTTTATATACCAATTTATCTATAATGGGTCGGGTTCAAGGTACGTTTAAGAATTTAGAGGTGACCATGCACCCCAAATATGTCCCCCGCCCACAAACTTTGGAAATTCTTAAGCAAACCTACATGTATTTTTGATTTCTCTAGTTCCATTTTGATTGTTCTATTGACTAATTGTCAAGGTCTACAATGATATAAATTAACAATCTAACGACAACATCACATAAGTCAATTGAGATTAATATAATCCAACAATGAGGCATTAAACAATTTGATTGGTGGAGATCTGACCTCCTCCATGAAATGGAGGGATATAGTAATTGATTGTGTTTTATTTTGTTAAAACAAATAAACAAAATTTAATGAAGTCGATATAATGATATAGTTTATTTATTTCAAGTGGAATTCTCTACCAACATACATTTTGATCATCATTTGATTAGAGTTCTTATCATATTAGATATATAGTCATTATGAAATGTATTTTTTTTTTCTTTTTTGACAAAGTAATATGCGTTTAAACAAATAAACTAGGGATGTTAATGAATTAATTAAGAATATCTTTTTGGATAAAAATAATAAGAGTAATGCTAGATATCACACCCATCATCACATTTTTTTAATCACAACATGTGTTACGGTTGATAAGTCAATTAGTGAGTAGATATATGGGTATTCATATATATATATATATACACTCACCAATTGACACTTCAACTACTGCATGTGTTATTATTGAAAATGTATGATTGTTGATATGACGTCTTAAATAAAAAAAATTACTCAACAATATCGATTTCCCAAAAAAGACAAAGAAGGTCATGAATAATAATATCCTCTGTAAGAAAAAAAAAAAAAAAAGAATAGGCAGAGAAGCATAGTTATTATATTTATTTTTTAAAGGAGAGAATCATTTTATTTTATTTTTTGAAAAAAAGAATCCATTAATTATTAATTGTTAATTAAACACAAGGTACAAAAAAGATAAGGTCGTGCTATTAAAATAAGCAACTATATATATTGTTGTAACGAGCATCCTTATCTGCGGAAGATTTTTTTTTTTTTTTTTTTTTTTTACAAAAAAAAAAACCAATTATTGCAAAAACACAATTAGAGTTAAGATAATGTAATTAATAGGTAATAGAAATAAACAATGATAAAGTACCAATTTTTATGAGAGTATAAGCAAAGTGAGAGAGTGAGAGAGAGGAAGAATGTAATGAGAATATTTAATAAACATGTATATATATACGTATATATTTATCTACATAATGCATGTGATGAAGACCACTCGAACCTAACTCAGGTTGAATAAACACTTTTTCAGCAAGTTACATTGGGTGATAGTAATATATAATTTTACTTAATTAATCTAGTTGATAACTATATATTTATAACTGAATGCATTTATGTGTATCTTTAACTGAATGCATATGTACTAACATACGTGTTTTAAAATTTACTTGTACATACACATAAATAAATAACTTTTTGATAATTTGAAAGAGATATTTAACAAATTAAGCAATGATAAATAACAAAAATTATTAAAGAGATTTTTGGTATCATTGGAACACATGTTTTGTAATTAAATCAAACTTTAGAAAAAATACTAAAAATTATATACCTTGAAAATAGTAAATACTAACGCTACATAACCCGAAATATAAAAATGGAAAAACAAACTCAAATGATATGACAATTGGTTTATTCATTAACCACGTCATGATTTGTACGGTAATGACAACTCACTTACTATATTATATAGATTAAATTTTGATTGTACGGTAATAATAACTTATTTATTATTTGGGTTTAATAATAAAAGGTTTACGAGAATTAGAAATTATATAAATCGCGTTATCTCACGATACGATACGATAAGATAAGATATATAGAGGTCGGGGTTTCGTATAACAGACGGCCATTTCCAAGTCATAGGATTCTCTGACAAAGTGGCCACGTGGAAAGTGAATTTGATTTTTTATTTATTTCTCGGTTAGATAAGACGCGGCGAAACCCCCACCGCCTCAAAATCCAGCGTGAACAAACGCGCCAGCACACGTAACAGCCGGTTGTTGAAAGGGAATCATTATTTGAATGGAGAAGAGGGCAGGAACACGTTTCGCGTGGGCATGAAGAGCGTGTGATTAATTTGTCCCGTTCTTATACGGCTGTGGCCCACACAACTCTATATTTGGTACTGCCAACGTGTCATTTACTGGGAACCGACTGACGTGGCAGGTCTGTTAAAAAAAATCTGGCTAGGTGTTTGATTTGGTTTGTAAGTTTAAATTTGGGTAAATATTAAATATCCAATAGTTTTTGCCTTTCGGTTAGTAAATAATGAAAACTCATATAGCCATATATATAAATTTTAGAGATTAGATTTTTATGAATTCAGATCAAATTCATAAAAATCAAGGTTATTTTATTAAGGTCCTTACCGAAGTGAAAGTAAGGAATCATTCACTTGAAAGTTTATATATATATATATAAATTTTCAAGTTAGTGCAAACTGATATAACTTATATCAGTGCATTGTACGTGGACCACTAGATTTACATATTTTGACTCAAATGTGTATGCTCTTATCAATGTTTCTCCATAATCAGTGGTCTACATGCAACACACTGATGAAATTATATCAATGCACACTAACCAGAACGAGACTGTATATATATATACAGTTTTTCTCTCCTCATGACGAACTGATTTTATTTCTATCAGTTCCACAACTATCAACCATTATATTCACATACTTCAGTTTAGTCGAAGTCTTCTTAAATATAATCAATGACTCGTAAGTTTTGTCATAATCTTAAAAGTTCAATTCGGTCATGAAGAAAGAAAAACTATATATATATGGGTTTAACTACAATACATGAACTGTATTGTTAATGAGAAGTTGAGAGAGAGAGAGAGAGAGAGAGAGTTTCCTTTTGTTTTTAATTTTTAAATCCTTAATTTTTACATACCATTGGATTGAAATCTAAAGGCTGGAAATTGACCCAGCAATCATACAATCATGTATAGTAGTTGAATATATATATACACACACACACTATGGTGTTCCCTCAGTGCGCATTGAAGGTGTTTATATTAATGTAATGCATACGAGTCGTTGGATTCAAACTACTTTGACTTATTTAATATTAACTTATGCTTAATCAACGACTCACTGATATAAATATATTAGTGCGCACTGAGATGACACCACCGTGTATATATTATATATATAATATCAAGCTTAACTTGTTTAATATCCTTCCATAAAATGAAGAATTAGAAATCTCCATTTTTAGTTTGAAATTCAAATTAATAATACCAATATACCATACTATATTTGATTGTATTATTAATTTTTCAAACGGAGATTCCTTATATATATATATATATATTTTTTTTTTTTAAAAGAAAAAAAAAAGATTCTTAAAATCTCCCCCGAGTTTAATCTCTTTTCAAAACAACCATTAAAAAAAAACAAAGATTCCTAAAAACTCCCCTGAGTTTTGATCTCTTTTCAAAACAACCATTTAATTTCAAATTTAAATGAACATCCTATAGGAGGAGTTTTTGAATGGGTTGCACATTGGGAAAATGGGGATGGATATAGGTCCCTCCATCCCCATCCCCACTTCCCAAACCCTTCTCCCACACCCCACCCCTCAGGAAAATGGGGATGGGGATATTTTTTGGGGGGAGCTATCTCCATCCCTAACCCTAGTTCCCTATTTTCCCTGTTTCTCCGTTTACCCCGTTTACCCTATTTCCCAATTTGATTGAAAATTATAAATTAAACTAAAAAAACAAACATTTCATTAGGGTTGCACATTGGGGAATTGGGGAATGAAGATGGATATAGGTCCCCCCATCCCTACCCATTTCCCTATTTGGGGAAAATGGGGATGAATAATTTTTTGGGGGAGGTATCTCCATACCCAACCCCAGTTTCCCATTTTTCCCGTTTTTCCTTGTTTTTCCTTGTTTCCGCATTTCCCCCATTCACCTGTTTCTTCATTTCTCCATTTGACTAAAAATTAAAAATTAAAAAAAATAAATTTAAAAGAATTAAAATATATATATATATATATAATTGTATTTATTTATATTTTGGAGGAAATGAGGAAATGGGGATGGGGGGACCTCCACCCATCCTCATCCCCATTTCAATATATTTGTGAGGGAAATGGGGAAATGGGGATGGGGTGTCTCCCCATCTCCATCCCCAATTCAATTTGGGGATGATCTGCATCCCCGTCCCTACCTATTTCCCCAATTTTCCCTCAAAAAATTTGCCCAAATGGGAATGGGGTCGTGAGGATTTGGGGATCCGAAGGAAAATGAGCAACCCTATTTTTGATACATGATCATAGATTTTTTTAAAAAAAACTAAAGTTTGAAATTATAAGGTGGTTTTGGTATACAATAATAGAGTTTAAGGTTTTTACCTAAATTCAAAACTAGAGAATTATATTTAAAAATATGGTCAAACCTTAGGGAGGTTTTTGCAAATCTCACATTTTTATTTTATATCACCTTAATCTTCATCTCTAATTAATAAAGGATATTCATATTCTTGAGGTGTACTCAAGGAATTATTTATTTTTTAATTAAAAGTTAAGACAAAAATGCACAATTATCCATATATAAAAAAGTAGATTAATCTTTTTTTTTTTATTATTATTATTAAACCCTTTGTGACCTAAATGGTTGTCAAAATATATTTACATTGCCACAATAGTGTACGAGAGGGTGAAAAAGGATAAAGGAATCTTAAAACGTTCATGTATTGATTTGGAATAGATCAGAATGTAATGTACTGTATATATTGAATTAATTATATTAAAAAACAAAAATTTAACAAAAGAGGTAGAACAAGATTGCCTCCTCAGCTCCTCTGTCAACTGTGGAGAGAAGGGCAGTATATAGGCCATGGTCACTTCATGGAAGAACCGTGGTTTCCTCCCTTAACAGCGAGGACAGGTACATGACGTCGACTCGAACCTCCCTTAAAAGTGGTAAGAGCCATGGTTTGCATGTGTCATCGCAACCAATTTTTTTTTTATAATTATTTTCATTTTTATTTATATCACTTACAATGACGACGACTCGAATATCTGAAAGCTTATCTAATCCTTAGTGGAGGTTATGGCATCATCCAAGCTTGCAGAGGCTGGTCTTTAGCCTCTTCCAAAATATTTATGGTTGTTTTTAAATTAATGTAGATGTCACAAACACACAGATTATAAGTGGAGCAATCAGTCTCATTTTATAATCCCCATTATCTCTCTTGTTTAAGTTAAACATAGTTTGTGTTCTTCATATTAAGAGAGTGACTGACCATAGCTTTCTTCCACCACTAGCATGCAAATATAATATATACTTACGATAAAAGTTGATATATCTAATACTAAAATCTGAGGTCAAATATCAACATGAATTTTAAGATACAAAATCTAATACTAAGATCTTTAAGTCAATCTTACCACGGCCTAATGTGGCTATCTTGTTCGTAAAAGGCATTCATTAAACTTGTTAGTAAAAGACGTCTATTCAGTCTCATAGTATCCTAAGGTCTGGAGCATCCCCAATAAGGCACCTTATATTTTCCTTACATTTAGGGAATTTGATGTACTTTTTATAAATGAGGAGCCATGTAAGGAGTCCAAGAAGCCTCCCTAATTATTGAGAGAAACAATGACGAAATTGAGATGGAGTATGTGTGAAAAATAAATGAATTTGAACCATTGAATACTAAGGAGGTGGACTCATCTAGACTACTCATTTTAATTGAGAAGTGAAAAAAAAAAAAAATGAATAGAGAGAACACCTTGTCTCCTTGGATTTAGAGAGGCTTTGGTTGAAAAATAATTTGAGGAAAGTAGAGAGACTGTTGGAGCAAATTTCGGTTCAGCCTCCATATTAATAGACAAAGTATTGGGGATGCTCTAAATATCATCTGGTCTATAAAAAAAAAATAATAAAATAAAATAAAATAAAATAAAATAAAAAATTAAGTAAATTTCATATTCTAGTGTTTCATTATATAACCTTTACTAACACGCATGCATGCACAAGAATCAAACATTTCATGCATCCATTTATTATTTATATATCAACCAATTATTACAACATACAATAGTTTTTAAATAAGAATACTTTATTAAAAATATCCACTAACTGCTTCTCCAAATACTATTGAATCCATAAAAACACTTTTTTTTTTTTTTTTTTTTTTAATAGCTTAACAGACAAAAAGTTATTCTCAAGCATTTCTGATCCTAAAAAGCACTTTCAAATGTAAATGTACTATAAAGTTCAGTGTCCTGCCAAGGCATGAAGAGTGAAACAGTCTTGTAAACACTGTTGTGACAGGAAAGGTAAAAATACTGAGACAAAGCGAAGTTCCATTCCACGATCCCTTTAACACAATAATCAAGTTTCTCGAAACTGGGAAGTAAGTCACCCAATTCCATCCGTGGATCTTAAGATAGACTCTGATGATCAGCTAATGTAATGCCAGGGAGCAACTCGAGACTCGAGACCTCACCAAGGTTTAAAATACGGTAACACCAGCTTTATTCAAGATCATAAAACCCGACGGGTAGCGTTCGAGGACCACCCACTACAATTCAGAGCAATACTGCCTGCTCATGCAAATGAAATTTCATCAGACTGAGTATTGCAAGAGAATGTTTCATTGTCAACATGGAAAATTATTATCAAAGATATATGACCTCATCAATTTAATGGTAACATTAGAGCACTGATTTAATTGCCACATATGAAGTTGTACCTCATGGCTCTGTCAATAAGAATCCTTGCCACTCCTCCAGTTGCCCAAAGCTGTGCTCCTTAACTGGTGCAGTTGTTAAAAGACAGTATGGTCCACCTCAAAAACATTGTATCATGTTTTTATGGTACCTAAATGCTGTTCATAAAATAATTTCATCAAACTAGAATAATATTGAACTGGTCAATAATTTCAATGCCTAATGATCTGGATTGATCTTATACATTTTGAAAAATGAATAAAAGGTGAATAGAAACCTATATTTCCAATGAGAGTACACTGTGGGGGAAATTAGAGACCTCAAGTGTTGTCTTCCATTTCTCTTCTTCGTCTATAAATTGGAACACTAGAATTTTAAAGTTATATTCAGAGTAAAGAGAGGAACAAAGTCGCTACTAATAACTTGGAAGTTACATAAACAATTAGTTAACTGACCATTCATTTATATAGAAATTATCCAATTACCCCATTTTTTATCTCATTGAAACCAAGTAAGCAAATGGGTATTGTATCTTTTAACACAAATCATGAATTCAAAACAGATACAGTGCATATATACAATAGCGACTAATTAGTATATATAAATTTAAAAACAAAAGAGCGGGAGAGAGAGAGAGAGAGAGAGTACGAATGAGATATTGAGGCTGTTGACATAGCAGGTCTGTTTATCGTCCCATGGAGCGTAGTTGATGCTAGGATTCCAGCCCTTTTTAGAACTAATAATGTGGCTGGTGGCGATGGTGCAGAGACGAAAGCACTGCTACAGAAGATGAGTTGAGGCGAGCTGCATATTGCGGTCACTTGACACTTTTTGGTTGGTGGTTTAGCTTCATTGTGTTGTGAGAAGGAAAACAACTCTGTGATTCAATCAAGCTACATCCAGGTTCCTTAGACACATTCCTTTCTTTCATGAAGATCCTCACTTTTTCCGCCTCATCATACCTTCCTGCAGCTGCATATATGTTGGATAAGAGCACATAATACCCAGCTTTCTTCGGCGCCATCTGTATTAATTTCTTGGCAATCCTTTCTCCTACCTCAAAGTTATTATGAACTCGACACCCTGATACGATAGCACCTAGCACAGCTGCATCGGGTTCCATCGGCATTTCTTCAATAAACCTCTCAGCCTCTTTCAAAAGCCCTGCTCTCGCCAAACAATCAACCATACTGGCATAGTGTTTCAACTCAGCCACCACTTCAAAATCTTGCATCGTTTTAAAATACTTATGCGCTCTCTGCACCAATCCACCATGTGCACATGCGCTCAAAATGCCAAGAAATGTAACATCATTGGGTTTAATTCTTTCTTTTAGCATCTGATCAAAGAGGTCCAAGGCAATACTTGCACTGCCATTCAATCCGTATCCCAGAATCAATGAGCTCCAAGAAATCACATCTCTTGCAAGCATTTTATCAAAAACTCGACGACCATAAGTTAAATTCGCACTTTTTACGTACATATCCACTATAGCATTGCCTAAATTCAACCCCGATCCTAAACATCTTCTCATACACCAGCCATGAACACTCCTACCTTGCTTCAACCATCCTAACTGACCACAAACCAAGAGCAAGCTCACCATGACCACGTCATCAAGCTCAACTCCTGAACCAACCATCTCCCTGTACACTTGTAAACTCAACATGGGTTCTCCATGTTGAGCATACCCAGCCAACATGGCAGTCCACAAAACTGCATCTTTTTGAGGCATTTCATCAAACAATACTTGTGCATGAAAAATCCTACAACAAGCAACATAAAAAGAAACCAAAGCAGAAGCCACAAACAAACTCATGTCCAAACCCATTTTAACGCACAACCCATGTAGCAAAACACCTAGTTCCACTGCACCCAAACCCGCACACGCCCTCAAAACCAGAGGAAGCGTGAACTCATCGGGTCGAATATCAGTGTCTTTCCGCATCTGAACAAACAACTCTATGGATCTATCAGGAAAACCAGAGCGAGAAAACTCGCCCAAGATGATGTTCCAAGAGAAGATGTTCCTCTGTGGCATGTGGAAGAAGACGGAGAGAGAATCCGGGTTGAGTCTGTGGTGTTTGGAGTACATCAAAACAAGCTTAGAACTCAAGATGACATTGTTATATAGAGAGGTACGAAGCAAGCGAGCATGGAGGTGGCGCAGAATTGTAGGGTTTGGGGAAGAACTGAGAAGTGAAAAGTAGAGAGAAACCAGGTTCGTTTTGACTGGATTGGTTGAGAATTGTTTGATCAACCAAGGCCTTGCTCTTTCCATTGACAACCTATTTGTCATTTTTGCACCACCAAACCATACGTTTTACTAGGACTATATGATTTTGATTTCCATTAACTTGATTTTGATTCCTTTCATTCCTAATTGGTAACGTGCTTTTATATATTAAGAATTGTTTCATATGAATCCGATATATTAACTATTTTTTATTTTTTCATCAATTTATTTCCTATTAAATATATATATATATCAGTTTTTTTATTATCAGGTCGAACAGATAAAAGATATATCAGTTCATTGTATGTGAGTCATTGGATTTAAATACTTTGATTTGCCTGTATGCACTTGTTAAAACATCTTTTAAATCCAATGATTCATATGCAAGAGGCTGATATATTTTATATCAGTTAGAATTAATAATAAAAATACTGATATATATATATATATATATTAGACCATGTTTGCAAGATGCTAGTATACAATAGTTCACAATTATATATATTTTATCGCAGTTATGCATTTTTTATAGCAAACTTTTTTTATTTTCCTAATAAAATTGTTTATATATATACATACCAAATTCAAGACTTCGTGGTTCATTTTTATTTCATATATATGAACATAATTTCATATGAGATATTAATGGAAAAATTACATAGTTGTTTTTTTAATTAATCTTATGTGGGGAAATTTTAGTAAATATATATGAATTTCCCTTGTAATCAGGAAAGGGAACTTGATTCCTTGGGTGAGTGAAGAGAATCAAGTTTCCTTTCTTTCGGGAACTTAAGGGGTGTATTCAATTTGGATTTCAAACTTTTAATGGTTTTTATGGAATTAAAAAGTTTAAGTATATTCAATATAGACTTTTAAAGACTCTATAAAAGTCATGGGTTATTCAATACCGACTTTTAAAGACTTTAAAAAACTCTTTAAAAGTCCCGTGGTATTCAATCAAAATTTCAATGACTTTTAATGATTTTATAATATATATATATGGGGGAGGGATCAGATGACACAATTTTTGACACAACAATTGGCACAATTTTATAAACATTATATTATTGAGATGTGGATGGCTATGATCCATTGAATTTATTTATTTTTTCTCTCCCATATTAATATTTTTTTTATCTCTTCTTTTCTCTCTTCAAAATTCTCTTTCCTAAATTTACTATTTTCTCTTTCTTACATTTGATTTTTATCTCTTTTCTGGTAGATATATTTTTTAATTCATAATTCATTACATAAAAATCAAACAAAAAGGAAATTGAGAAATTAGTCGTTGTTCAACACAACATATGAACCAAAAAAAATTAAAACCTATAAAAAAAACTGCAAGAGTAGGAATTAAACACCAAAAAAAAAAAAAAAATTGCAATACAATACAAAACAAAAAATATAATAATTCAAAAAAATACAAAAAAAAAAAAACAAAAAAAAAAAAATATAAGCAATTAAATAATTATGACATTGAGAAAAAAATTAAATATTTTTTGAATTATTAATATAATATTTTTTTGTTTTGTATTCTGTACTGAAATTGTTTAGGTTTAATTCCAATTCTTTCGGTTAAATTTTTTTTCTATATTTTTTGACAATATTTTTTCTTAAAAAAAATACGAGAAGAGAGAAAGACATAAAAGATAGGAAGAAAAAAAATATAAGGAAGAGAAAATAATAAATTTAGGAAAGAGAATCTTGAAGAGAGAAAAGAGGAGATAAAAAATATTAATATGGAGAAAGGAAATATATAAATAAATTCAATGGATCCTATGATATGAATTTTCCGATCCTGGAAAATACATATAAATAATTTAGGATAGAGATAGTATTTCAAGCTTGAAATACATAAGAAATTCAGAGGAAGAGAAATATAATAAGAATTCAAGAGAAAGACAATTTGTATTAATGTTCTGATGCCGTTCATTACAATAATTCAGACCTTTAAATAGGCCAAAGCAAATAACCAAAATAACAACTACTAAACTATTTAACTAGGAATTAGCAACTAATGAGATCGTGCTTAGTGGAGGTCACCACTACCTCGTACATGATCTCAACAACTGTTAATAACCAAAATACACCATTAAGCACTAATATATGAAATAAGGGAAATATAGGAGCAGTATTGCACATGTTGGCCACATGTAAAGAACCCATGTTGGCCACATGGAAAAAGAGTGACGGTAATTACACCCTTGATATGTACACCCTTTTTTGTATTTACACTCCATTAAATTTTTTAAAATAATTATATCCTCTAAACACACCCCACATGTTATCAAATATGTCCTTTTCTTTTAATTTAGAAATATATATATATATATATTGAAATAAACCTTTGCTCCATAAATAAATAACTAATTTTTCATTGATCCAAATCTAATCCTCCATAGAGGAACACGTGCGCCAATAATGCATAAATTCCATTTAACAACTGCATAAAATCCCCATTAATCTCCAAACTGAATCTACAACCTCTTCAGCTTTAAACTTTTGACATTAACAATTTCCTGGGTATGAAATTCCTGCATTTAGTTTGTTATCCCTCCCCTCCCCTTCCAAAATATACTCCACCAATCTAGTTTATCCTTTATGAACAAAATCATTTCTATCAGCCCATAAACCTCTACAAAAAAACACAAATGAACTCAAAATCTGACAGCTTGGATGAATTTAAAAATATTAAAATCAATAAAACTAATAAATATGGGCGTAGCACTGGCCTTCTCCTTCATTTTTTTTTATTGAGGCTCCATCTTTTCGAACTTATAATTTAGGAGAACGCAGTAGCCATAAGCCTCCTCCCAGTTTTAGATTTAGATTTTGTTTGTTATTTTTTGTCTTTTATTTTAATTTAATTAGTAACATTTTGAAAAAGTAAAATAGTTAAAAAAAATAATATTTTTTTAATTAAAATATTACTAATTTAATTTAAGGACAATATTGGAAGTTTGAAAATATATAATTTTGGGGGTGTACATACTGTTTTAGAGGGGTGTAAATACCTCCACTCACGAAAAAATCTGATTTAATCCGATCCAATGGATTTTAGAATTTATAATCCAATCATGTCCTCAAATCCGATCCAATCCAATCCAATTAATTGGATCGAGTCCAATTGATCCTATTGGATTGGATCGGATCCTACACACCCCTATTCACCTATTGGCAACAAGTCAACAACACAAATTTCAGCTATTTCATATTATGGAAATAAATCAGAAAATAACTATTTATAGATTTATTCAAATCAAACCAGCTATGGAAACATTATATATTGCAATCTTCTCCTTAAACCTTGCATTTTTAACGTTTGACCATTTCCTATTTGGTGATATATGATTTTTTTTTTTTAATTTTATTTTGTCAATGATTAATCAATAATAATTTAAAAACTAGTAATTAAAAACAAAACCTTCCAATTTCTACTCTTATATTCATTATTAAATGATACTAAAATTACTCCCATTGATTTCAACAATTTATATTCAAAATTAAGAGAAAGGAAAGAATAATTACATGATCAAACATTAATTTCAAGAATAAAATTAATACATTACCAAAAATTCTATGATTTCTTTGCAAGTAATTAGATATACAAGGAGACAAAATGTTGATCATGGTGAATGCTAAAATCAAGAACAAGAAGAAAGAAATGGGTTTGATGATGGTTGTTGGTAGGGTTTTGTTTGTGATGGTGATGCTTGAAATGGTTAGTAATGGCAATGCTAATGAAAGCAAACTCTACAAAGTCTTCGATGTAACTAAATATGGTGCAATTCCAAATTCTCGTACAACCAACACACAGGTAATTGTTAAGTTTTATTGTTAAGAGTATAAACATGAATATAATTGTTTGGAGTTACAAGGTATTTTTTTTCCACTAAATCTAAAAGCTTTTATTCGGTTTTTTTATTTATTATTTATTTATTTTTTATTATATTTTTTAATGATTTTGACAATAAAAAAAAATAATAGATACTTTCTCAAAATTATATTATTTAATAAATTAATATGATTGACAAAGTGGTTATGTAAAACTGATTTCAAAATATTAATTAAAGCATATATTTGATTAAAGTACTTTGAAACCGTTTTAATAAGATTACATATGTGGATGTTTTGGTAGGCATTTGCAATAGCATGGTCTGATGCATGTAAATGGAATGGAAAGAGTAAAGTTTTGGTGCCAGCAGGAGAGTTTATGCTTGGCTCGATAACATTTATCGGTCCATGCAAAAATCCAATTGCTTTTACATTGAAAGGGACTTTGAAAGCTCCAAGCAATCCGTCTGTGATGAACAAGGATCAATGGATTTCTTTTCGATATGTTACTGGTTTGGTGGTCAATGGTGGTGGTACCTTTGATGGCAATGGAGTCTCTAGTTGGAAATCTGTCACCGCAAATTCCAACCCTCTTCCCATTGTAAGTTCCTGAATGTCTTTACTTAATCGTCACATGTTCAAGTTTTTTTTTATACCACATGCAATGGTTGTGTTTCGAACCTGAGATATTGCCAGATTGAACGTATCATATTGGACGGTAAGTTAATTCTATGTCGAGTTGTTTTTAAGTGATTATGCTGGAAGTGCTAACGTTTTTATGTTTATTAACTTGTTTCAGTCAATTAAATTTGAGTTTGTGAAGAATGCAAAAATAAATCATATAACATCATTGAATAGCAAAAATGCACATATCTCCATCTTTGGATGTGACAACTTGCATTTCAACAAAGTGAGAATAACAGCCCCAGGAGACAGCCCCAACACTGATGGAATCAAGATTGGCAACTCAAAAAGAATAAGCATTTCCAAGACTGCAATCGGCACAGGGGATGACTGCATTGCCATACTCTCCGGAACCTCGGAAACCAATGTTTCGGACGTGTTTTGTGGGCCTGGCCATGGAATCAGTGTTGGCAGCTTGGGAAGGTATAAGGATGAGAAGGATGTGGTGGGATTGAATGTCAATAACTGCACTTTTAAAGACACAACAAATGGGTTGAGAATCAAGACTATGGCCTCTTCTACTGCTCTCTCTGTTTCTGGTTTTAATTACCAAAACATCTTCATGAACAATGTACAAAATCCCATCATCATTGACCAGCAATATTGCCCTTACCCTCCTTGCAATCTACAGGTATGCATTGTTTTTTTTTTTTTTTTTTTTTTCCTTTCATTGAAAGAGTTTATTATCAACTTGATTGATTTTGTGATTGGACATGTTTTGTTTACAGACTCCCTCACATGTGCAAATAAAAGATATCACATACAAGAACATTTGGGGAACTTCTAGTACAAAATTGGCAGTAGGTCTTCAATGCAGCAAGAGGTTCCCATGCAAGAACATTGTGCTAAATAATATCAATTTGGTGCACCTTGGACCTGAGGGATTTGCTCGTTCACTCTGCTCTAATGTCAATGGTGCCTCTTACGGCCGACAAACCCCAGCCTCTTGCTTATAGTCTTGCGAATATTTGGATAGTCTTTTTTTAGAGATGCTGTCAAGTAGAAGTAGATTATTAGGATTTATAACACTCTCGTCAAGTTTATCGTGTGAAAAGTTTGCATGTTAATGTTTTGAAATAAAGATTATTTAAATCATCTGCTAATACGAGCTCTTATTGATCTTATTCGCAAATTCTACAGTGAATTCTATTAATGGTCAGAAACAAAATGTCCCCTATGCAAAACATATTTTGTAAATTGTAATGTACCTGAGAAACACCATTCAATCCAACCCTCCAACTTGATATAAGGAATTCATAAAACTATGTATCTCATCTTTAAATCTGCCAATTGCAGGTAATAGTTTACAGATTATTTTCCTTAAGGTCACTGCAAATACGTTATATTTCCAATCTCAGAAAGGAAAATCTGATGAGAGGTCATCAAAATCATCTTCTTGATTGTGAGCAGGAGAAATATCATCCAGATCGATCACCATTAGTATCATCATCTCCTAGGTCTTGTGGAGCGTCACCTGACATGATGGGAACACTAGAATCACCAACAAAAATTTCTACAGTATCTGAGTCATCGTTTTCGTCTTCGTCTTCATCATCAGCGCCAGAATATTCACCATCAAATAGATAACTTCTGTTTCGTGGTAGTATGATTTCAAACTGGTGTTCAGGTTTATGCTGCTGATTGAATCGGCCTGGAACCTTGGCGGGATTCTTATAGCATGCTTCGCATAGGTCAAAACCAATTTTCTCCACACAATCTTTGCATCTGTATCTCTCCCCAATAATTGGAAACATCTGCAAGAGAATGTATCTATTAAACTTGGTTTGCAACCAGTATCCACACTAAGGGTGGCAGAACAGACAACATAAATAAATTCTCAAGAATATGAACTCAGCCTAACTAAAAACCTCATCACATGAATGGACTGCAAAAATCCTCTTCCATTCGGCTAAATTGGCTCAGCACCAAAAATCAATTTTTATTTTCTCCATAGATCTCTTACAATTTGTTTAACAACTTCCTACCTTAATTCACTGCAGTATATTAGTCATAACAGTACCTCAAAGCAGAACCAAATATAAACTTCAATGTAATAATGCACTCTAAATTAAATTCAATGGCAAAGCGCCTTCTGCCTAACTCAACCCCAAAAGCTAACTCATAGGGTGAGAGTTGACCTCACACTTATCAATTGCATTTCCCCTTACTGCCCAAACGATGGTGGGAGTGTGGGACTATGATTCACATTCAGAATTAAAAATTGTCCTATGAAAAACTTCAAGAGCAATAATTTTTAAAATAAACCAACACTATTCTGAAGAATTTTCAATGAGAAAGAAAAAACCTTAATAAATCATAGGTTATTCATGTACATATGTGGATCAAAATAAAGAGTAATGCTTAAATGCTGGCTTCCGAATTTGTTGAAATTTCCGGGATCCTGTTTTGATGTGAATCATAGTCCCACCATAATTTTACCATACAAATAAGACTTCAATGTCTCTGCCCTTTTTCTCTACTAGATTCTAGCATGTATGTAATCTTATAGTCAAGACATTCCAACATCAAATACTTACGGACAACACAGTTTATCATTTTCCAGTGATCATCAATTGGTAGTAAAGGTCATGAACTGGATGTTCCATTTATGCAACGGTAAAACAAATGTAACAAGTATTTTATAAAGTGGATGGGTCAGAGGTCTCTCAGATCAAATTTCTTCCCATGAAACCTAAATGATAATTGCAATTATTGTAAAAAAAAAATAAAAAAAAAATAAAAAAAATGAAGCACCAGCCTTGGCAGGAAATGACAAAATTGAGGACTTACCCCACAAAAATCACAACCCACACCAGCATGAACCTTAGGCCCATTTCCTAGCCACCATGATGCGTAGACATTGTTAGGAAGTGACAATGATCGGCCAGGACGCTGATGAGTTTGTTTTGTTGAACCTGGAATAAAGTTGGTTTGATATGAATAGTAGTACAAGCAAGTCAAATTATGAACAAAAATTGCACATAAAGACAGACAGATAGGCAATTTAAATTCAAAGCATCATTAAAGCATACAGATGCACATACAAAAACATACATTATACCATATAATAAAAATTAGAAGCACAAAAAGCAAAAAAGTGAAAGTAGCAGGCTACTGACAATTGGTTTGCTTAAGAAAAGCTTCCCATTTCTCTGCATATAACTGAGGAAACTGCTCCTCCAAGAAATGTTCTAGAATTAAACATACACTAGGGAGCCCATGAGAATGCACGCTTTGACAAACCGGGCACCTAAAATCTCCATCCTCAGGAACAACTACACAAGATTCACATAATACTGCACACAAAAAAAATTAAAATGAGTGCTCAATGTAAGCGTTACTCTATAATAATAACCATGGAAGACAGTTTGAGTGAGAGATTACCATGACCACAATTAAGAACAACTGGCTGAAAGAGCATCCTCTTGCATTCAGCACAACGTAAATCATCAACAGAAACCTGGTTTGTAGCTTTATGTTCAATCCCATTTCCAAGCAACCTAAATTCTTGGACAGGTGCATTTCCGGTGTTTTCCAATGTTTCTGAAATTGTAGCAAATCTAAATGTTGTATCATCTCCACAATCTACTGTTGTTTCCAACACATTCATGCATGAGGAAGATTTCTCTTCCCCTGAACGATGACTTTCTGGATACATTGTTTGTTGACAAGAGGGGGAACATTCCAAGATATCAAGCCCCTCACTAGGGTTTGATCCATATAATTGATGATCTAACTGAGGTGAGAAAAAGCCAGCTTCCTTTTCTTCTTCTGAACAATCAAATTACATAATACAGGATATTGTTACATTATGAAATTTCTGATCAAATGCAAGAGTATAATATGGTTAGAAAATTGCTGAAGGCCATGAGCAAGAACTTATATAGTCAGACAAAAAGCACATGAATTCAAGGTGATTTTAATCATGTGATCCACATCTAGCATTTTAATTATTCAACAGAATGTCAAATGGAACAGAGTTTCAGAGCAAGATATATAATTAATTTTAGTCAATTCACATTTTAAAAGGATCTGCATCACTGTCGTTATCACAAATTGAAAATTAAGGATACAACTTCAAATTGACAGGTCTTATCTTCCCATTTGACCCTCTCGTGAACATGTAATTTAAATTTTACCACCAAACTTAATAAACTTGATTGCAACATAAAACAAGAGAACATGAAACGATTATATTTTGGAAACGCGGGCAAGGGGCATCCACTGGAACAGAAACATATGAGTAGAAGAGGCCATGTAAGCAGTTAAAGATAAATGCAGTTCTTTTACTGATAACAAAAATAGCAATAAAACATATTGTGCAGTTTTAACATCATCAGAGCAACTTAACTAGTTTCACTAGCAGTCAAAATTCAAAAACAAATCTTTAACTAGCATGAATCTTTCCACATTTTGGCAGCAGCACTTTACCAAATCATTGAACATTTTGGTGCATCATATACATAAATGTATAAAATTAGTAAATCAACTAAAGTCATCTACCCTGCCCAAGATAATTTCAGACGCCAGGAATATCTAGAAATTTTCAAACCAATAATACATATTTCTTTAAATAAAAATTCAACATTATTTTTGCTCGACTCCTGGTTGTCGGTATATTCTCTACAAACCATGTTACACAATCAATCCACTCAAGCTGACTGCAGCTCTCCAAGGTGAATATGGTGACACTACTTATTGCAGTCATTAAACATGTAAATATATATATTGCAAGATTTACTTCTAACTTTAGTATCACAACCATCCTCATAAAACTCTATTGTGCTTACAAAAGTAAAACAGTCTGGAGGAATCTATCTGCTATACATCTTAAGTGCTACTTTGCCCACTTTCGGGTTAACATGGAGCAGAATGACAAATTTTTCTATAAATATGAGTCAAACAGCTGATCCTTCACCTGGTGGAAGTTGACAGCTGGCTGGACAATATCGGAGCACAATATAAATCTAGATATATTAAGAGCAACTACTAACTCCTTAGGACTATTCTATTACTACCCTTCTAGCAAAAGATCAATTAAAAATTAATATCCTTCAGATATGCCATAGGTCACTAGGTCTATGTCAGTACATATTTTAAAAGGAGTAAATAGATATACATGATGAATCAAAATTTCTACTGAAACTAATCTTAATCATATGATATATTACTGTTCAAGAACTAAATGAAAATAAAAAATAAAAAAATAAAACAAATATCCTCACCTCCCACTTGTCTTTCCCTTCTCTTGTAGATAACAGGATATAACTTCATGAGCAAGAAGTGCAGCAATTGACATATACTTGGGAAATGATTATATGAGTGGCGACAAACTGGACAGCGGGACTCATGACAATCACTCATGGTTTTATGCACACACCAGAAGCATGAAATGTGGCCACATGCTGCAAAGATAGAAAACAGATGCTTCAGAAATGTGAAACTATATATAAGCGAGCAATTTCATTTAGTACCTGCTTACCCAATACAACAGGCTTGTAAAGGAGCTCCCTGCAACACCAAAGAGAAGTTCTTAATATCGGTTGGGGACCCAAACAAAAATTGAAAGAGCTACCAAACTAATAACAACCAGGCACCCGTAAACCCTACATATTATACACCATACAAGAATGGTAAATAAGGTTTCGTGGTATTATTTTAATTAAATTGAGTCGATCTGTTATATCTCTGGTATCTTCTACAATTCGTTTTGAAGAACAGCCAAAAGGTTAAACATATATATATTAATACCACCCCAAGAATGTATGGTAACATTGAAATGAGTTCTAGTAAATCACAGGTTTTTAATAGAAATCAAAATATCTTAACCACCAGAGCTACTTTAAAGTGTGAGGAGTTGCAACAACTATAAATTTTAACCAACTTCATGCAAAAACTTAGGACAGGGTCAAGTCCAGGTTAAGCTTTAGATGTTTTTGGTAGATCGAAGCCTGATAATACCAATAACTGTGCATAATTATTGTATACTTACTATGTAAGTGGTCAATTTTTTGCTGCTTATTATCCCATAGATATTGTTTCCAAGTCATGTCTCATTTAGTACCACAATATAATGTAGTTGGTCAGTTTTACAATACGACAATGCAAATGCAGATTGTAATGCCATTCTTTTTCTTTTCTTTGTTTTAGAAAGGAAACAAAATGTACTTCAAAAAAATAAATGAAAATGGAATTATACAATAGAATCCTATACCAAAATCATAAAGTGTAGTAAAACAGCCCTATACAGGACTGAACGTTCACCTAGGTTGTCAAAAACCACCAAGGGTAACAAAGAGAGCCTTCAAGACAAAAACAGGGCCTAGAAAAAATGGGAATTCAAAGCACAACCATTCCCAGAACACCTTCCTAATTTAAGTGAATAAAGGAACAAGAAGAATCCCTAAATTCATTAGAGACGGAATCCCATAAGGAAGCAAAGTAGTGAACTCAATGCCACAAGCCGTTGATATTCTCCTTAATCTTCCTTAGAAAAATTCTACAAATTTTATTTTTTTTTTATTTTTTATTTTTTCCAAAAAACCCATAGTAAGGCTAGGGCAACACTTTTCCATAGGATTTTGGCTTTCTTTCCCCTGGCAAAAGCACAAAAAAGTTCCACAAAAGCTTGATTACAAGAAGCAGAAGCTACCCAGCAATTTCTGCTTCTTTTAATAATTTACTCCAAAGACTAAAGGCAACATCACAATGAAGGAAAAGGTGATCCATGCTTTCCTCACTTTATTTGCACATGATGAATAAAGATGGATAGAGGCTCATGTTTGGGAACCTCCAATGATCTTCCGTGTTAACCTTCCCAATAGCCACAACCTAAGCAAAAAATTAAATTTTTGGAGGCACTTTATGTTGATTTAAACTCCCTTATTGATCGTGTTTTCTCGATAGACTACGATGATAAACTTATAGGATGATGATATGCGAATATGTGGAATAAAATATGAACAATAAAGAAAACATGCCACACACACAACACAAGAATTTACCGAGGTTCGGCTAACTTTGCCTACGTCCTCATGTGATCTCTCTTGAGAAATCACTAGCACTATGAAGAAAAACGCTTGGTTACAAGATACTTATTGAAACCCTTTAGCTAATTCCCCAAAACCTTGCTAGAACCTCTCTATCACTCTTGCTCTCTACCCCTTGTATGCTTGCTGTTTTTCTCTGTGTCAAAAATAAGCTCCTAACAGCCCTATTTATAGATATAGGACTTGGGTTACATTCCTTGTTAGAATAAGACTCCTAAATCCTCTTAGAATAAGAAAAGCTAACTTATTTCCTAATCCTAGTTGATTTGGGATTCTTGAGAAAATATAATTTCCTAATCCCAAAAGGAAATTATGTGCACACTTTATTTTCTCCTAATCCAAATAGGATTCCTCTTTAAGCCTTAACTTTGGGTTTTGATGAGCCAAAAACACAACAATCTCCACCTTGGTGAGTCAAAACCAAGAAATGACTGTTGTATCCCAGAATGTCTTCGAACCTTCTTGAAACAACTCTGGAAAGCTTCAAGAACCTTCACCTTGGCAAACTTTTTCTTGCCTTAATGCACCTCAAGTGAGGAGGTGCTCCACCCAATCCTCAGCATGTAATAAGATTGAGTGAGTTCAAGCAAAACTTGAACTTCTCAGCTGTTACTGGTTTAGTCAAGTAATCTGATGCATTTTTCTCTGTATGAACCTTCTCCAGTGTAACTTCCTTCGATTCTATCCAGTCCCTAATTCGGTGATAACGAGCCTCGATATGCTTCGATCTTCCATGAAACACTTGATTCTTTGCTAAGAAAATAGCACTTTGGCTGTCACATCTAATCACCATGGAACCTTGAGTAATTCCGAACTCTCTTGCTAAACCATTAAGCCAAACTGCTTCCTTTCCAGCTTCTGCAAGCGCAATATACTCAACTTCAGTAGTGGATAATGCTGTAATTGATTGTAGAGTAGCCCTCCAACTAATCGGCCCACCACCACTAGTGAAAACATAACCTGTAGTAGATCTTCTTTTATCCAAGTCCCCTGCATAGTCAGCATCTACATAACCCAGTACACATGCTTCTTTCCCTTGTTTTTCAAACAAGATTCCTAGACTCTTTGTACCTTTCAAGTAACGCAGAATCCATTTAACTGCAGACCAATGCTCCTTTCCTGGATTCGCCATATACCTCGAAACAACACTTAATGCTTGTGCTAGGTCAGGTCTTGTGCAAACCATCACGTACATTAGACATCCTACTACGCTTGCATAAGGCACTTTGCTCATCTCTTCCAACTCTTTTTCTGTAGTCGGACATTGCAACGCACTCAACCGATAGTGCGCTGCCAACGGAGTAGTCACGGGCTTTGCTTCAGTCATGTTGAATCACTTCAAAATATTTTGAATGTATTTTGCTTGAGACAACCAGATTTTTCCCGCTGCTCTGTCCCTTCTAATTTGCATTCCAAGGATCTTTTGTGCAGACCCTAGATCCTTCATGTCGAATTCCTTATTCAGTTGCATCTTTAATTTCTGAATTCTAGACATATCTTGACATGCAATCAACATGTCGTCTACATAAAGTAGCAATAGTATAATCATACCATCTTCGAACACATGGTAGTAAACACAACAATCCTTTAAGCATCTTCTAAAATTGATTTTCAGCATGTATGAGTCGAAACGCTTGTACCACTGCCTTGGAGATTGCTTTAGCCCATAAAGAGACTTTTTTAACCTACAAACCAGATTTTCTTTCCCTGTTTCAACATATCCTTCCGGTTGAGCCATGTAAATGACTTCTTCTAGATCACCATGGAGAAATGCGGTCTTAACGTCCATCTGTTCTATCTCCATATCCTGCTGAGCTGCTATTGATAATAGCAATCTGATTGAAGTATGCTTAACCACTGGAGAGAATATCTCGTCATAATCAACTCCTTCCTTTTGTGAATACCCTTTTGCCACTAACCGAGCCTTGTATCTCACGGCATCACCTTCATGTGTCCCTTCTTTCTTTCTAAACACCCATTTACAGTTATCTTTCGATCTTTTGGTTTAGAAACTATCTCCCAAACAGAGTTCTTATCAAGAGATTGCATCTCTTCTGACATAGCAACCATCCAACTTTCCCGATCATCACTTGCTATAGCTTCTTGATATGTGGTTGGATCGCCTTGACTAACATTTAGAGCATAATTAACTTCGTCTTGATCAAACCCATACTTTTCCGGTTTCTTGCGTTCTCGCTTGGGTTTATCTAGTGCTATGCTTTTCTGAAACTATTGCTCAGGTTGTTGAGGAACTATGGAGTCTTGTTCCTGCAATGGTGATAGCTCCACCTGAGCCTGTACTTGTGACTGTTGTTGTTGCTCTACTCTTTTCTCATTAATCCCTTCGTCATGATCCACTTGCTCGTGCTCCACCTGAGCTGGATCTTCTTCCATGACCCATTTGGTTAGAGGAAATTCGGTTGCTTCTTCTACAACATCAGTTTGCTTCTCCTCAGTTGTCTTGATTTTATTTAGGGGCATAGTCTTCTCGTCGAACACGACATCTATACTTAAAACCTTCTTCTTGTTGACAAAATCCCATAACTTGTAGCCCTTCACTCCTTTTTCAAAACCAATGAAAATGCACTCGAGTGACTTTAGCTTGAGTTTGGTTCTTTCATCACTCGGAATATGAGCATATGCACTGCAACCAAAAACTCTTAAATCAGAATAATCAACAGGTTTTCTAGACCATACCTCTTCTGCACACTTATAATCAAGAACCCTTGAGGGTGATCGGTTAACCAAGTAACAAGCGTGATTAACCGCTTCTGCCCAAAACATGTCGGGCAATCCTGCATGAAACCGCATGCTTCTCTCTCTTTCCATGAGAGTTCTATTCATCCTCTCTGCTGCCCCGTTTTGTTGAGGAGTCTTCTTCACTGTAAAATACCTTGTGATGCCTTCTTCCCTGCAGAACTGTAAGAACTTGTTGTCTCTATATTCACCTCCATTGTCGCTTCTCAGATATCTGATTTTTCTGCCCGTTTGGTTTTCTACTTCAGCTTTCCACTCTTTAAACTTTGTGAAAACTTCGGATTTCTCCCTCATAAAGTAAACCCATACTTTTCTCGAAAAATCATCTAAAAAAGTAACAAAATACCTTGATCCTCCCTTAGACCTAGTTGGTGCAGGGCCCCATACGTCTGTATGAATATAGTACAACGGCTCTTTGCTCCTTTTCTCACTATCTGCAATCTTAAATGACGTCTTTGTTTGCTTCCCGAGAGTGCAATACTTGCAGAATTTCAGTTTGTAGAAACTAACACCTTTCAGCTGATTTTTCTTGTGTAGTTCTTGCATCCCTCTTTGACTCATGTGCCCTAGCCTACAATGCCAAAGCTCAGTCTCGTCCTTCTCTACAGATACTGTTGCTCCACCTACTATTGTAGTTCCCCGAAGCTTATATAAAGTGTTAGGTTGAATATCACCTCTCATTATGACCAATAACCCTTTGATAACCTTGAGTATCCCTCCTTCAGAACAATACTTGTAACCGTCTTTGTCTAAAGTGCCCAAAGATATCAAATTCTTCTTTAGTTTAGGAACATGTCTAACCTTATCCAGTACCCTAACAATTCCGTCATGCATTCTGATTTTCACTGATCCAATACCTTGGATCTTGCACGGTGAATCATCTCCCATCAAAACTTCTCCACATCTCCTTTCTTCATATGTGTCGAACTATTCTTTGTTAGCACACATATGGAACGAACAACCGGTATCCAAAATCCAATGTTGGAAAGCATTGGAGCTCGATGTTACCGCAAGGAGTTCTCCGTCACTTTCATCCGAAGTAACCACACTGGCTGAACTTGAATTCCTTGCCATCGCCTTCGCTTTCCTTTCTTGCCATATCTTGCAATTCTTTTTCCAGTGGTCAGTAGCACCACATGTAAAGCAACCCTTGTTCTCTTTTTCTTTTCCCTTAGATTTTGATCTACCCTTATTGCCAGATTTATCATGCCTGCTCTGCGGCCGACCCCTCTCTTTGCCTTTGGCATACAGACCATGTGCCTGAGAGCCTTCGGTATTTTCATCCATCTTGACATAAGATTGGATGGCTTCCATAACCTCATCCAGCTTTAGACTTTCCTTACCAAACATGATTGTGGTCCTGAAGTGCTTGAACGAAGACGGTAGAGATCTCAATAGTAAAAGCGTCTTGTCATCATCATCATACTTCACATCCACCTTTAATAAATTGGCAACACAATTCTGAAATCTGCTCAAATGATCTTGCAGATTTCCACCTTTTTCCATACGAAGATTAAGAAGTTCATCTTTCAAGAAAAGTTTGTTGGATAAAGTTTTACCCCTGTAAACTTTCTTGAGCTTATCCCATGTCTCTTTAGCATTCATCTCCTCGTCGACATTAAGCATCACATTGTCGGCAAGATGTAGCTCAATAGAGCTCTTCGCCTTTACGTCTATTCGCTTCCACTGAGCATCAGTAGTTTCCGCCGGCTTCTTCTCCTTTCCGAGAATAGCATCTTGCAGATCTTGCTGAATCAAGACGTTCTTCATCTTCCTCTGCCATAACGTGAAATTACCCTTCCCATCAAACTTCTCGATTATAATGGGTTTCACGTCATTGATCTTATCACCCGCCATCTCAAAAACGCTATGACCAAGCTCTGATACCAATTTGTTGATTTAAACTCCCTTATTGATCGTGTTTTCTCGATAGACTACGATGATAAACTTATAGGATGATGATATGCGAATATGCGGAATAAAATATGAACAATAAAGAAAACATGCCACACACACAACACAAGAATTTACCGAGGTTCGGCTAACTTTGCCTACGTCCTCGTGTGATCTCTCTTGAGAAATCACTAGCACTATGAAGAAAAACGTTTGGTTACAAGATACTTATTGAAACCCTTTAGCTAATTCCCCAAAACCTTGCTAGAACCTCTCTATCACTCTTGCTCTCTACCCCTTGTATGCTTGTTGTTTTTCTCTGTGTCAAAAATAAGCTCCTAACAGCCCTATTTATAGATATAGGACTTGGGTTACATTCCTTGTTAGAATAAGACTCCTAAATCCTCTTAGAATAAGAAAAGCTAACTTATTTCCTAATCCTAGTTGATTTGGGATTCTTGAGAAAATATAATTTCCTAATCCCAAAAGGAAATTATGTGCACACTTTATTTTCTCCTAATCCAAATAGGATTCCTCTTTAAGCCTTAACTTTGGGTTTTGATGAGCCAAAAACACAACACTTTAGCTTTCCAAATCATGTTGCAACACTTAAAATTATTTTGAGAGGGATCGTTAACCAGCCACTTAAAGTAGGATTTACAAGTATATGACCCAGAATAATCAGTCTCCAAGTCCTTCTATCTTCCCAGAGTTGATTGAAGGAGGAATTCTAAAGCGCAACCAACATAGAGATAAGATCTTGACATTCTCTATCATTCAAGATTATTTTTAAAGTTCCAACTCCAATCTGAGGACATTTGAGATGGAACCATTCTAGACTTTATTGATACATTATGAACCAAAGCTAATCTATATAAAGTCTAGGATAAAGATCTTTAAGGGGAGCCTCCGCACCATTTGTCATCCTAAAATCAAACCAACTCTCCATTTCCTAACTCCAAAGAAATATGGCCCAAGAAGAAGGGTAATCCCTTGAAATAGCTTTCCATGGGGTCCTATACAAACCATTGCTCACCATAATAGAATCCCAACCATTGCAATGAGCTCCATATTTACTCTTAATGACAGCATGCCATAAGGAGTTCCTTTCTAGAATAAATCTCCAAAGCGATTTGCATAAAAGAGCACTATTCTTCATCTGTATGTTGCCAATGCCAAGTCCCCCTTAAAATTAGAATAGCAATGTCATTCTTAACTTCGAAAAATATTTTACCAACAAATGTTTTCCTAAAAGGTTCAACATATAAAACACAACGAGTAACCACATTAAATTACAGTCAAAGATAAAAACAAGACAAAACTATTTTTCCCTTTAGCGCAAATAAACTTATTCCATGTTCTGTTTTTTTTTTCAATCGCCGCCCATTATTCTTAGCATTATCATCTCTAGTATACTCCATTTATCTTGACAGTTAGTCAGCTAATAAAGTTCAGACAACACTCTCATCTTCATTCTTTTGGTGTAACATCTTAATTTATTAATAACCAATTTGAGATTGTGAATGCGGCCATTATTCATGATCAGTTTCTTTTTTTTTTTTTCGGTAATTATTATTTTTCTAGGTACGTAGAAAAGAAATAAATTTCCTTTTTTTTTTTTTTTTTTTTTTTTTTTTTTTGCATAATTGAAGTTTCTTATGCATAATTAGATTAACGAAACACAATCAGGCAATACAAAGCAAGCGTCAAAACTAGATGACTTTGCAGAATACAATAAATTTGATTAAAAAAATGAATAATAAATAAAAAGAGATTATGAAGAATGGAGATTGGAGAATAAAATACACTCACAGACAAACGCAGCATGTGAAGTCTTCATGAAAATCCTCGTCAGCTTCATGTTGTGCATTGCCTTTTTCTTCTTTTCCCTCTAGTTTTGTTAGGTTTGGTGTGGAATTATTATTAGTATTATCATCGTCTTTTCTATTCTCCATCGAGTCTCAAATGAAGATTGGAGAGAGAGAGAGAGATCGAGAAGGTGGACAACGGAGAGAGTATAAATTATAAAAGGATATATTGTTATAAATGATGTGGATCCCACCACCTATCTTTGTATGAACACAAAACTTCACACCGCCTCACTTAATTAAGCTTTCTTAATGTTTAAGAAAGTGATGTCAGTGATGATGTAATAGGCAAGTGGCAAGTGCCTATATATATGTTCTCCTTTCATTTGTAAGTGGTTGATCAGCTGATAATCTGATATCAATAAAAATAGAAAAGCTCTCTCTCTCTCTCGTTCTCTCCTCTCCTCTCCTCTCCTCTCCTCTCCTCTGATGTCTCTCATGTTTATTATTTATTATTTATCTCATCTTTTATTCAATAATTTACAACACGTTATCAGCACGATTGTATGTAAATAAAAGGGATCTCTGATAGGTGATTTACTTACATCTCAATATTCTGGATATATATATATTTCCGTATACAGAATGGCTTATGCCATCAACGGAACATATATATATAGTTCTGGATTTATTCATTTATTCTATTTACATCTTAATATTCTGGATCTGTTTATAGTTCCGTATACAATATGGCTTTTGCCGTCAACGGATCCTCTATATATAGTTTTGAATTTATTTATATTGTTTAAATATTTGCATCCATTTTTATGCACATAACAGGTGAGCTCAGCCTCCTGGAACTGTTTAAATATTCAGTATTTATTTTCATGCAATATATGACACTGGCTTATGCTGTGTCTCGGGACTGGCTTATGCTGTGTCTCGGGACTGGTTTTATGCTGTGTCTCCTGATAAACTGTTTAAATATTCAGTATTTATTTTTATGTTATATATGATATTGGCTTATGCTGTGTCTTGGGACTGGCTTTATGCTGTGTCTCCTGATAAATTGTTTAAATATTCAGTATTTATTTTTATGCTATATATGAGACTGGCTTATGCTGTGTCTCGGGACTGGCTTATGCTGTGTCTCGGGACTGGCTTATGCTGTGTCTCGGGACTGGCTTATGCTGTGTCTCGAGACTGGCTTATGCTGTGTCTCAGGACTGGCTTTATGCTGTGTCTCAGGACTGGCTTTATGCTGTGTCTCCAGATAAACTGTTTAAATATTCAGCATTTATTTTTATGCAATATATGAGATTGACTAGACCGACTAACCAGAACTTAAAGTTTCTGGAATTATGATTTTTAAGTTGGTACGGTTTTAAAAACCGATGAGAACCTGGAGTTCTGAATCCAGTGTTATATTTATGAATGCCATAATTCATTATTTGGAACCTGGGATTTCAAATCCACTCAGAATCTGAAGTTTTCTGAATTTTATATATGAACTTACAGTTCATGATTGAAGCGGAAGTTTGAAAAATTAATATGATCCATGATTTTATTTTATCACATATATATAAAGTGATATGCTTACATATCATTCATTTGAGAAAACAGATTTACACATCTAACAAGATGTTGTGGCTATCTTAAAAGAGTCTTAAGATCTTAACGTATAATGAAATTGAAAATAATATTTTATTCATTTCATACATGCTTGATGCTCAAGTAAGAGCAATATTCAGAGAATAATCTACACATCCAACAGGATATTGTGAGTATCATAAAAAGGGATTTAAAATCCTAACGTATCATTCATTTGAGAAAAGAGGGGTGTTTTAAATAAAATGGATTTCCACCATCTCTCCTTTGTTGACTTGTTCCACTTCCTAAGTGCCAAAGTACCCTCTACTTGATCCCCTTGCTTTTGTCATGATCATCACCCACGCGGGAGCTTGGTTTGATTTTGCTTAATCTCAAGTAAATTCCTCATTTTCGCTTCTTTATTTTGTTACTGATACTTCTACCAGCTCTCATCTCACTCATATTTCATTTAAATTATTTGTTACTTCATTTCATCTAATTTACAATACGTATTTGTGATTTTGACAAAATTTTGGGTCAATTTCTAATTACCAAAAACTTATTTTTCCAGTTTGCAATTTTCAAAGAGTTTTTGGGGTGATTTATTATTAATAAAAAATTTTAAGTTCCATAATTTTACAAAATTAGGGGCAGTTTAGTAATTTCTCTTTAAACAAAAAAAATATATATTTAAAAAAAAAAAGGAGGATGAGGGGGAATTATTATCATTTCAGATGAGATATAAAATGACATTACAAATAATATCCATAAAATTCCTAGAAGGGAAAATATATGTCCTGCCGATAGTGTAAAGACTTGTACATTTCTGCAGAGTTAGAAATATTTAACGAATTTGACTTTGTTGAGAGCAAATGTTATTTATGTATCAGGTCCAACGGATCTGATAAAAAGCTCTGGAAGAGCCATGATCTTGTTATAAAACAGTACTAAATTTTATGGATTTGACTTTGCTGAGAGCAAATATTAATGCTATATAAGGTCCAACGGATCTAATAGAAAGTTCTGGAAGAGCCACGATATTATCATCAAACAATACTAAATTATGTATTAATGATACTTGATATTATTCAAGAACAACATAAATAAATATACTTAGTTCAAAGGCATTTAAAGTTAATACCAGATCAAATCTAGCGGATCTGACGGATCTGATTAAAGGCTCTAGAAGAGCCATAATCTTATTACCAGATGGTATTCAATTAAGCATCAATGATACTTTATATCATTCAAGCAGAACATAAAAGAAATTTGTTTAGATCAAAGACATATAACTTTATTATTGTCATATTGAGACCACGAATAATAAGAATGTTGAATATCTGTGCGTAATTCAGGTCAGAAGCCGATTATAGAAAAGCTGATTTCTTTATCATTCGGATTATATTGCTGATCAGAAAAGGGATGTATGTGGATATATTCATCCACCAAATAAACCATCATATTCTAAAGTTAGTTTTGAAAACCCTATCATTCAATGAGATATATGTGAACATATTCATCCACCAAAAGAACCTTTCATTATTTTATGATTTTAACTGATACATCTACGAGATGATCACATGTTTATCTATTATCAAACGTCTCCAGTTGAGATCGATGTTTAACATCCAGTTTTCGTATGTACTCATAATCAGAATGGATCAGCGGAATCACTTATCAAACGTCTCCAGGTAAATACGAAAACTTTAATATTTCGATTCAGTTACCAATTTCTATATGAGACATTCTATATTACATGATGGTGCATTCATCTATGTCTCACTACTTATCATCATTATTTACCATTACAACTTGTAATTGGTCATTGACTTGCTCACATTTTTCAGATATTTGATTGTGTAGTATATCTTGTTATCTCATATATGGCATGATCTAAGATAGGAATTCTATATCATTATGAGATTAATGTTGATTTTGATTAATCTTCTATTAGATCATTTAAACTTCTGAGAGTTTATATTTTTACACACAATCTGTATATTATTATATTGATTAATTTCCAAATGGAAAGTTTCTCCAGAAAGAGTAAATGAAAAGTTACTCTTATACAAAACAGAGATACCAGTTCGGTTCTCTATATATAAATGTCTCATTTCAATCTTTGTATCACTCAAATACGAAAGATAATTGATCATCATATGATTATTAATCTGTTACCTGATATATTAAAGGTAACACGATTTTATAAGTTGCCAACTCATAAACCCCGGCCGGGTGATTGTTCTCAAAGAATGATCAGAGTGAATGACAACAAATAAATCATTTGATACATATCATAAGCTTATGAACCTTTTTGAAAGGTATTATTATCAGGATCCAAAAGTAAACAAAACTCGAGTTATAAATAAATCCACTTTCTCTAAATCAACTCTATAAGAGTCTGATATATCTAAAGAGACACGAGTCTATGAAATGACTAAATCCATTGAAATGGAAAGAAATCTCAACAGAGATATAAGTATATTGAAATTAAGAAAATTTCTATAAAGTCCATATAGAGACTAAATCCATTGAAATGGAAGAAATCTCAACAGAGATTCAAGTATATTGAAATTGAGAAAATTTCTATAAATCATATGAGAGAAATGTGGAATCATAAAGAAACAATCATTGATGATATATTTTTACATAGTAGCACTATTGAAATTATAAATGATAATTATGATATTCATAATATCAATGATTGTATACAAAAGACATGATTGACCTAAGTGAAAAGAAGCAATTCAAGAAGAATTGATTTTATATGCCAAACATAAAGTATTTAGACCAATAGTACTCTAGACACCTGGAGATGTCAAACTAGTTGGATACTAATGGGTCTTTATACGGAAAACGTAATGAGAAAAACGAGATCGTGAGATATGAGACACAACTCGTAGTATAAGATTTCTCACAGAAACTTGGTATTCAATAGTGACGAATACAATTACGTTTCGAATTTTTGATAAATTTGGTTGCCTTTATAAGGCTTGAAATACATCCTTCAGACGTAGTAATCATTTATCTATATGATTCACTCAATGCAGATATTTATAATCCCGGAAGGATTTAAAATGCTAAAGCATGTAAATCGAGATCTCGTAATCTGTATTTGATAAACATACAAAAATCCTTATATGGATTAAGAACAATCTGGACGGATGTGGTATAATCGTCCCAGTGAATATATGATAAAATAACGGTATAATAATTATATTATATACCCAAGTGTCTTCGTAAAGAAATCAGAATCCAAATTTATTATATTCATAACATATGTTGATGATATGAATTTAATTTGAGCTTCTGGAGAGCTCTTGAAAACTCTTGAATTTTTGGTAAATGAGTTTAAAAATGAAAGACATGGAAAATGAAATATTGTCTTGACCTGAAGGTCGAGCATGGATCAAATGGAATGTTTGACCATCAATCATAATATATTTAAAGGATTCTAAAAAGATTCTATATAGATATTACTCCATAAAGCAAGTCTTTGCTTATACTCCTCTCTAATCATTTATGATGTTATTTCATTTCATGAAATAAATATCTGTATACCCTAGTTTAGTAATCTAGAAGATTGCTTTAAAAGAACTTTTATCAGGGGGAGCGTCCCATCAGGGGGAGCATATTAAATGAAGTATATTAATTATATTGGGGCATATGTGCATTGTACTCTTTTTCCTTTCAATTAGGTTTTTTTTCCATTGAATTTTCCTGATAAGGTTTTTAATGAGGCAATTCTCTAAGCACATCCAAAAATCTTTTGATTCATGAAGATCATCATAAATATTATATTGATTCAGTAGATCATCGTATATATGTTATCTTGATCAAAAATATCATTGTAAATATTACTTTGATCTTGTAAATCATCGTATATATATTACCTTGATCCAAAAGATCATCATAAATATTGCTTTGATTCGACAGATCAATGGATGTATTTGCTCAGGTTTTTATCCCACTGGGTTTTTCCTAGTAAAGTATAAATATGAGAAATGTTTTGAAGAAAACATTAACTATTAACATATTTGCATTATACTCTTTTTTCTTTTGATCAGGTTTTGTCCCACTGGGTTTTTCTGATGAGGTTTTTAACAAAACAATCAAGAGGAGCAAAGTTCTGAGCGGACATATGTACACTATACTCTTTTTTCCTTTGATCAGGTTTTTTCCCACTGGGTTTTCCTGACAAGGTTTTTAACGAGATAGTTTTGAAAATATCCAACTCCACAAGATTCTAAAGATTATTGTATGCATTTTACGAAGGTTTTATCCCACTGGATTTCCCTAGCAAATTAAAATATAAGTGGTGAGAATCCAAGGGGGAGTGCTATAAATGATGTGGATCCCACCACCTATCTTTGTATAAACACAAAACTTCCCACCGCCTCACTTAATTAAGCTTTCTTAATGTTTAAGAAAGTGATGTCAGTGATGATGTAATAGGCAAGTGGCAAGTGCCTATATATATGTTCTCCTTTCATTTGTAAGTGGTTGATCAGCTGATAATCTGATATCAACAAAAATAGAAAAGCTCTCTCTCTCTCTCGTTCTCTCCTCTCCTCTCCTATGATGTCTCTCATGTTTATTATTTATTATTTATCTCATCTTTTATTCAATAATTTACAACATATATATATATATATAGTTATAAGTGTTTTTATTTTAGAAACCTCCCTTATAAATTAAACAATTAACATTCCGTTTGTGTTGACTAAGTTTAATAAAAATCTTAAAATGTCTCCATTTAAAATTCAATTGTACGAATTGACCATTATACCCTAATACTTTACCAAATAAATTAATAAAATGATACAAAATGTTGGAATGTTAACTTGCAAAGGAGAAGTTATTTTGTGAACAATTTTATTCTTAAAAATAACAAAATTACAAATGAACCAAAAGTATTAAAAATGAGTATTTGCTTAGATTTATAAAAAGACAAATAAATACATAAATAAATACATATTCTAGTTTTTTTTTTTTTTTCAATGTTTTTGATTCATTTGTAATTTTGTTGGTTTTAGAGATAAAATTGTCTACAAAATAACTTCTCATTTACAAGTTAACATTCCCACCTTTTGTATCATTTGGTAAACGTATGAGGGTCTAATGGTCAATTCATACAACTGAAGCTTAAATAGAGACATTTTAAACTTTTTAATGATCAAACTCAATCAACACAAATTAAATGCTAACAGTGTTAATCTACATGGGAGGTTTCTAAAATAAAAACATTTATAATTATACATCCATTAATAATTTAAAGGTAATGGCAGATTTTTAATATTAACTCATTATAAAAACAATATTGCTAGCCAACACTGTACGAGTTGGCACCCAGTTTTCATATGAGGAAATAGGGGTATATAGCACTTTTTACATTTTGACTTGTACAATTGTCACACTTTAATAACTCTTGTTTTAATAGCACCAAAAATGGAATTTGGACAAAAATACCCCCCAGCTTCTTTTCTTTTCTCTTGGGTGTCCTTCACCTTCTTCTTCCTTTTTCCCAAACCTCCATTGATGGAGCTTCAATGGAGGTGCCACCGCCGACCGACGAGTTGACCGGAAAAACCACCGGGAAAACGTTCGTCGAGTGCCAATCATTGTAACCGAAGTGTTCGTTTTCATTTTCGAGTTGTGTAGAGAGAGAAACGAAGCAAAACCCAAACCGTCGCGAATCTTCATCGTCCGATCTATGACGATCCGTCATGAATCTGATGAAACCGATGGTGCCAACGAACTCGGCATCGTTCAATCTTCCAGATCCAACTATCTCCGGAGTCGATTAGCGCCGTCGTCGGATCGTCACTGTCACCATTGATGGAGGTCGACAAAATAAGTCCCGAACAACCTTGAATTAAGTCTCGAAACACATGAATAAGTCTCGAAAACGCATGAATAAGTCTCGAAAAAATCATAAATAAGTCTCAAAACTGCAAATAAATCTCGAATTTTCGAGAAAAAAAATGAAAAGGAAAAGAGTAAGTGGGGGTATTTTGGTCTCATCACCTATTTTGGTGCTATTAAAACAAGACTTATTAATGTGGTGCTATTTGCACAAACCCTTCCCCAAAAAGTGCTATTTAATTTTTGAACCCGTTTTCATATTGCTCTCTTATTAGTTATTGCCTTGAACTGTATAACTATTTGCCATTAATGTTTGTTTTTTTTTTTTGTTGTTGTTGTTGTTGTTGTTGTTTTTGTTTTGTTTTGTTTTTTTTAAGTAGTATAATAAATTCTGACACCGAATGGGTCGGTGTACGCCAAAAAGACTATAATAGAATTTTTATATATACTACCATTATACGAGATAGATATCTATGGCAGAGAAAACTCCAAAACATACTTGTAAAATGTGTGGGACTTGAAACCCACACCACTGATGTAAAATGAGAGATGCACTGAATATGAA
The DNA here is from genome assembly GCA_954870605.1 of Acer campestre. NCBI lineage: Eukaryota > Viridiplantae > Streptophyta > Magnoliopsida > Sapindales > Sapindaceae > Acer > Acer campestre. The sequence goes on along the minus strand of OX940811.1, from coordinate 15,390,004 downwards.
TACACATTCATTATCAAAATTATATGACTTTTTTTTTTTTTTTTTTTTTTTTTTGAATTGCATAAATTCCAGGTTTGGGGAGGGGAGGACTCAAACCAGAGGTGTAGCCAGGATTTTGGCTGGAGGAATGAGAATCAAAATGGAATTTGACTCTATTTTGTATCTCAAAAATCATATATAATCAAATTTATTTAAATTTTTTTACAATTTCCATTTTAATATACATAATCAAAGAATTTGTGAGAAAATGGTCTTTCATCTTGTTACATAGATGAAATATCTCTTTCAATAGTTCCTAATGAATAAATATATAATTCATATAAAATATTTAAAATATCATTTTACCATTAATATATTCATAAAACAATTATATATTTACTTCTTTTTTTTTACAATAATTATTTATATACTTATAATTTAACTTTATAATATTTATGTCAAACCAAATTAACTAATAAATATTTTTGAACAAATTTAAATAACAAACGAGTAAAATACATTTATCAAAACCATAATAACAACTAACCAAATAATAAATATATAATAACACAAACTTGAAAAATAAATTGAAACATTTATTAATTTATATTCTCAAACCTAATATCTTGGAAGTTGATAAAATTAATCTTAACATTCAAATCGAAAAATTACGAGTAAACAAACTATGTAGAGTAAACAATAAGGTCCATCTCAAAACAGGATGGATATTGTATAATAAAATAGTAAAAAAGAGTCTTAATTTGTTCTAGTGGGTACCTAATAAAAAAAATACATATATAGACGGATTTAGCTACTATACCGTTCATGTATAGTATAGTAGCGATGATAATTACGAGAAGAGGTTATTTCCTTAATTTTTAATTTCTTATAAATTTGCAAATCTTTAATTTTTGTAGACCTTTGGATTGAAAATTAATCTTGTAACTATAGAGTAATTGTGTAGTAGGTGAACACATATATAGACTAGATTAGGAAATAATGTATGAAATCATAAGAAATTAAAATACTAAAAGAGATTGATTTTGTCTTAGCAAAAAAATACACATACAAAAATTTATATTATTAATAAAATGGAGGTGCCAGGTGGAAATTATCATCTTCATACAACAATATCATAATATACATAATTGTTGAATTTTCATTGGGACCGGAACCCACAGTTTCATAGTGTAGGTATGAGTCTTTTATCTTCGCCTTTGACTCGAACCCACAACTTTATAGTATAGGTGTAAGGAATATACCACTGGACCAACATCATTACGTCATAAAAATTATATGACTATCTCCATAATATTATAACAAATTTAGATACTTGGGATGTGTAACATTATAATTTAGTGGTATAGAAATAAAAGTACAGTATGTATTTTTTTTTTTTTTTTTGAAAAGATTGAAATACGCAAGTAAAATGTTTAGTATTACCACATTAGCATAGTGTAAGATTTATAAAAAAAAGTCTTATCAATTTTTTAAAACTTTTAATTTATTTTTACTTTTGTACCATCAAATTGAAATTTAATTGATATTGGTTGTTTTTTTTTTTAAGAAAAAAAAAAAACTGTTAATAAACCTATATATTGCACCTTCACTCTTAGCAAAAGCAATTGTACACTTCCCGGCTTCACCTTCACTTATGTGAAAGGAATATTATATTTACTTATTAAATCATAAAGTATGGGTCTTGTTATACGAGTTAAATTCTAGACCAAGCTTGTAACAGTTGATTTTGAAAGATCCCCCAAAGACAAACTCCTAATCTGATTGATGTCAAAAAAAGAAAAGAAAAAAAAAAAAAAAAACATACTGTAGCTTGACTATTCAAGTAATTTTCTGGTGAAATACAAATCAAACTCCTAATGTGATTGATGTCAAAAAAAAAAAAAAACAAGAAAAGAAACCCATACAGTAGTTTGACAATTCAAGTAATTTTCTGGTGAAATACATATCAAGAATTTCCCTTTAACAAAATATCTTGCTCATAGTTAGGGGGGGGGGGGGGGGGGGGGGGGGGGGGTCCAAGATCTTAGACTTTTTCTCCAATGACCAGATTCTATACATGAAAACCGCTATTCGACAGGTTCCGTGAATCTTGTTTGACGCCGGCAAAAAGAAATATTGCATTCATGCAATAAAATTAAAATAGAGGGTGAAATTAAATTCTTACTGAGGTTTCTTCCTCATAAATTAACTAATTATTCCCTTCATATCGAACAAAAAAGGATTGGGTAATGGGTATTGACCAAAGCAATGAGTATTTATGATTGGGGGGTGGACCTTTCTCAATTTATATCCCATCGAAATAGAGTTTATTTATCACAAAACCAGGGCACCAAAACCTGGAAAAAAAGAAAAAAAGAAAAAAAGAAAAAAAAGAAAAAAAGAAAAAAAAACAAGCAATTTTAGCTTCAACACAGATTTTGTGCAACAGATACCTTTGGCACCCAAAAATTACAAATGCAAACCATCACCACAACAAATGGAGCTATCATCTCATCTCAAAGAAAGTGATAAAAAAAAAATTATAATTAAAAAAAATAAAAAATAAAATACTATGGCAAATATATATTTCTTATTCTTGTTCTGACCAGCAAGAGGCAGCAGCAAACTTATTTCCAGATCTTAACAGACTTGTCATAACTGGCGGAGGCCACCATCCCGGTTACTGGTGACTGTGCTAGGGCTGATATCAGACACTCGTGAGCCGGAATCGTCATACATTTATTCTCAGCCATATTCCATAACTCCAATGACTGTAAGAGGGATAACGGTTTAAAACCACAAATAAAATACAGGAAATCTGTACAATTTCTACAACATCAACTTAATAACTACCTTTCACTATTTACATAAATTTACCCTTATGCAATTCATTCGTAAAAACGATTGCATACTATAACATGAAAATAAAGTCATGACCACAGAAGTAGACTGTAGGCAAGTATTCTCTCTCTTTTCGTTTCCTAGATTGATAAAATATATATTATAAAAAAAAAAAAAAAAAAAAAAAAAAAAAAAACTGAAACCTAAGAGTCTGTATGGTGCATGCAGTAATTTAAAGCTAATCAAAACATCATAAAGACATCTCAATTCTGATGCAACATCAAGCACAACGGAATGATTTCACTTTTATTTTATTTTGGTTCGTGGGAGTGGAGGGGTGGGATATCTAACTAGTGCAACCTAAATTTAAAACTACCTGGTTCCCTAATCTCTCAACATATTTGAAATTAGGACAAATAAACAGAAAAGAAATATATCATTCTTCGTTATAATCAATAACATTGATATTTAAGATGATAAAGTAAACATCACCTGGTAGCCGCCAATGACCATGAGAGTGGAATAGCTTGGATGAAATATACAAGAATGAAATTTGTTTCCACTGGAATTGAGCTCATGGATGCATTCTCCAGAGGGCAATGACCACACTTTGACAGACTCTTGACTAGCAGATGCCAAATATTCTCCATTTGTGTCCCAACAAACAGAGAGTATCTCAGTGGAGTGTCCCTGAAAATCAAGAGTTTTGTACAACCGATAAGTAATCTTATACAAAATACATGATGTAAAAAAAACATATGAAAAAGGAAGTTATTTTGATTCTTTTCAAATTTTCCTTACTTCAACAATAATATTCATACCTTCAATGAGTGTATCAATCTGTCAGATTCAACATCCAAGATTGACACAACACTCTCGGATGCTGCAGCCAATAGCTGTCCTATTCTTGGCTGAAACCTCACTTGCCCAGTGCCTCCCTGTTCCAGTAAGTGGCTGGGATTTAGAAGAGAAAAAGACTACAAAGTGGATAGAGCTTCAAGAATTTAAATAACAGAATAAGATGAGAGTTTTAAGGCTAACCTTGGAAATACGAGCGCATGAATACTGATTGATATTCCAGTAGCGAATCTCATTGTTAGTATCACAAGAGCAGAAAAGATCATTCTTCTTAGGATGGAAGTCAAGTGATTTCACAAGAGAGGTATGCCCTGTATAAGTTTGCATAGAGGAATAGCTTGGCTGCAAGAATAAACCAAAGTACCTTAAAATTTGAACTAAAATCATATGCAAATAACAAGAGGGAAGATTGATGTCAACAGAGTTAAATATGAAGAGTACCACCAAGAAAAATAATGAACTAATTTTACAAGCTATGAAACCTTTTTTAGCATAATATATGTTTGGTCCAATTCAAGGTAAGCTTTGTAGGGAAAATGTTTTAAGGTATGTAGTACTACTACAAACCTCCAATAATGTCAACCAAATTATGCTACAAACAGTCACATGTACATGCAAACCACATTAATAAAAGAAGGCCAGCATTGAAACACAATAACACAATGCAGATGCAAAGGGAAAAAAAAAAAAAAAAATCTCCTCGGAATACAGACATAATGGCCAAGAGAAAACACAAATCTCATAAATTATTTCTTCACTACTATATGAACTTTTTCCGATGAATGATTGACATCACATAAAACAGCAGTGAAGGTAGAAAATTTACTTTGGCAGCATCCCAAAGTCGCACTGTTTTGTCAAATGAAGATGTTGCCAGCTGAGTTGAATTTGGTCTGAAACGAACATCGGTAATTATATGACTGTGCTCTTCCAGAGTGTACTCAGTTTGAAGATTTTCCATGTTCCAAAGAACAACCTACTGACAAAAATAAAATAAGCATCCACATTATCATTATTTTTTTTCTTCAAAAGATCTTAAAAATTCATAATTGTAAAAGAGTTGTTTTGGCCAAAGGAAATAAAAACAATCTCTACAAACTTGAAACACCTACTGACCAATGATAAAATAAAATAAAATAAATAAATAAATAAAAAAAAAAAACTCACCTGCTGACCAAATCTAAATAAAAACTTGACAGAAATAAAATTATAGAATATTTAAGAAAGAGTAGGCATAAACAGATTTTTTTAGACAAAATGCTTCTGTTTCAGTCATTTTGACATTAAAACATTAATTGTTTCAATAACTTTGTAAGAATATTTTTGTTAAGTTTAATAACATTTGCTGACATTTTTTTTGTTAAAGTATTGTCAGAAACGCTTTTCTGATTTTTCACCCAAAAGGGAATATGAGCAAAGATTTGTGCACTCCTCTCTGAGCTCTGCTCACCCTACACTTATCTAATCATTTCACTTGTATAGGTTTTGTAATCCATGTCCTCAATCATGGTACAAATAGAAAAAGCATAATGAATACAAAAGGCATATAAAAGATATCATAAAATTTGATTAATCTTACAGATTATTGGACTTTAAAAGCTCTAATTGGTAGTGATTGCATTTATTACAAGGGCAAAATACATAACACCATAAGACTTGTAGACTATAATGATAGGACAGGGCCGTGATACATAGACCAGCAATTTAAGCTCCAAATTAATCATTCAAGTAATGCCTGGCAGTATTAGCATTTAACTTTTTGTTGCATGTGCTCCGTTTGTTGAGGGCTAACCTTCAAGTTCCTCAAAAAGTGACTGCACCAGTCAATAAATTAAGGAAATATAGCATGTTCCAATCTACATCATAACAGTATCATTTGTTCCTTACATGACTAGGCATACAGGCAATGATTGAATTACCAATGAAGCTTTTTTTTTTTTTTTTTTTTTTGGGGGGGGGGGGGGGGGGGGGGGGGGTGGGTGGGGTGGGGGTGTGTGTGTGTGTGTGTGTGTGGAGGCATGACCCCAGGTCAAGCCAACGGTTTTGAGGTTGAATTGGCTTGGACTGCTCAACACGCTGGTCAACTTGTGAACTGAACCTGACCCGTTTTTGTTGCCAAAGATTTAAGAGTGGGGCATTAAGAGACTTGTAATCTTAGATTAAATGGTGGCAGTGCCCTCTGCTGACCACAGAATAGCACCTTGCTTGTTATGATTGTTATTCTTCAATCATTTATTCATCAATTAAAAAATTAATATTATATATACGTTATAGATGTACGTATTTTGATATTTGGATTTTAGGATTTTGCAATCAATTTTAATAGCAACATTGATATTTTCATTACTGCTGCAAGATTTAAATATATAAATAATTCTTGACAAGCTACAATGCATTATACCTTCTTGTCATGCCCAGCACTGGCCAATAACTTGCCATCTGAAGAGAAATGACAACAGATAACTTTGCTATTGCTTTTACGTATTGAACTAACTTCATTGAAGGAGAAACCTGAAAGCAGAAAATGCAATTATTGCTGTGTCAATTTGAAAAACTGTAATACCTAGAAGCATGAGATAAATATTACCCTTCGAAGTTTCGGCAGCTTGTTCAGAAGGGTTCCTTTTCAATGTGCCAAATAAATCCCTTCCATCTCCGTCATCTTGTGAGAGAAAAGATTCCACATTATCATCCAAGGAGCCAATATCTCCAAAATGTTCCATGTCTTCCTGCAATTATATAAAAAGGCATGCTATTTTTGTCTATAACTCGACTCACATGATATCAGTAGAAAATGAATGTCCAAATATCACATGCCTATGCGAGTCTCACTCTCAATCAAGGATTTCTGTAACTGATTGGATAAATGATCAATCATACCAATATAAATAGTCCCGAGTACATTAAACAGATTGAAAATGCAGTGTGTTCCAAATCACTAAATAATGCAGCTTAAACAAAGTGTCCGGATTTTTATACATGAAATCTTAACCAAAGATTATCAGGTACATCCATCAATTCTGACCAGTGCAAGGAACCACAATAAATACCCATTTAATAGATAAGTATTACTATGGTCAGTTGATCTGGAACATCAAATTCCCAGAATCTCACTTGTATTTTTCAAGGTTACTGGTCTTTGGTCAAAAAGTAGTGGTAATGTCAAACAATTCAAAAACTTCTGAATATCTCCTGGAATTTGATTTCTGAAGTGGGACCGATAACTTTTTGGTTCAAAGTATTTTCCTTTTCTTGCAAGCCGCAAGCACAAATATGGGGTTATTATGAGCAATACAGGTCCAAATATTCCTTTACGCCTCTATGCTATGTAGGTAAAATTTGTTATGTGTACATACCAGTTGATTTGTAGATGATGCATGCCCACCTGCTCCATCAGAACCATACATCATTAAACCTTTTGGCATGTTACTGACATGCTGCAAATTGCCAGACATTGCAACTCCATCACCAGGGGTATGAGTTGACGGAGTTGATGGTTGTGAGTTAGGAGAAGGACCAGCTGTGTTCCCTGTACAAGTACTATTAGCAGCTCCAGAAGAAGAAGGACCTTTCCTTTTTCTGTTAGGCTGTTACACCACAAACATGCTATATAGTCAAGACAACAACATACAAAAAAAAAAAATACAAGTTTGTAAATAATAAAAAGAGGATTTTGTTATATAGAGATGCATATTACAAATACATAAGGGGCTTATTCATAAGCTTATAAAGACTACATAAATATGATGACATAAGATATGAAAAACTCAAATTTTAATAGATCAAACATAACAAAATAAGAATGGAAGCATATAATATGCATTAATAATTTCGAGATTCTTTAACATATTATAGTAGTTCATATGAAGTTCTAGTGATTGATTCAGACAGGAGGTGATATTCAAAACATAAGACCTCCTGATAGCCACAATTAACATTCCATATAAATAGGTCATTTTTAATGGCGAAAAGGAAACCAAAGGCTTCGTTCATTATGTCAACAGAAGATACACAACCTGTTGAGCTTGCTGCTGTTGCAAGGGATCTTGTTGTTGAGAGGAAGACTGTTGTATCTGTGGCATATTCATCTGCTTAACATTAAAGTTAAGGAAAACAAATCACCACAATGAGCATTGAGTACTCTAAAACAAACTGTAAAATGAAAAAGAATCACTAATTCCAATATAAACATCAGATTATAGAAAGACATATAGCCAAAAGTTAAAATCTAAAATATGTGACAGAACTAAGTTTAGACAGACAAAAATATGCGAATCTACATGTTTCAACAAAAGAAGCACATAGGAGAAGACATGATAAGCACACAGTTACAAGCACAAAAAACACACACATGCATTCATGAATAAAATTCATAAAATATTGATTAAGCAAAGGCAAAAGTTCAGCTTCTTCATGGATGCCCTTAATTACTACCATCTTCCTGTTAACTTTTTTCCTAATTTTTTTTCTTCCTCTGAATGTTAAGCTCATTGCCGTTATTTAGTCTACAATAGTCATCAATGCCTCATTTCATATTTGATGTTTCAGCTCATGACAAGAAAACCAACAATGCTTGAGCATATATGACTATTTGATACAAGATGCTTTAGAACCTCAAGATTTTGCATACCATCATGTAAAGTGCCTAACAGAGGTTTTAGTCTGAAACCCCATAAGCCAGGATGGTGGTAGTCAGCTAAATTTTGGTCTGCCAAATAGCTGATCGAAGCATTGTTTAAATGACAGGAACTATACCTCATCTCTTTCACTCGACCTAACATCCTAGCAACTAATTTCAGCCATGATTTTTTTTTTTTTTTTTTTTGAATAATGAATATCATTCTAAAGATTGATCTTATTTACATGTTGACCATATATGACAATGATAGTATAAATAGGAAAATTTGTCTTAATTTTACGATGTAAGCATTCTATCTGAAAGTAAAATTCATTGATGCCATGCATTGTGGGAACCTTTCATAGCACATATCTTCTTGCTGGAAACAGAAGTGGTACTCCATCAAATATTAGCAGATGAGTTGTCAATAGCTGACACAATTCTTATAATATACAATGTGAAAACCACTGAGCAAGATGCAGACATGCTTTCACCAGCTGCACTCTATTACGCCACTCCCAACAGTAAAAGATAAAACAGACACAGCATGTATATATTAATAAAATTACTCTTTGACAGTCTTCAGAATGTTGGACTCACAAGAACCAACACCAGCAGTTGAGTTAATTTGACCCGTGATGACAACATCAATATTATGGGCCTTGCCAACACATTAATTTTCTTCTCCTTTTTTTTTTTTTGAACCAATCAACACACTAATTTTCACATCCTCCTTTTTATATTGAGATTGTTGATCAATTATTCCATTCACACAAATATGATAATTGTAACGAGCCTTTCCAACTTATTAAGCTTCTAATACAAAGATGCTTAACCCATTGAGTCCCACAGGAACAAAGTGAAGAATATGCAGCAGAGTCTAAGATATATTTATCAGAAACTAAATGATATGACTATGAATAACAATCCATTACAATTAAATTACGGTTCTATATTTGCTCATGTACTTGTCTAATTGTAATAATTGCAATTACAATTACCCTGCTTGGACACAGTAGTAATCAAGAAATCTATAATTTACTGTTGAAATACCTTTTCACTATTTGAGCAGTTTCCAAATGTAGACAATATTTCAAATATATTTGACAAGTAATACTTGGGAAGACCAGTTTCCTATAAAGATGAATTTGGAGTTTCTAAATACCTCTCTTGTTGGTAGAAACAACAGCAAAATGGGATAGTCTAGGGAAAATCTCAACCAAGTTACCAAGCAAAAACAAATTCAGTGCAATAACATGCTTCTAGTACAATTACCACAAACGCTAAAGTATATTAACTATTTTAGGGAAGCGTATTACTTTTTTCTAAGAAAAGATAATTAAATTGAACTATCAAGGAACAAAATCTTACTTTAGATGAAGATGATTGCATTGGAGAACCTATAGATCCCTCATTTGCAATTGGTTGGCCATCTTTTGCATTCAAACTGCCTCTAGGCAATCCTCCAAACCTTCTAGGATCCATATCTCCATAAACTGAACTACCAAGGTTGCTTTGTGCCTGAGCCTGTGCTAGGAGCTGTTGTTGCTGCTGTGGCAAAAGCTGAAATTGATTTCCGCTCTGGAGGAAAGGCTTTTGAACTTGTGAACCTAAACTTGGCCGAATCTGGTCAATGCCCTGTATGATTCAGTAAAAGCCTTAATTGAACAACCATTCAGATATGTTCAATGAATTCCAATGACAGATGAAGTCCAATACAAAACTTACAGTTAAGGGCCACCCCTTCAATGGAAGACCACCAACTCCAGGGTTCAATCCTTGAAGAAGAAGAAAATGCATGGAATTATCAAGATTTATTCAGGAAAAGACTTGCACAATTCACATATCCATAATAGAAAATCAATATTTAATGTATTCCAACTACGGAAAAAATAAAGACAAAGACCATTATTTAAGATAAGCAGCTAGTCTCTCTTGTGGGTTCCCACACTGTTTTCAGGATGTGATACCATCAGATGGAAGACTCGGACTAAAATTCAATTGACAGAACATAAGATAATTTTTCAGCTTTCTAAGACTGCTTGAGACCAATAGTTGTCATCAGTATATAAATCCTGGAAAAATTGGTTAATTCCATATTCCAATTTGTGCTGTAGGGTTATGGTGGCTTCCAACTTTCTTTTGTTTTTTACAAGATTTAAAACCATGATGGTGTGTGCTTTGAATGGCCTCTTTTATGTTCCATTAACTTTTTCACTTGAAAAAACAAAAAAATTCTTCAATTGGAAAAGGCTTTTTATACCTGCATTGCCTAATCCAGGTTTTGATTGCATTATTCCCTGACTATAAATTGATGAAGGATCCATAGGCATAGATCTCTGTGTAGCACCCAGGTTCATTTCACCTTTGATGTCCTAAAATGCAAAAACATAGGCAGCTTAACAAAACTGAGAGAACAGAGGAACAATGAAAAAGTCACTAACAGCAACATGTTGTCCAAGTGGTTACAGAAGTCTGTTGAGATCGTGCCTGAATTTGTTGAAGTGCTGCTGTCACACTTCCATGGTTTCCTTGGACCAACTGACTGTGTCACCAAAGAGAGCAAGAATATTAACACCTGAAGAAAAAAAAAAAAAAAAAAAAAAACTACAAAGATAAATAAATTAAATGAACATAGTCCAGGTAAATTTACCTAGGATGATTTGTTGCTGATTTCAGGAGGGCCATCCTAGCATCAAGAAGTGGTTGGGATGTCTCTGAACCCATTGAATTCCCAATAGAATTTGTGTGTTTCATGCGTTCCTCGTACATTTTTGCAGCCAATGCACTGGCATTTGATTGCCCTACCATTCCTTCGGAATTCACAGCATTTACTGGACCACCAATGGAAGGATGATTTGGGTTTCTTTGTTGCAACTGAGCTTGACGCAATAGATGCAACTGCTGCATCTGCATCTGTTGCTGCTCTTTTGCTTTGATTTGTTGTGCCTGCATGCCAGCATCATGGCATGAAAAACAAGAAGGAAGAAAATAAAATCAATCTAAGTTGCTAATCAGCGTGTAAATAACTTTAATAGCACTGTAAACAAAAGAAGACCTCAATATATGAGGCAGCAGCCTCAGAATGCTTCTCATTAGTCCTTGCGATAAATATGTCCCAGAACACAGACCACCATTCGAAAAGAAACCCTCCAGGAGCATCGATTGCTGCATACATAAATAACTAAATTATATACATTGTTAATTACCTAATTGGCTAACTATACAACATAAGTAATCATTCCTTTGAAGCATGAGATTATGTATCAAATTGACTGAAATACTGGAAATTCATTAAATAAGTTGAGCACCATGATTTAAATAAGAGAAAAAGTATATAAACAAATAGTCCACATCATAACATTTCAAACGCCAATAATTTTCTAAAGGATTGATTGTAATTAGTTCACATGCAATTGCAAAAAAAATAATTATGGTTTAAACTTTAAACCATATTTTGTTAATAATTTTACATGAATCATGTAAAGTCAAGATATTGATAGAGCATATATTACCTACTGGATCCGGGGCGACTTTCCCTTCAGTCATGAAGGACTTTGCAGTATTATGCAATTTTTTCTTCACTAAATAATCATAAATGTACACATCAAGCCTAGCAACACAAAATAAAAATAAGACGTCGTTCGCGAAAAATTAATTAAAACAAGTTACCTAATGAGTAACAAACAAAAACAGTAAGTTTAGTATACGAACATCTTATCAGCTTCCCAGTTACTGCTTTGCTGCGCCATCTTTTCCGTCCAGTCGAAAAAAAAAACAAAACAAAAAAACACCTGCTCAAGAATCAAGTAATTTCTATTCAATTTCGCAATTACGAGCTTACTATTAATATTAATAATAACAACAACAAAAGCCACAAAATTCAAATAAATAAATAAAAAAGAACAAAACAACTGGTGAAGAATCAATAAATCAAAACTCAAAAACTTCGTTTCAAACTTAATTATATACAAATATTATAAAAATAATCCGAATTCATAAAATCAAGAAACATAAAAACGAAACTGCGCATAAAATTTAAACGAAATTGCACTGATTAATTAATTAAAAAAAATAATAAATAAATAAATAAATAAATAAAAAACCGACCTAAAAGTCAACAATTCAGATGGATCAAAGTCCGCATTATCAATCTCAAGCTCTATTCGACAACGATCTCGGTCGATCACACGTCGTTCCTGCATTAAACAAAAACACGAACAAATTCATCCAAATTGTATAAAATTCAAGAGAATCAACAAGTCACGCAGTTAAAAAAAATAAATCAGCGAATGATATTCAGATTTCTGACCTATCACCAGTAAAAAAAGAAAACAGAATTGTGGAGTGGAAAGAGTTCGGAGTTGGAGTTATTCAACTACGAGGTGAGCAACAGCTGGAAGTTTAACAGAAGCGAGAAAAAGCGAGTGTTTGAATGGCTCCGAAGCTCCGGTTCGGATTCCTAATCTAAGTTTCGGAGTCCAAAGCTGAGGCTCGGAGTCCGAAGCTGAGGTTGGGCAACCCTGGGTTTTTCAGCGTACGTACAGGCTTGAAATCAGGGGTAGAGTGGATCATGGCACATTTTTATGTCGGCTGATTTGTAAAATCAATGCCGACGTGTCAGATCCTGGTTGGAGGGTTTTTTATTATAAATTTGGGTTTGTAATTTTTTTTTTTTTTTTTACTATACAATATTCCAAGGACAGTCCTGGAACCCGCAGCCTTATTTGTAAAAAAGTAATTTTAAGGAAAATGATTTTCCGAAGCAAAAGAAAATGTGAAGGGACACTACAATAAAATAAATAAATAAGTTTAAGATAACATCAAATTAAAATTTAAAATTACATGTTTTATCAAATCCTAATTGAATTCATTAGAATTTGAATCTATTAAATTAAATTAGTAGATTGGGTTGAAAAAAAAAATCAATAAGGTTTTATTTGTTTTTTTCACTCATAACAAAATGGATTCGAATTGACAACATAAGGGGTGTGCCCTGCCCTGGGACGGATCCAGGAAATATTTGTTATCCAAACTAAACTTAAATGAAATTTTTTTTTAAGACAAATGGATTCTACACATGAAAATTTACTTTTAAAGAACGGTTTGAATTGTTTAATCTAACAACTAGAACAAAATTAAGTGAATATTGAATGTTTAATCTAACAATTAGAACAAAATTAAAGAAATATTTTATATAAAAACATGCATAAAAGTACATATTTGTAAGAACTACTTAATATATGTATTGTTTTGTATTGCGTTAGAATGGGTAATTGATTTAATGTACGTGATTTTTATTATTATCCTTTTATCTTGAGTTATAGTAGGTTAATTATCAAGCATTCAACATACTAAAAACCTATAAATTAGAAGTAATCTAAGGCAAAAGTTTTATATATCACAACCCAAACAAATGAATAAATATCACAAACGGACTACAAAAATTTAAAAGTAGAGTATGAAAATAACATTGATTAAAAGTAGAGTATGAAAATAATATTGGATCAAAATAAAAAGGCAATGTGAATAATGTTATGATCAGGGTATGTTTAGTAATATTAGTTGAAATTAAAGTTAATTTACTAATAATAGAAGGCTAAAGGCCATTTATGCAATAAGCCAATATATATATATATATATATCTGCCTAGGCTATAGCCTGAGGCAGCCCTCTCATAGGTCTGCCCCTTACACACACATCATGAGATTGTGAATTCAAATCTCCCTTTCCTCAAATCTCTGAATTCTTATAATATTTTAATACGAAAAATATAAAACAAAATATATTTGAATTAAACTCGTTCAATTTTTATTATTAGTAGTATTAAAAGAAAAAAGGACCGAAAAAAATGCTATTTACAAAAAAAAAAAAAAAAAAAAAAAAAAAATTGAATTTTTTTTTACCTTTTTACTCAATACAATACCATTGGTTTCACATGATATATTTTATTTGTGGAATGAGATAACTAAATGGACACCTAGATGATATATGTCAATAAACTAAGAGTCAGTTTGGTATTGCTGTAACTTTTATTATAATCACTATTAGCCAAATGAATAATCGGCTGTGAAATTAATTAGCAGATGTTAGCTCAAAAGCAATATACATAATGCTTGATAATTTTATTACAAAAGCGCTGAGATTAATTACAATAACTAAAATAGATATATACTACATTTTTTTTTTCATTAATTATATATATATATATATATGTTAAATCAATATTTAAGTAGAATATTTAAATTAGAAAGAAAAAAAATCATAAGAACAATAAAAATATTTTTAAGAATATTTTATAAATCAAATTGATATTTAAGTAGAATATTTAATTTTTATGATGAAATAAGATGTATAAATGATTTTTACTTGATTTCATAAGGAAAATATTGATATTTTAAAAGATTCATTAAATGTTGAAATAAATTATTCTATAATTACTTTTAAAAAGTAACCCCTCATCTATTTTTCAAAATATATATCAAAACTTGTCAGATTATCAATTAATCATTTTTTGAAGTTTTATCAAACATCATTTTATATTAAAATTATAAAATAAGTTGATTATAACTTTTCAAAAACAATATCAAACTGGCCCTAAAGATCAAATGAGCCTGATAAGCACCATTTGGGCTTTTTTTTTTTTTTTAGGTGTGGGCATGGCACGGCACGGTTTTGCAATCTGAGATAAATCGAATCGAACCTAAAATGAGTGCTTGAGTTAAGTCACCTAGTTAAAATAAATCAATACTATTTTTTTAAAAAAAATGGACACCAAGTTTATGTAAGTTGGATACAATTTTGGTTTACCAAAAACTGAACCAGACCAAATAAACTAAGTAAATATCATATTCATATATATATATATATATATATAAACTAAATATAAATAAATATATAGTTGACGAGATGAGTTTAGTCCGGTGATAAACCCATTACACTTGCACCATAAGGTTGAGGGTTCGACCCCTTCCCCTCCCAAAAAAAACCCGGAATTTATATAATACTTCAAGAAATATATATATATATATATGTATATATATATAGTGATTCTCTCATAAGAGATCATTTATTTTAATTTCCTTAAGACCATCATGAAATCACATTAATTTCAATGAATTTTGATAGGTATAAAAAAAATGGACAAAGTATAGAAAATTCAAGAAAAATAGTTTTAGTACTTGAAAAATTCTCAAATTTTATTCATAAATAGATTTCGATGAACTTATCATCCACAAAAAAAATTCAGATGAAAATTCATTTAAATCGATATGATTTTATAATGGTCTTTACCGAAATTAAAATAAGGGATCCCTTAAGAGATACCCACTATATATATAATTTTGTACAATTAATAAACATTTTTAATTAAATAATATATATAGTAATTAATAACTTATATATATTTACATATCAATTGACTATATAAAAAATGAGAATGTGAATATGAAAACTGAATGAGAGTTATAGACCCTTTCTTATTTGTTTGAATAGGAAATTACTTTTATATCCTTATAAGTTTTTAAAATTACTTGGTCCAATAGAGTGGTGCTATAGGAACCCCTCTACTGACCTATTTATGTCTCATTTTGTAAAATTTTGATTTAATTATATAAAATTAAACGGTGTTATTAATTTTTATTTATTTATTTCTAGAACTACCCTTTTACTTCTTTTCAAACTTAAAACATCCCAGGTCCCCATCTTTTTTTCAAAAAAATTAAAAATAAAAATACACCTCATTTTTGATCTCTCTATACAATTTCTCACCTCCATTGCAGGACTTGTTTTTTCTTATTATTTTATGGTGAAACAATCCTTCTTTGATGCAATTTTGTTATTGTTTCTATAGTCGATTGGATTGTTGGTGGTAAATTGGGAGTGTGGTATTATCGTCTCTAATGGTTTTTTTTTTAAGCGATTAAGTTAGAGTTTTGGTGTTCTTTCGTTTCGTCATAGATTAGGTTTTGTTAGTTGCGAATTCATTGTTTTGGTTGTTGTTGGTGTGTGTGTTGTCATTTTCGTCTGGTTATTCCATATGTTTGATATCATTCTCAGACAATTCTTCCAAATGCTTGATATCATTCTCAGACAATTATTTTATATACTTGATATCACTCTTAGACAATTCTTACAGATTTTTGATATCATTCTCAGATTCTTTCATAATATTTTGTATGTGTGTAAGAAGTAAATTTTAGGGTTTAAGAGTTAAGAAAAAAATTCATGATAACAAATTACCAATGAACAGTGAACGTGTGGTTATTTTAATTATTTTTTATTTTTTTGAAAGAAAAGTGGGGTTTTATTAGATTTACTTTGTAGAATATTTTTTTTTAAGAAAAAAATGTATGTCTCTTTAAGTAATTTTGATAAAGGAAAAAAAAAAAAAAAACTAAATAATTTAAAAAGTTTGACATAAATAGGTCAATAGACCACTCCGTCCAATATACGGTATGAACTTAAGGATATATATATGGCCGGAGCTCCTCATGGGCACAGCCCAGCGAAGCTTTGGGGAAAAAAAATTATGTCCAAAATTTTGGAAAAATGAAAATGCATTGATTTTGTTTATGATCTTTTTTCTGAAAAAAATTAAGAATTTAGGCTTAGTTGACACCAAATATTTGATTTAGCAATAAAAGTGAGTAATATTTAATATTGATGACATATGTATTCAATATATACATTTTAAAATAACTTTTTATTAGAGAAATGGATATTTACCACCATCCAATGTTCTTAGGTAATAAAAAGAACTAATTCAGCTTGATAATGTTTCCAATTTCTTTTTTAGTTTTTTTATTTTATTTTTTATTTATATGTTTCTCATTTTTTAAATGGTTTAGCTTAAAAAATTTAGATTAAATAGTCCCCAAACTCCAAAAATTTGATTTTTTTTTTCTAAAATTTTATTTCACTTTTCTGTAATGTTATTCATTAATTAATTTCAATATTTCATGATGGTGTCGGTGGTTTGGACATAAAATGGCTTCATGTGAGAATTTTTCTTTATTTTAATTTTTGTAATTAAATGAATTCTATTTTGTAAATAGAAATTGAATTTTTTTTCGAACACTATAACTATATATATATATTTCATTTTTCTATGTGCTCGAAAAAATTTCAAATTTTGTTTACAAGAAAATTTTACTAAACTTATCAACCGCAAAAAATTACATCAAAATTTTTTTATATATATAATTATTTAGATAAACTTTTGATCAAATAAGAAAAATTAATTAGCCCAGTCTTAGAAAATTCTCTGGCTACTCCCTTGCCCTTGTAATTTCGCCTGATGTAGATAAAGGTAAAAAAATCTGCTTCAAAAATCCTTTGAATAAGTTATTTATTTATTTATTTTTTGAACTTGTTCTAAATTTTGTTGTTATATACTTATACATTGATGATGCTGAATATAAAGTCCAAAATATATACCATAACTTCATCTCCATCGGCTGGAGCAAAGGAATACCTTTGTAAGCTCCCTTATGATAAGCTATTTTCTTCTGATTTTGAATTTGAGTGAGTATTTTCGTTTCTTCTAATTTGCTCCAGTATTTGGTTCTTATGTGGAGGTAGTGATGAAAATACGTACAAAGTTATACTAAACAACCTAAATGGGGGTGAATAGGTTGACACTATATTTTCAAAAAACTTTTTCATGACTTTTGTCAAAACCTTGGTGATCATACAAATTAACCTTTAACATGATTGTTATGAGAAAACAATTAACATATGTATGTTCAATTCACCACCCTTAATCTACAAAACATATAGTAAGAAACAATGTATCTCATATATAAGTATATTCAATGCAAAGCAAATTCCACAAGTTGTACTTTGAATATTACAATGTAAATTCACTAAGTAGAACTTTACAACTTGATATAGAATATCACAAGATACAATGTTCAAACACTTATAAAGATATAAAAGACAAATGTTGATTCAACAAATAATGTGTGCATCTCTTTTTCTACAAAAATCTTGTTTACAAGGATGTGAAGAAATGAAGATCTCAAACAAGATATATTAATCACATATACAAATATAAAGAGATAGAGATAGAGACATTTGACACGTTGATTTTTATGCGGTAAAACCTCCGAAGAGGAAACATCCACGGGTTGAATCTATAAGCACCGGCAAACTATAATCCACTATGGCGAATAAAAGATACACACTCAAAGAAGTGACCAATCCAATGATACACTCTCTAAGCTATCAACTCTTACTCTACCCTCGGGCCTAGTGAATCACTTTGCCTACTTCCTATTCGAGATATGACTCACACACCTCTAGGAGGCAACTTCCTATCCAAGAAGCTCACACATCTAGGAAGATTTCATAAATGACTATCTGGATCCTCCCGATCCTAGCCATGACTTCCTGCTTAGCTATCCAGATCACAAAAATCCTAGTTAAGCCTTCATAGCTTAACCATCCGGAACCTCACACTCCTAGCTAAGACTTCCTTGCTTGACAATCCGGAGCCTCACACTCCTAGTCAAGACTTTCTTGCTTGACTATTCGAAGCCTCACACTCCTAGCCAAGACTTCCACTTTTTGCAAGGCAAATGATCTAAGTGATACAAATGATGCAAACACATGCAACATAGAATATATGATCAATACATCATATGGAAACTAGAAATAATCAATGAGCACAAAATGTATGTTTTTCTAGTTTATGATCCAAATATGACACCAAACAAAATGATGCATGAGCATATGAAATGTACGGCTTAGATACACTCCATGAAGATCTAGACATAGTTAACAAAGTTCACAAAATAAAGTTATCTAGATCTTATACATAAACAACAATCTAGAGCATGCCAAAACACCAAACACACTTTTAATCCTAGATAATTTTCATGCAACTAAAGCTTGAAATAAACATGTTCATGAAACACATATTCAAGACTTTAGAACTAAAACTAAGAACAAGTTTATACCTTCCATGAAGCTTTAGAAATCCACAATGAGGTCCTTAAGCATTTGAGGAGAAAAACTTCAATCCTAAGCTACCCTTACAAGATTGAACCCCATTGTGATTTTGTCAACGAAATAAGCCAATTAAAAAGTGAGGCATTTACACTCGTTGTCCAACGAATCTTGACTAACATCATCTAGAGACGAGTAAGAGGCCATGAAGCCAATAAAGTTGCTCACTAGCTCTCCTTTACTTGAAGACCCATCACTTGAGCTTTTCTCATCACTAGAGTTATCATAATTGACCCATTTGGTCTTGGGTGTACAAACACATAAATCATCACAATTATTTCTCAAGGCAATATCATATTTAGAAGATAAATCATTAGGACTATGGATATGATCATGTGAAACAACCTTTTTCAACCAAATCTTCTTGACATTCTTCTTCACATGATTATCAATATCATGCACAACATTCAAAGAGTTATCATTAGAAACATGTTTAGAAGAATGAATAGGAACATTTTTCACATCATGCTTGGATTTTCCTCTTAGAGCATATTGTGCAACTACACATTTAGGTGTGTCTTTTCTAACCCACACACTCTTCACAATACACCTCTCACTCTTACCACCATCATGCTTTGACACAATGTTAGAATTTTTAATATGCACCTTGACATCATTGGTCACATTTTAAAAAATATTAATCAAAGCATTATCAACTTTCTTATGCATAGTAGAGTGAGGCACAACACAAGATTTAGCAAATAAGTCATCAACAAGTTTCTTCTCAACATGCTTTTCCAAGATCTTCCTAGGTCTAGTTCTAAATCCATACATGGATGATTACCTATGACCATTCAAAGACATATCATGCAAAGCTTTATCAAATTTGCATTTCCGAATGTATTCAAAGCACCTAGGTCGAATATGTCCTACCATATTACAATGATGACAAATATGTATGAATTTGAGAAATTTACCATTTGCATTTGCTTCCAAAGCATTTGGTCTTCTCATAATTTTACCTCTTTGAAGAGCAACCCTTGATGCTTCACCTTTTCCATTTGAGGTTGATGCTTTTTGAATTTGATCTTGTTGAGTTCTTTCATTGAACTTCCTTGTTGATGTAGAGGCACCTCCAGTAGCTTTCATTGCTTTACCTTGAGAGAGACTACCTACATTTGGTTCAATACTTGCTTTGACAAAAATAGATTTGTTAGATGAAGTAGTCTCCTTCTCAATGATATAACCCAAACATTTTTTGTCACATGGATGCTTACCACTTTTAATGAGGGATTCTACCTTATTAGAACTAGATGACATTTTGTGAATCATCCTATTAGCCTCATTAAGTTTATCATTAAGCATCTTATTTTTAATGGCATATTTTTCTAAGATGACATCACTTTTCCTAATATCTTCTCTTGATTTATTAAGTCATTGTTCATACTTTTTCTCTTGAGTTAAGTGCTCACTAAGTTTGGCTTTAAGCATGTCTTCTAGTCTTTTAGCACTAACAAGAGAATTATCCCTTTGCTCAATTTCTTTCCTCAAGATACTAAGTCTATCATTGCTATCTTTTAAGTTCATTTCTAGACTTAGAATCTTGTCTTTAAGTTCATTAAATTCTTTTGAGCTTAGTCCATGATTCTCTAGCTCATTATTGGCGTTCATTTTCAAGATTAAGCTAATTGATCTTTAACTTATCCAAGTCAATATGTTCAACAAAAGAAGCCACATAGGAACATACTTCCTTAATCATGACTAACACAGAACAAACAAAAACACTACAAATAAAGGATCTATCTAAGTGCGTCTAGACAACCGCTCCGATACCAATTGAAATTCCCTTTAAAGCAATAGTGTTTTATACCTAGAGGGGGGGGGGGGGGTATAGTTCCGAATTCTTCCAATATTAAAAAATGCAGAATATAAGAGTGAAATGAATACTTGAAATGATATAGCAATTGTATAGAAAGAAACAATACATGTGAATCATCAATATACAAAAGAATCAATAAAAGTGAACATATGGAAGATAAATAAATATAAAACGAAAATGAGACAAGGATTTTTACGTGGTAAAACCTCAAAGAGGAAACATCTCAAAGAGGAAACATCCACGGGTTGATACCACAACTACCGGCAAAGCAAATCTACTATACGAAAAGGACTTACACACTCAAAGCTATCAACACTATGATATCCACTTCAAGCTATAAAATCCTAATCAACCATCGGGCTAGTGATTCACAAAGCCTACTGAAACAAATAACACGGTGTGATCTAATAATAATCTAGAGGGGGGGTGAATAGATTTTACCAATTTTACCCAATTTTCGCGTTAAGTCAATTTACGAAAATGCCCCAAACTAGTCAAAACAATAACAAGTGTAATATGGTGCGGAATTATAAAAGACACTTGATATTTACGTGGAAACCCTCACGGGAAAAACCACGGGCTGTATAGTGCGCCACACTCGAACCTCGAATCCACCAAATGTGAAATGATTATAACCTAATCCCGATCAATAATCATCACACCTACCTAATCCCGGTATAAGTGAACCTAGTCCAATTGCTTGCAATCTAAGCAACCTAATCCCGGAAGCTACATGCAAGACTTACTTCTCAATGAAGAGATTACAACCTATGTGAATATAAAATGATATTCAATGAGCAAATAAAGCTAGGTAACCTTAGATGCTTATCTAGGATGATTAGATAACAATAAATGCAATCCTAGATGTCAATAGCTAAATGACATGTCATAAAGCTTAGCAAATCATAGATAAAAATACCCTAGATGTTGCTATCAAAATACATCACTCAAACATGTCAACACAACAATCTCTATTTTGTATCTAGAATATATTCTAAGAGCATACAAATAATATAAGAGATTTCTTTGATAAATAAAACACTAAGCTTAGATAAGATTAGTGAAGAACATACCAAAGCAAGTGTGTTGAGCAAAACCCATGCAAGCAAGCATCCTAACTATGCTAGAAAATGCTAGATGATATTTTGATGCATATGAGAATGGTTTTGAGTGTATAAAAATGAGTTCTTGATTGTTTTTCTCTCAAGTTTCTCTTTTTTGAACTTTAGGGTTCTTTTTAATCAGAGAACTGAGTTAGAGAAAAGAGAAAGTGTGATATTTATAGTCATCAAGAACAGGGCAAGTGAAAAGACAATTTTGCCCTTGAAATCACCGATCGGCGGTTTCATTCTGCGGTCGTGGCCGCAGAATGTAACCGCCGAATTGAACCCGAGAAGCAGGGGATCATTCGGCGACCAGATTCGACGGTCAATCGAAACCGCCGATCAAAACCCAAAAAGAAACCGACCTAAAATATCTAATTCGGCGGTTTCAATTCGGCGGCCAGGCCGCCGATTAAACCGTCGAACAAAACCCGATAATAATAAATGCATTAGGTCTAATTTGACGGTTTCGATTCGACGGCCTGGCCGTCGATCGTAACCGCAGATCCAATCCAGAGATCTCTGGAATCAAACGGCGGTTTCCATTCGGCGGTCAGGCCGCCGTTTCACCACTGAAGGTGAAACCAAGGGAGAAGTCAAGGGCATTCTCCGAAGGCGATCTTCGCGCAAACCCAAGCACATAATCGTGCAAGTGTGGACGTTTCCGAACATATTCGGGAAACGAATTACAAGACACAAACAAACACACAACAAGATATAATCAAACAAGGTGCTAGTGTGTAATGTGACATATAAAGAGAATGCACACATATGCAAGAATGCTAAGTGTGTGTGTGCTTCTAGATCTCTTCAAAGAAAACTAAGCACAAGAAATATACCTTTGGAGTGCTTGTCACCTTGAGGTCTTGAAGAGGACCTTCGATGTTGGTCACCAATCACCTAATCTACCCTTACAATTCAAACCCTAACTTGTGGTTTGTCCACGAAATAAGCCAATCAAATATGGGAATCCTTACAATCTCCCCCTTTGGCTATTTCGTGACAAAACCACCTCTCACATGATCCTCACAAAAAAAAAAAAAAAAAAAACTACGGGATATTCTACATTACAAAGAGATAAGAAAATAAAACTTCAAGTCTTCAATCTCTTGTAGAATTACCAAACCTTCAAAACAATTAGATTACACTTTCAAAGCAAGTGTATGTGAGTTGATCAAGTGAAAATAAAACAAGCATTTGCATATTAAACTTTTAAACACAACATTATGCAATGCTCCCCCTCATTGGGTTACTCCCCCTCAATATGTAATTTCCCCAAATGCACATTTAAACTCCCCTTTACCACATCTTACTCCCCCTTTTTGTCATGATATAGGCAAATGAGTAGTCCCCAACCAGTTCACTCATAGCAAAGAGAGATAGTAGCATACAAGATAATGCATAGTCAAATAAGCCACTATATGCACTCATTTAATTGGAGAGAATCAAGGAGATTTATTTTTATTAAAAATGTGTGAAACAAAAATGCTTTGCATACAAGACATGTTGCATTCAAGTCCAAAATACAATGATATTTGGCAAAGCAAATGACAAAGGTTTCAAATAGAATTCAAACCAATTTTACCATTTGTCACGAGAGAAGCAAAAATATAGAGAATTTATTGATTTTTGATTTTTAACAACTATATCCAACTTTATGAGCGAAACATGGCATAAGCGACTTTGCACCCTATTTGATTTTTCTGGGTATGAAACCCGTATGATAGTAACCATGTTCAACATATAAAGAAAGAGAGACATTTGGATTGAAACATCCTTTGAATGGATACATGATCCTTTATCAATTTTAGTCTCACTAGCTTTTTCACACATGTTTTGCATTTAAGAATATGCAATCATCAATTCATGCTTTTTCAATTTCATTAGCATGTCAATTTAGAATCATCATGTCATGGAAATAACTATAGGTCATTCAAATCATACTTCCTATGAAAATTTCCTAATCCAAAAATGCATGTTTGAACATAAATATGACATGGATTGAAAACAAAGCAAGGTTCACACTTATTGAGATAAAAGCATATATACATATGTCCAACCAAGCTTACTTCAAGCAACACAAGATCTTTCAAATATTTTGCATGCATCTAGTATACAAAAAGCTCTCTTTGCTTGAATTCCCCTTATGGGGTCAATCACAAAAACTCATCACTCCACAAGACATATCCCAATAGATCTATTAAGAGTTTTAAATCGAGTAGCATCTAGAGGTTTAGTAAACAAGTCCGCTAGTTGATCATTTGTACCTACATGCTCAAATACAATGCATTTATTTTCAACTAGTTCTCTAATGAAATGATGACGGATGTCAATATGCTTAGTTCTAGAGTGTTGAACCGGATTCTTGGAAATATTAATAGCACTCATGTTATCACAAAAGAGAGTGAGTGTACCTTGGTTGAATCCGTAGTCTACTAGCATTTGCTTCATCCATAGGAGTTGTGTGCATCCACTCCCCGCGGCTATGTATTCAGCTTCCGCCGTGGACAAGGAAATTGAGTTTTGCTTCTTGCAAAACCAAGAAACAAGATTGTTTCCAAGGAAAAAGCAACCGCCCGATGTGCTTTTCCTATCATCACAATTTCCCGCCCAATCCGCATCACTAAAGCCTACAAGACAAGCATTAGTGTCAAACGAGTACCAAATCCCATAATTAGAAGTCCCATTCACATATCGAATGATTCTCTTGACGGAAGAGAGATGGGACTCCTTGGGATCGGATTGGTACCTAGCACACACACCCACATTAAAGGATATATCGGGCCTACTTGCGGTCAAATAGAGCAAGCTTCCTATCATGCCCCTATATAGTGTTTGATCCACACTTTTACCACTAGCATCTTTGCTTAGCTTCAAAGTGGTGCTCATGGGTGTATCACAATGTTTGGCTTTTTCAAGACCAAACCTCTTCACTAGGTTTTTGGCATATTTGGCTTGGGTTATGAAGATCCCATCATTCAATTGCCTAATTTGCAAACCTAGGAAGTAACTAAGCTCACCAACAAGACTCATCTCAAATTCATGAGACAAAACATCAACAAATTGTTGGACTTTGGTGTTGTTGGTGGAGCCAAACACTATATCATCAACATATATTTGAGCTATAAAAAGCTCATCATTATCTTTCTTGATGAATAGTGTCTTGTCAACACTTCCTCTTGTGTAGTCATTGTTGACAAGGAATTGAGTGAGGCGCTCATACCAAGCCCTCGGTGCTTGTTTCAACCCATAAAGAGCCTTCTTGAGGCGATAGACATGGTTTGGGTGGTGTGCATCCACAAACCCCTTGGGTTGCTCAACAAACACTTCCTCTTGCAAGAAGCCATTGAGGAAGACACTCTTTACGTCTATTTGGTGCAACTTGAACTTGTGCACACAAGAGATGGACAAGAGAAGCCTAATGGACTCTAAACGGGCAACTGGAGCAAAAGTCTCCTCAAAATCGATACCCTCAATTTGAGAGTACCCTTATGCAACAAGCCTTGCCTTGTTACGCACTATGTTGCCATCCTCATCGGATTTGTTCCTATATATCCACTTTGTGCTTATGACATTTGTGGTCTTAGGCCTATGAACTAGAGTCCAAACCTCATTCCTTTCGAATTGGTTTAGCTCTTCTTGCATGGCAAGAACCCAAAATTCATCATTTAAAGCTTCATCAATCTTTTTGGGTTCTATTTGAGAGGTGTAGCAAGTGAAGCTAATAAGATTAGCTATTTGCCTTTTAGTCCTAACACCCTCATTCACATCTCCAATAACATCATCTTTGTTATGGAGTCTTCTAACCCATGGAGCGGGTTCATTAGAGTCCAAGTTAGGAACTCTATCAATAGGTTGTGTGTCATTATCAACAACATTGGACGTCCCCACATTAGGAGTCACATCAACCTTCTCCAAAGGAGAGTCATTACTAAAAATTACCTCCTCCTCATGATTACTAGACTTGAGCCTTTCATCATCAAATACAACATTAGATGATTCCATGACACTTAGAGCTTTCTTATTGAAAACTCTATAGGCTCTACTATTTAAGGCATAGCCAATAAAGATACCCTCATCACTTTTGGCATCAAATTTGCCAAGTTTATCTCGGTCATTTAAAATGTAGCATTTGCTTCCAAATATGTGGAAGTAGCTAACATTTGGCCTTTTACCTTTCCATAACTCATAGGAGGTATTCCTAGTACCGGGCTTTAGGAAAACTCTATTTCCTATATAGCAAGCCGTGTTAACGGCTTCGGCCCATAGATTCCTAGGCACATTGTTGCTAAGTAACATCACACGGGCCATCTCTTGAAGGACCCTATTTTTCCTCTCAACAACTCCATTTTGTTGAGGTGTCCTAGGAGCCGAAAACTCATAGGAGATACATATACTATCACAATAGGTTTCAAATGAAGCATTCTCAAATTCCCTCCCATGATCACTTCTTATCCGTTTTATGCTTTTAATGTTAGAATTCATTTCATTTTGAAGTTTAGTACTGTTATCCGAAAATCGTTAAAAGGACGATAATCCAAATAGCCACTTTAAAGGGTCAAGATCGAGATTGATCCTGGCCGGAGGGGTATCAAGTGGTTCGACACCGACTAGGTCCCTGTCAATGCATGCATGATAAAGAATACGTGAAATTGAATTGGAATTCGTCTTATTGATCTCTCTTCTCCGTTACATGAATACACTGACCATAAATCTATTAAAACATTAGATTACATGAAAGTTTTTGAAT
Organism: Acer campestre; assembly: GCA_954870605.1. Lineage (NCBI taxonomy): Eukaryota > Viridiplantae > Streptophyta > Magnoliopsida > Sapindales > Sapindaceae > Acer > Acer campestre. The sequence continues at coordinate 15,363,026 of OX940811.1, read as the reverse complement.
GAAAATATGGATTATGGTTGTGACATGGAGATTTCGGTCGATAAGTGGGATGGTGGTAGAGGTAAATCTGTGCCTGTCGATAAGTAGAGTCTAGGGTTCTTCCCTCCCTTTTTCTTTTTTCTCCCTTTCTTTTTTCTCCCTTTCTCTCCCCTCCGGCGATGAATAAGTTGTTTGTATATATAGGTCCTGTTTGCTTGCCATGCACTCCTACAATCTCGGACTAGGGTTTGGCCGCTTGCAGGATCCTCCTTCTTAGGAAATAAAATCGGAGCTTTAATGCGCTGAATTCAGTCTTTCCTTCCTATGAGGAGTCAATCATTTTCCTTCCGAATATGACTCCTACTGTAATGCTCTTTTCAAATTAGGACTCTTTGGCGGGAAGGAATATTCCTCCTTTGTACGGTGACGTTTTACTGGCTCGTTTGTGGAGCTTTTAGTTCTTGAAGTTTAAGATACTGCTTCCTGGTGCTCTTCTGTCCTAGCGGGCTGCCTACATCTAGTTAGCATCCTACTGATGGCAGTAGGGGGACATCTAACCAGCTTTGTAGTAAGGTGATCTATAGAACTCTGTGTCGGGGTGCAGCAGGGTCCATAAGACGCTATATCGGGGTGTAGCGGGGTCCATAGGAAGCTGTATCGGGGTGTAACGGGGGCCATAGGAAGCCCGGTTATAGCCGGGTCTGATCTCGCCGTGAGTTCTAGTGAGAATTTTTGGCTCTTGGCTTCTTTATTGAGCTGAGATGCTTGTCGGGGTGGATCCTGCTGGTGGAGGTATGTGTTGGGGTTAACCGGGGTTCACTCTGTCATGGTATCCGGGTTGGGTACTGTTATAGCCTTCTTGTGTCGAGGTGGAAAATTCTTCTTTGGTCCTCCGCCAATTTTGGCGGTTAACAGAAGTCCCCCCTGACTTGGACACTGACACCTTGTCGGGGTCGGGGTCAGGATCTTTTTGTTTGCTTGAAGGATTTTCTTCCTTATCCCCTTACTTTCCTTGTCTGACCGGGTTTCCACTTAAGAGCAGGAAATCCTTATTTTGTCCGTTATAACTGATTATATGTCAACTGTTGATTGGGTTTCCCCTTTTTTCAAAAAGAGCCGTTTTGGCGCAATTAATGCGGAAAACGCCTCAAACCCTTCTTCCGGTCACCGATTCCGGTTTCCAAGTAAGTAACCATCATTCCTCCTCTATAAATAGACCGGCTCTACTGGCGCTTCTCACTTTTGAGCTTTCAGACTTTCAAGGTCGAACGAGAACCAAAATACTCTCCTTAACTTCTTTTCTGACTTACTTTCCTAATTTTCTCAAAATTTCCCCCTCTCTTTCAATGGCTTCTCCTTCACGAATTCCTTCTTCTCATGAAGTTGCTGCCGAACAAAACCCTTCTACAGCGGCGTCTCCTTTTCGACCTGAACCTGCTTCGCCTCCTCAGTCCGATAGCATCGATGCCCTCTTCAGTACGGAGGCGGCCGACGTGGTGGTAGAGTCTCCAACCTCGGAGAGGAAGAGACGGGGGCGGGACGACGATAGTGACACCCCGCTAGCTCAACGCCGTCGCTCCGCTCGAAACCCGCGAGTTGGGTTGGGTTCCCGTAGCCGACCCGAAGACTCGGTTTCGATCGGTGATGAAGTGGGTACTTTACAGTCTGGTGGCAACGAGGAAAGTGGCGGTCCTGACGTCACACTGGTCGGGGTCCAAACGGGCTCCTTCGCCGCCTTTCATGATGGTCGGATTATACCCGACTCTGTTTGTACGGTGGATACGCTCAAGAAATTACGGGAAGAGTACAACATTCCGGAATACATCACTCTCTCCCTTCCCCACAGGGGTTATGATGTATACACCCCGCCTTCAAACCGCCTACTGATCCACAAAGCTGCTTTTGAGTGTGGAGTCCGGCTTCCGCTGCACCCTACTCTCCGTCGAGCTCTTGTCGCGCTCGAATTGGCCCCCCTCCAAATCTCGCCGGGCTTTTGGAAGCACCTGACGGGGTTCCTGGTGCTCTGGAAGGAGCAGTGTGATAAGGATCGCATCGAGCGGGAGCCGGGGTTGGACGAACTCCGCTACCTCTTCAACATCGCCAGTATGGTGCCTCGGGGTCAATTCTACTTGAGGGCGTCCAACGACTTGAAGTTCACTGTCCCAGGGGCAAATGTGAAATATTCGGCTCCCTGGAAGGAGGAGTGGCTCGTGGTGGAGGGCGACTGGGGGCATACTGCTTTCATTGGGGGGTATGAGTACCCCGTCCCCACTCAGTTTACAGCGAGGGATAAGTGGGCAAAGGGGACGCTGGCTCCTGAGTCTCGGGAGATTCTAAAAAGGATCCTAAAGAGGGGATATACCAACCTGCAGTATCCCACTCTGGACCCTTTTGAAGGAGCCCGCCTGGATCGGTATCTGAGGATCTCTCTCGCCCTTCCTGGTAAGTTTCACTACGTCTTGTTTCTTTGTTTTTACATATGTGTGCATTCCTTTTTCTGATTCTCACTGAAACTCTTCCCTTCTCGCAGTATCGGCTACCCCAATAGTGACGGGGTCTCCTCCTTCTCCTAGGGCAGGGGATGTGGCCCTGCTTGCTCACTCTTCCCCTGTTCCTTCTCCTACTCCGGCTGCCAAGACTAGGTCGGGGTCCATCCGAGTAGGATCCAACTCCAACCCCTCTCCTGCTCCAACGGGGTCTAAGGCCAAGACTCCAGCTCGTCATCCTTCTTCTCCGCCATCCCGTTTGAGGATCCCGGCATTGCTGGCCAGGGCGGCTAAGGCCCGAGGTTTGGGAAGATCGGCCCAGAAGAAAGCTGCCTCCACCATCAGAACTTCTCCTGCTCCTCCTCCTCCCGCAGCTTTCCCCGTGGATCCTTTGACGATCCCAGTAGAGGAGGCTACCATCAATACTCCTGCTCCTGCTGCTGATGTGGCTTCCGGATCAGGGCTGAGGGGGGCCACCTTTGACGAGGTGGTGTCTAGATTTGCGGCTTCCTGCCCTGGTGGAAGTCTGGTGGATATGGCCAAGCTTCCTACAGATATCTTGGTCACCAAGGGGGCTTCGGTTTTGGCTGAGGTAAACCCCAACTTTTCCCTTTGCTTTTTATTTCCTCTCTCCACCAAGTACTGACTCCTTTTTCTTCTTGCAGGGCTTCAAGTTTGCCATGGCCATGGAGAGGCAGCTGCTAACCTTGAGGGAGGCTTATATTGGCCTCCAAGCGAAGCTAGAGGATACCCAACAGGAGTTGGCCCAAGCCCAACAGAGCGTGGCTCCTCTGCTGCAGGACGCCAAAGATGCTGAAGAAGGGAGGCAGGAGGCCTTGGTAGCTCTTAGGCGTGCTGAACGCAGCCTGGACACTGAGACAGTCAGGTCCTTACGCCGCCGGGAGGAGAGGGAATGCGTGAAAAGGGAGAAGAATCTACTACAGAGCGAGAATCAGCTCCTGCGGGAGACAATAGCAGGCTTGGAGGCTCAACAAGAGCCTTCATTCGAGGATGGCTACTTCACCGCTTGCTACGAGGTGGCTACAGCTTTGCCTCCTCCTTTTGACCTCGAGGCTGCCCTAAACTGGAACCGGGAACAAATACTGGCCAGGGCTGCCCAGCTGGATGGAGAGGGACAAGAAACAGAAGTCCTTCCCCAAGAGGAGGTTCACCCGGGTCATATGGCTGATGTGGCTGCTGAAGTCCAACATGATGGTATTGTGGGAGCTGATCCAGATCCTCTTGCTGTTGAAGAACAAAGAGTGGATCCCGAGTCCGCTTCTGGAGCGATCCTTGTGGAGGAAGATGAGGGACTGGCTAGATCCGGGGTTCCTCAGGCTGAAGGGGCTTCAATTGGGTCTTCTGGTGTGGAGGGATCAGTCCAGACTGATGCTGTAGCTGAGCCTTTGGGAGAAGGGGCAGTTGGTCAAGGAGAGCATCCAGAGGAGGAACAAGAAGCTTAGTCTGGCCTCCCTTTTTTATTAAAAATTTTTTTGTAGCCCGATTGGGGAATTGGGCACCCTGATTATAAATATAGCAGCTTTTCTGAATACTGTGTCTTGTTTACTTTGTACTTAGAAAATTCTCACTGCATATAAAGTTGTTGATGCTTGGAATCCTGTTGAATGCTCGGACCCCGGTGAATAACAAGGACGATGACTGGACCCCGATGGGTAATAAGGATAGAATATGTGCGTATAACCATAAGAACCACTGGGGTAAAATTATATCTTCCTCTAATCGGACTCCCTTAAACGCATCACAGTATAAAGTGTTATAGAAGTCATTCGAGAAGTCCTTCTCCTTACGAACAATTCGTCCTGCTGAGGATGAACTTCTAAGTCTCTTTCTGACTGCTGGTCCGCTGTCGGGGTAGCAAGCGGGGAAATAAAGGGTGAAGTATCCCGATGAGTCACCCCGATGTTACTGTAGATCTGTCCCGGTAGGCTACTAAAGCTACTTTAGCACCAGGTTTCTTGGAGGAAGGTATTTCCCTATCAAGGCAGCAGGAGCGCCCTTAGGCTATTTCCTGGTCTTGAGGCGCTTTAACAATGGAGATCCTCTTGGCGGGCTTGACCCAGTCCAAGGCATCAGGAGCGCCCTGAGGCTATTTCCTGGTCTTGAGGCGAAGTAAGAAACCAGGTACCCTGAGGCAGCCCGACTCTTACTGTAATCTGTCCTGGTAGGCAACTAAGGCCACTTTAGCACCAGGCTTCCTAGAGGAGGGTATTCCCCGACCAAGGCTATCCTGGTAGGCAACTAAGGCCACTTTAGCACCAGGCTTCTCAGAGGAGGGTATTCCCCGACCGAGGCAGCAGGAGCGCCCTTAGGCTATTTCCTGGTCTTGAGGCGCTTTAACAATGGAGATCCTCTTGGCGGGCTTGACCCAGTCCAAGGCATCAGGAGCGCCCTGAGGCTATTTCCTGGTCTTGAGGCGAAGTAAGAAACCAGGTACCCTGAGGCAGCCCGACTCTTACTGTAATCTGTCCTGGTAGGCAACTAAGGCCACTTTAGCACCAGGCTTCCTGGAGGAGGGTATTCCCTGACCAAGGCTATCCTGGTAGGCAACTAAGGCCACTTTAGCACCAGGCTTCTCAGAGGAGGGTATTCCCCGACCGAGGCAGCAGGAGGGCCCTTAGGCTATTTCCTGGTCTTGAGGCGCTTTAACAATGGAGATCCTCTTGGCGGGCTTGACCCAGTCCAAGGCATCAGGAGCGCCCTGAGGATACTTCCTGGTCTTGAGGCGCTTTAACAATGGAGATCCTCTTGGCGGGCTTGACCCAGTCCAAGGCATCAGGAGCGCCCTGAGGCTATTTCCTGGTCTTGAGGCGCTTTAATAATGGAGATCCTCTTAGCGGGGTTGGCCCCGTTTAAGGCATCAGGAGTACTATGTAGTTCCCCTGGTCTTGACTCAGTAACGGAGATCCTCCTAGAAGGTTTGACCCCGTCTAGGGCATCAGGAGCTTTAAGAAGCTCTCCTGGCCTTTAGGTGATTCCGTGATGATGATTCTGTAGGTGATATCAGTAGGAGATAATCGGGCACTGGAAAATAGGAGAATCATATAGAAGAAAGAATTGCTTTTATTTAATTTCCCAAACGGTACAAGCATGAACTCGGGGTGAGCATCCCGCTAGATAAGAACATAGTTTCTAAGGGTAGAATTTTCGAAGATGATCGGCATTCCATGTGTGATCCACCGGGTAACCCTCCATGTCTTCGAGCTTGTAAGCACCACCCCGAAGTGATGCCTTAATCAAGTATGGACCCTCCCAGTTAGGGGCTAGCACCCCGTCAGACCTCCTACGAGTACTCTGGGTCACCTTCCTGAGAACCAAGTCTCCCTCCTTGAAATTTCGGGTCCTCACCCTCTTGTTGAAGTGTCGGGCTATCTTGCTCTGGTATACGGCCACCTTCTGTGCGACCTTGCTTTGTTTTTCCTCCAGTAGGTCCAAGCTAGCTCTCAACTTGGCCTCATTATCTTCTGGTTCATAATTTTGAACCCGAAAAGATATGAGCTTATGTTCGATGGGCAAGACCGCTTCTGCCCCAAATACCAGGGAGTAGGGGGTCTCTCCGGTTGCTGTCCGCCTAGTTGTTCTGTAGGCCCAAAGTACATTGGGTAATTCTGCCACCCATAATCCTTTCTTCTGTTGGAGCTTTTTCTTTAGGAGCTTCTTAATGGTCTTGTTGGTTGCTTCGACTAGCCCGTTGGTTTGAGGATGGGCCACCGAAGCAAAACGGAGATTGATCCTCCGGTCTGCACAGAATTCTCGGAAGTTGGCATTGTCAAACTGCTTTCCCAAATCAGTTATGATGGCCATCGGGGTGCCAAACCGGCAGACTATGTGTTCCTTGACAAAGTTGGTGGTCTTTTCTTCGGTTATCCGGGTGAGTGCCTTAGCTTCCACCCACCGAGTAAAGTAATCTATCGCCACTACTGCGTGCTTGGCTTGGCCGGGTGCAGTGGGAAGTGGCCCGATCAAGTCTAGTCCCCAGATGGCAAAGGGGTAGGGAGTGCTGATTGAGGAGAGTCTCTCTGGAGGGAGATGATGAAGGTTGGCTGTTTTCTGGCAAGCCTCGCAGGATCGCGCGAACTGCCTTGCGTCCTGGTGTATAGTCGGCCAGTAGTAGCCCATCCTAACTACCTGGTAAGCCAAAGTTTCCCCTGACACGTGGTTACCACAATCCCCAGAATGCACCTCACTGAGCGCCCAGTGCGCATCATCGGGATGGAGACACCTGAGCAGAGGGAGAGATTTTCCCTTACGATATAGGTGTCCTTCTACTAAGCAGTATCGGGTAGCTGTCCTCTTGAGCCGACGGGCTTGATCCGGATCTGCTGGGAGAATGTCGTTTTGGAGATAGTCTGCTATTGGATCCATCCAACACGGGAGGCGGCCTACTGGGAGGACTTCTGCCTCTTTCGCTATGCTGGAGAAAGGAACCAATTGAAGGGGGACCCCTTTTGGTAGAGCGTGTCCCTCTCCTGTGGCAATCTTGGCTAAAACGTCCGCGCGATGGTTTTTCTCCCTAGGCACTTGCTCTATTTTTACACCTTTGAACCTCTTCATAGCCTCTTGAACTTTAGCCAGATAGGCTATCATGTTGTCACCCTTCGCTTGGTATAATCCTGTCACCTGGTTGACCACTAATTGTGAATCGCTCTTGATTTGAAGATACTCGGCCCCCAGAGCCCCTGCTACCTTCATTCCTGCTAGCAGAGCCTCGTATTCCGCTTCGTTGTTGGTGGCTCTGAATTCAAACCTGAAGCAATGACTTACTTCAATTCCCGCGGGGTCGATTAGGACGATCCCGGCTCCGCACCCCGACTGGTTCGATGCTCCATCCGTGTAAAGAATCCATATCTTGTTGTCTATGGGCCATTCCAGAAGGGCTTGATCCGGGTCTGGGTCTGCCGACACGCCTTGGTTCAGGGTCGGGCCAAACTCCACTATGAAGTCCGCCAGGGCTTGAGCTTTGATCGTGGTTCTCGCCTTGTACTTGATGTCAAACTGTGTGAGCTCTAGGGCCCACAGAACCAGTCTGCCTGAAACATCCGGTCTCTGGAGAAATTGTCTCAAAGGCTGATCTGTGACAACCGCGATGGTGTGGGCTTGAAAATAAGGCCGGAGCTTTCTGGATGTTGTTACTAAGGCGTAGGCGAGTTTTTCTAGCAAGGTATAATTCTTCTCGGACTTTGTAAGAGCCCGACTCACGTAGTAGATCGGCCTCTGTACCCCGTCACTGCATTCTTTCACCAAGGCCCTGCTAGTTGCTGCTTCGGAAACTGCTAGGTAGAGTAGAAGTTCTTCACCCGGGATTGGTTTTACCAATAGCGGCGGACTTGACAGGTATCCCTTTAGAGCCTGAAAGGCCTGCTCGCTCTGCTCGTCCCACTTCATCTTTTTCCCCTGCTTGATGACTTTAAAAAAGGGGAGACACTTGTCTGTGGAGCGGGATATGAACCGGTTTAAAGCCGCTATCCGCCCGGCTAACCCTTGCGCCTGCTTGAGGTTTGTAGGAGACTCGAGATCTAAAATGGCTTTGATCTTCTCAGGATTTGCCTCGATTCCCCTTTCATGTACCATGAATCCCAAGAATTTGCCTGCTGCCACCCCGAATGCGCATTTAGCGGGGTTCAGCCTCATCTGGTTCTGTCTTATTATCTGGAAGGTCTGGCGCAAGTCCCCTGCATGTTGTCTTGCTTCTGGAGACTTAGTGATCATGTCGTCTATGTATACTTCCATGGATCTCCCTATCAGTTCCTTGAATAGTTTATTCACCATGCGCTGGTAGGTGGCACCTGCATTTTTGAGTCCGAATGGCATTACCTTGTAACAGTAGAGGCCTTGTCCAGTGATGAAGCTAGTCTTGTTTTGATCTGAAGGGTGCATCATGATTTGATTGTACCCCGAGAAAGCGTCCATGAAACTTAGGAGCTTATTTCCTGCAGTGGAGTCAATGAGCTGGTCTATCTTTGGTAGAGGGAAGCTATCTTTGGGACAAGCCCGATTGAGATCGGTGTAGTCCACGCACATCCGCCACTTTCCGTTGGATTTGGTAACCATGACCACGTTAGCGATCCATTCAGGGTACCGGGATTCCCTGATGAATCCGGCCTTCAAGAGCTTGTCAACTTCTTCTTGGACTGCGGCATTCCGTTCTGTGTTGAAGTGTCTTCTTTTCTGTTTTACCGGCTTGAAGGTGGCATCCACTGCCAACCTATGGATGGCCAGGCCAGGGGGAATGCCGGGCATCTCCTCATGACCCCAAGCAAAGACGTCGTTGTACTCTCTGAGAAGCTCTATCAAATTACTCTTCACCTCTGGGTCTAGACCTTCTCCCACCTTTACTGTCTTTGTTGGGTCCTCCCTCCGGATCTGGACTTCCTCTAGCTGCTCCACGGGGTTCCCACTGGCCCAACTTCGCTCTTCTTCTTCTGACTCTTCCACGATTATGTCTGGTACTTCTCCTTCTTCTAAAACATAATCATCCTGCTCTGTCGTTCTCTGACTTGGGTAGCTGGCCACTGATGCGCATTGCTTAGCCAGTGCAGCGGGGTTAGTTGATACCGCATAGCAGTTTCGGGCTGCCTGCTGGTCTCCTCTTACTTCTCCTACTCCCGATCCTACTGGAAACTTCATCACGTTGTGGTAGATGGACAGTACTCCTCTAATCCCTGATAAGAAAGGCCTTCCTAGAATTGCATTGTACGCAGATGGGGTGTCCACCACGACGAACTCCGTCATTATGTTTTGCTGAAGAGGAGCTTCTCCGACTATCACTGGCAGTATCTTTGTTCCCATCGGCATTACGGAGTCCCCTGTGAATCCGTATAGTAGAGAGGTGCAACTGTTGTAGCAAGAATTCTTCAGGTTAAGCTGTTCATGAGCCCCCTTGAACAGAATATCCACGCTGCTTCCCGTATCAATCAGGACGCGGTGTACTAGGCAGTTAGCGATCTGCACTGTTATGACCATGGGGTCATCATGTGGCTGTACCGTATTGAAGACATCCTCCTCCGTGAAGATGATCTTGGTCGAGCGGGATAGATCTCGGGATCCGCCACTGACCTTCAGTATCTCATGGTCAGTGTTAAGCCTGGGAATCTTCCTTGCGTGGTTCTTCCTTGAATTGTTGGAGGTTCCAGCCAAGGTGGGACCCCCACTGATGGTGTGAATCACCTGGATCTGCTGCATTAGATCCTTTTCTCCTTCTCTCCTCCTTTCCGCTGCTTCTTGCATCCCGCTTTGAACCTGCTTTCCTTCTTTGATGCTATCTCGTACCTGTTGTAAAAATTCGGTTAGGAGTCCTCCCCTTACCAGTGCTTCTATCTGATTGCGGAGACTGTAGCATTCTGAGGTGTTGTGTCCCACGTCTTCATGGAAGTCGCAATACTTGTATTGATTCCTCCTGTCTATCGGGATTTTTATGGGAACCGGCTTTCTGAGTAGTCCCTTGTCTCGAATAGCGAGATAGATAGTTTCCCGTGATGCGTTGAGAGGAGTATAGTGGTTATATCCTTCTTCCTCCCTCGTTATTCTGGATACATCCTTCAAGGGGAGCTCTCTGGGGGGCGACCTCCTGACCGGGTACCTCTCTTGGTACGAAGGAATAGGAGGCGGCCTGTATGTCGACCGGTTTGGAGGTTGATTCTGAAATTTCCTAGCTGGGGCAGGTTTTGGAGCTTCCTTTTTTGGGCGTGGTGCTAACCGGGCTTCATCATGTTCAATCTTAATCCGGAGTTGTTCCTCAATGTCCACCTGTTCCAGAGCCCGATTGTAGGCTTCCTGGTACGTCTCAGGAGGATGCTTGGCGAAAGATCGGAACAGTCTGCCAGCCCACAAATTCCTCCGGAAATTTGCTAGCGTTTCCTTCTCATTGAACACACCCATCTGGACGACCTCTTTGTGGAATTTCTCCACATAAGATCTCAGAGTTTCACCTCGTTCTTGAACTACGTACTGCAGTAGGATAGGATCCTTGGGACGGGGTTTGATTCCCTGAAACTGTGCACAGAAAGCTTTGGTAAGTTTGGAGAAAGAATCAACATTACCTGGTGGCAATTTTCTGAACCATGTCTTGGCACAGTCTGTTAGAGTTGAAGGGAACATCCTGCACATGGCTATCCTGGTTGCACTCTGGACCTCCATCTGGTGTACGAAGCTTTCCAGGTGGCTGACGGGGTCTTCTGTTCCAGAATACTTTTCTGAAGGCATCCTGAATTTGGGGGGTAGCCCCGCCTCCCTAACTCTCTTGGAGAATGGTGCATTCATCTCACCCAAAGGATTCTTCTGGATCCCCTGATGCTTTCCCTTTTTTAGCTGCTCCAACTCCTTTGCCATTCTCGTCATCTGGTCCTCCAAGCGCTGAGACTTCTTAGTTCCGGATCGTGCTACCGAAATTTCATCATCCGAAGATTCGGAATCGATGACTACCTCCTTTCGCTTAACTCTTTGATGCCTCTCCCTGGAAATCCTCCGAGATTTGGCACTTTCTTCAGAATTGGGACGGGATTCCCTCTCCTTGGACCGCGGTCTTGGTGGGGATTGAATCTTCCTAGGAGGAACCTCAATCGCGGATTTTACCAGTCGTGGTCTGAGATCCGCCTGTCGGACTGGGAGAGGGGGGCCCAATCGGTCGAAGACTGGAGCCCGAGTGCTTGGTCTGACATCGTCCTGGACCCCGGCTGCTTCGAATGGGATTCCCTGGGCCATCATTCGGAGCCGGATCGCTTCTACGTAGGCTGCGGCGTGCTGCTCTAAAACCTCTCGATTGACCCCTTGCCCCGCGGGGTTTTGAGGGACAGGGTCTGCAGCCGGTGGGGGCACTGGCGGAGGATTCTCGCTCCTGATACCCTTACCCCGCCTCTGAGCTCTTTCAGTGGAGGCAAGGGATTGGAGCCCTGATGGTTCGGGATGACCCTGGGAGGATCGGAGTCTCATTCTGAATATTTCTGGGTGGAAGTAAGCTGTTACTAAACAATGGTTGGGAGATCCCCACAGACGGCGCCAAAAGTGTTATCCGAAAATCGTTAAAAGGACGATAATCCAAATAGCCACTTTAAAGGGTCAAGATCGAGATTGATCCTGGCCGGAGGGGTATCAAGTGGTTCGACACCGACTAGGTCCCTGTCAATGCATGCATGATAAAGAATACGTGAAATTGAATTGGAATTCGTCTTATTGATCTCTCTTCTCCGTTACATGAATACACTGACCATAAATCTATTAAAACATTAGATTACATGAAAGTTTTTGAATGAAAATATGGATTATGGTTGTGACATGGAGATTTCGGTCGATAAGTGGGATGGTGGTAGAGGTAAATCTGTGCCTGTCGATAAGTAGAGTCTAGGGTTCTTCCCTCCCTTTTTCTTTTTTCTCCCTTTCTTTTTTCTCCCTTTCTCTCCCCTCCGGCGATGAATAAGTTGTTTGTATATATAGGTCCTGTTTGCTTGCCATGCACTCCTACAATCTCGGACTAGGGTTTGGCCGCTTGCAGGATCCTCCTTCTTAGGAAATAAAATCGGAGCTTTAATGCGCTGAATTCAGTCTTTCCTTCCTAGGAGGAGTCAATCATTTTCCTTCCGAATAGGACTCCTACTGTAATGCTCTTTTCAAATTAGGACTCTTTGGCGGGAAGGAATATTCCTCCTTTGTACGGTGACGTTTTACTGGCTCGTTTGTGGAGCTTTTAGTTCTTGAAGTTTAAGATACTGCTTCCTGGTGCTCTTCTGTCCTAGCGGGCTGCCTACATCTAGTTAGCATCCTACTGATGGCAGTAGGGGGACATCTAACCAGCTTTGTAGTAAGGTGATCTATAGAACTCCGTGTCGGGGTGCAGCAGGGTCCATAGGACGCTATATCGGGGTGTAGCGGGGTCCATAGGAAGCTGTATCGGGGTGTAGCGGGGGCCATAGGAAGCTCGGTTATAGCCGGGTCTGATCTCGCCGTGAGTTCTAGTGAGAATTTTTGGCTTTTGGCTTCTTTATTGAGCTGAGATGCTTGTCGGGGTGGATCCTGCTGGTGGAGGTATATGTTGGGGTTAACCGGGGTTCACTCTGTCATGGTATCCGGGTTGGGTACTGTTATAGCCTTCTTGTGTCGAGGTGGAAAATTCTTCTTTGGTCCTCCGCCAATTTTGGCGGTTAACAAGTACAAAGCATTTTAAACTTATCAAAAGTTTCGGATTTTTCTCTAAGAAAATATGTCCATGTGAACCTAGAGAAATCATCTACACATACAAAAATGTATCTCTTTCCACCCAAGCTCTCGGTTTGCATAGGACCCATAAGATCCATGTGGAGAAGCTCTAGGGGCTCCTTGGTGGAGAGATACTTGCCCTTTTTGTGCATGCCTTTAGTTTGTTTTCCTTGTTGACAAGGTCCATAAATACCATTGGCTTTTGTAAGGACCTCTATTTTGTGATTGGCTTATTTCATGACATACCACATTGGGGATGATTGTGTTGTGGGTAGCTTAGGTCATCTTGATGATTATCAAGGCAAGCTTCCAAGCATCCCGGTGACTTCAAGATCAAGAGCTTCAAAAGGTATATCACTTGACTTGGTTCTTGAAGAGATTAGGTGCACACACACACTTGCATGCATCTTTATCTATCTTGCATATCTTTTGTGTGTCACATGCTTGGTGATTTTTCATGATGTTATCCTTTCCCATGCATGTTATTTATTCACAACCACACTTGCACTTCATGTTAGTCTTAAGTGTGGTGTAATTCGTTTCCTTTTGTGTGATCGGAAACGTCCGCGCTTGCACGATGGTGTGCATGTCTTAGCGCGATGGTTGACCACTTGAGAAGGACTCATTCTTCTCTTGGATAAGTGTTAGATTTGGTTTGGTTGATTGGAGTAAAGTGTCTAGGTTCAAAATATTGGATTTCAATGATTTAAATGTTTTTCAAAACTGACCTTTGTATGGTCTTGTGACCATAACTTTTTACACAAAGTTTCAAATTGAGTTTTGTAAAATTCTGGACAAACTAGACACTTATACCTTTCCAACGATATATTATTCGTAATATTTCATAACCGTTTGGATTGGTTTTGAAATCTCCAAAATGACCACCAAAACAGGGCAACTCTGTTGTTGTCCGTTTCTGACCTTTGGTCACTCCATTGACCATAACTTTTTCTACAAACATTGAAATGTCATTCCATAAATTGGAGTAGAAAGTAGACTTCCATACCTTTCTAACGATATATTATACGAAAGGTTTCGATGTCATTTGGTCATGTTTTGAGTCGCTTGAAAATCAAGCTTTGTGCTGTGACGCTTCGCCGCGGTTCAAGTGCCGCGGTTGGGTGACAGCGGCATGCTAGCGACAGAAATAATTCTGTTGTGCCGCAGTTATAGTGCCGCGGTTGGGTGACCGCGACAGCCTAGACCGCGGCAAACCTGGTTCCGACCCTGTTTCGTAATTTGGCCATATCTCACTCGTTTGGATTCCGATTTGACTCATTTTTGAAGCCAAATTCTTGTATTTGATAGGGCTATTATCTCTACACTATAAATACATATCTTTCTCATCATTCTGAGCAAGAGCCACGAAATAAAACCCTAGAGAGAGAGAGGCTCCATTGTTCTTGAGAGAGAAAGCTTCAAGAACTCACCTTTACTCAACCAAACCACTTCCCATGTGCATCTAGCTTCTTCCTAACATCATCCAAGCATGGGTTGTCTTGAATTCTTTGACTAGGTAATCTCTACATGTTCTACATCTCTTTGTTTCATATTTATGACATGTTTGCCTAGGATTAGCATTTAGTTATTAATTAAATGCATGACTCTTTACTTAATGTTGTTTATAACATGTTTGAGTCTTTGATTTTGGTTGAGATGAGTTGATTGGTGATAGCTATTTAGGTTTTGTTGAATCTTGATTAGCTAAGCTTTATGATATGTCATTTAGCTTTTGATATCTAGGATTGATTTCATTGATATATCATCATTCTAGGTAAGCATATAGAGTTGCCTTGCTCTTGTTGCATTTTGAGTATTTCATATATTCACTTAGGTTGTTTTCTCTTCATTGAGAACTAAGTCTTGTGTTGCTTCCGGGATTAGGTTGCATAAATCACAAGCATTGGGACTAGGTTCACTTATACCGGGAGTAGGTAGGTGTGTGATTACTTCCGGGATTAGGTTGTAATCGTTTTACACATTTAGTGGATTCGAGGTTCAAGTGTGGCTCACTTACATAGCCCGTGGTTTTTCCCGTGAGGGTTTCCACGTAAATATCAAGTGTCTTTTAATTTCCGCACCATATTACACTTGCTATTGTATATTGACTAGTAGAGGGTATTTTTCGTAATCTTGACCATTAACGAAAATTTGGTAAAATTGGATAAAATCTATTCACCCCCCCTCTAGATTAATATTGAACACACCATAATTTGTTTCAGCTTTCTTCCCAAGCTTAGGGAGGCCACGCACACATTCAAACTTTCCAAGAGTCCGTAGATCCCGAAAGTTCATGTGGCCAAGTCTTTCATGCCACAACTCAATTTGCTCATCCTTAGACACATTGTTTGAGACTATTCTAGCTTCAAGACAATAACAATTGTCGCTAGATCTCATACCTTTCAATAAGGTTTGTCCATCGGGCTTTAGGATAAAGCAATTATCTTTGCTAAACAAGACGGAATATCCTTCATCACTAAGATGAGAAATGCTAATCAAATTGGCTTTCAAGCCATCAACAAGTAAAGCATTAGATAAGGAGGGTAATCCAGGAATGGAAATGGTTCCTTTCCCTATGACTTTCTTTTTGGATCCATCACCAAAGGTGACATTTCCTCCTTCCTCCATAACAAGAGTCTCAAAGAAACTCTTGTTTCTCGTCATGTGCCTAGAGCACCCACTATCAAGATACCAAAGATTAGAAGAATTTGCCTTTAAGGCAATTTGTGCAACATGACAAACATTTTCATTCTTTCTAACCCACTTAAGAACAACATTTTCTTTCTTAATGGTCTTTGGTACATGGGCTCTAGTAATCATAGGATCATACAAATTAATCTTATTATTCCTAGAAATATGCATATTGGCTCTATTCTTTCTCTTTTCAATCATGCTTCGAGTTCTACACATTTTTATATAACGAAAGCAATTTGGTCGAATGTGACCATTAAAACCACAAAAATGACAAATTGGAATGAAATGAGAAATCATACCATTGCCTTGTGCATTTATGGGAGCCTTCCCTTGTCTTTGTGGTTGAGTGGGTTCAATCCATCTCCTTTGTTGAACCGGTCTATCTTGCTTCAAATGTTGGACTTACATGATTGTCTTCTTCCCTTTTTGAGCCAAATGATGAGGAATGTTGGCTTGAGGTTGCCTTCTTGACACCACCTTCATTTGTGCACTTTTAGAACATTGTCCTAGATCTATCTTCTTCCTAGGAGTGTGCACCGGTGAAGCTTCTATGTTGCCCAAGCCCTTAACAAACACGGTCTTCTTAGAGGAGGAGGTCTCTTGAATATCTTCAAACCCTAGACCTCTCTTGTCACATGGACTCTTTCCACACCAAGCATGTGGTCTAACTTTTTGGTGCTAGAGTCCATCCTAGTTTGTGACTTCTTAGCTTCATCAAGCTCCCTCTTCAAACCTTCTTCATTCCTCCTAGATAAAGCTAACTCCTCTCTTAGCTTATCTTCTCTCTTCTTAAGTCTTTCCACTTCTTCACTTAAGTGGTCATTGTGAGATGAAAGCTCAAGATTTTCTTCTCTCAACATCTTGATCTTCTTAGTGGTTTTCATCTCTAAGCTTCTAAACTCCTTAAGATATTCAACTAACACCTCTTTCTCCACATATCCATTTGTGGAGTTAGAATCGGAGTCATCTTCACTAGAGTCACTTTCCCTTTGACTCTCTTCCTCTTTTTCACTACCACTTTTGCTCTTATGAGAGGAGGCAAAGGCTAGGAAGTTAGCCATGATGTCTTCATCATCCGAAGACTTATCTTCTTCATTTGAGTCATCACTACTTCCACTCCAAGTGCCGGCCATCACTTTTCCCTTCTTCTTTTCCTTGTGATTTGCACAATCGGGAGCAAAGTGACCAATTTCGCCACACTTAAAGCAACAGACCCCTTTTCTTTCGGTCTTCTCTTGCCTTGGTTCAAACTTCTTGAAGGACCCTTTTTCTTCAAGTCTTGGCCTCTCATACCAAATCCTCTCTTCCCAAACTTTATAACCTTATTGAATCTTTTCACAAATAAGGCCATGTCTTCATCCGAGTCATTCTTCACCTCATTTTCATCATTTGATGCTTTCAAAGCAATTCCCTTTTGCTTTTTAGGAGGAGTAGAGATACGAGTCTTCCTAGACTCGTAAGCGAGAAGTCTTCCAATGACCTCGCTCGGCTTCATATCCTTATAACCACTATTTTCCTCTAAAGCCGTCACCTTAGACTCGAATCTATCGGGGAGAGATCTCATAATTTTCTGCTTGATTCTCCTATCCGAATATGGGTCTCCTAGTTGATGACTTTGATTCACAATGTCCATCAAGTTCACTTGGAAGTCATTGAAGTGCTCATGCTCTTCCATCCTAATGGTCTTAAAACTAGTTTGGAGGACTTTTAGTTTTGAATCCTTGACCACTTCGGTTCCTTCATGAGCCATCTCTAGGATTTCCCATGCCTCTTTGGCAATCCTAGTAATTTGAACCAACTTGTATTGGTTCTCATCCATGGCACATAGGATGGCATGCATTGCCTTCCTATTCCACTTTGAAGTCTCAAACTCTCCATTAGTCCATTGTGCCTTAGGCTTGAGAACTTCTTCTCCACCACCCGTGGGAGTCATCATACGAGGAGCGTATTCGTCTTCAATCGCCATCCATGCCCTATCATGGATTTGGCATAAGTACGCCTCCATCTTCCCCTTCCATGAGGAGTAGTTATCACCAGTGAGGAGAGGAGGACGCATGCTAGAAGCACCCTCGTTGTTGCCACCGTTTCCACTCATTATGAATATGAATGAAATGAAATGAATGCAAAATGTATGAATGAACAAAAATCACACAAATGCAAAACACACCAAAATGAGCAAGGATCACCTATGTATGTCTAGGAACCCGCTCTGATACCAACTGAAACAAATAACACGGTGTGATCTAATAATAATCTGGAGGGGGGTGAATAGATTTTACCAATTTTACCCAATTTTCGCGTTAAGTCAATTTATGAAAATGCCTCAAACTAGTCAAAACAATAACAAGTGTAATATGGTGCGGAATTATAAAAGACACTTGATATTTACGTGGAAACCCTCACGGGAAAAACCACGGGCTGTATAGTGCGCCACACTCGAACCTCAAATCCACTAAATGTGAAATGATTACAACCTAATCCGGATCAATAATCATCACACCTACCTAATCTCGGTATAAGTGAACCTCGTCCAATTGCTTGCAATCTAAGCAACCTAATCCCGGAAGCTACATGCAAGACTTACTTCTCAATGAAGAGATTACAACCTATGTGAATATAAAATGATATTCAATGAGCAAATAAAGCTAGGTAACCTTAGATGCTTATCTAGGATGATTAGATAACAATAAATGCAATCCTAGATGTCAATAGCTAAATGACATGTCATAAAGCTTAGCAAATCATAGATAAAAATACCCTAGATGTTGCTATCAAAATACATCACTCAAACATGTCAACACAACAATCTCTATTTTGTATCTAGAATATATTCTAAGAGCATACAAATAATATAAGAGATTTCTTTGATAAATAAAACACTAAGCTTAGATAAGATTAGTGAAGAACATACCAAAGCAAGTGTGTTGAGCAAAACCCTTGCAAGCAAGCATCCTAACTATGCTAGAAAATGCTAGATGATATTTTGATGCATATGAGAATGGTTTTGAGTGTATAAAAATGAGTTCTTGATTGTTTTTCTCTCAAGTTTCTCTTTTTTGAACTTTAGGGTTCTTTTTAATCAGAGAACTGAGTTAGAGAAAAGAGAAAGTGTGATATTTATAGTCATCAAGAACAGGGCAAGTGAAAAGACAATTTTGCCCTTGAAATCATCGATTGGCGGTTTCATTCTGCGGTCGTGGCCGCAGAATGTAACCGCCAAATTGAACCCGAGAAGCAGGGGATCATTCGGCTACCAGATTCGACGGTCAATTGAAACCGCCGATCAAAACCCAAAAAGAAACCGACCTAAAATATTTAATTCGGCGGTTTCAATTCGGCGGCCAGGCCGCCGATTAAACCACCGAACAAAACCCGAGAATAATAAATGCATCAGGTCTAATTCGACTGTTTCAATTCAACGGCCTGGCCGTTGATCGTAACCGCAGATCCAATCCAGAGATCTCTGGAATCAAACGGCGGTTTCCATTCGGCAGTCATGCCGCTGTTTCACCACTGAAGGTGAAACCAAGGGAGAAGCCAAGGGCATTCTTTGAAGGCGATCTTCGAGCAAACCCAAGCACATAATCGTGCAAGCGCGGACGTTTCCGAACATATTCGGGAAACGAATTACAAGACACAAACAAACACACAACAAGATATAATCAAACAAGGTGCTAGTGTGTAATGTGACATATAAAGAGAATGCACACATATGCAAGAATGCTAAGTGTGTGTGTGCTTCTAGATCTTTTCAAAGAAAACTAAGCACAAGAAATATACCTTTGGAGTGCTTGTCACTTTGAGGTCTTGAAGAGGGCCTTCGATGTTGGTCACCAATCACCTAATCTACCCTTACAATTCAAATCCCAACTTGTGGTTTGTCTACAAAATAAGCCAATCAAATATGGGAATCCTTACACCTACTCTCTATCCAAGATGTGTTTTACACCTCTAGAGAGCAACTCCCTATCCAAGGCTCTCAAGCCTCTAGGAAGATTTCCTTGCTTAGCAATCTAGATCACTAGGATCCTAGTCAAGCAACACAAGCTCAACCATCCGGAGTACGCAACTCCTTGCTAAGCCTTTTGCTTAGTTATCCGAATCCTCTTGATCCTAACTAAGGCTTCTTGCTTGGCTGTCCGGAATCCTTTCCTAACCAAGTCTTCTTGCTCAAATTAAGGCTTCACTTACCTTAACAAGAGACTTCAACCTTTCACAAGGCAATGATCTAAGTGAAATGCACACAAGCAATATGATGCAATCACAAACAAATAGAGCAAGTAGATCAAACACACTCTGTGAACATGAAACTAGAGAATCTAGAATAAAGCTATCACAACTCCATCACAAAATATATCTAGAAACCTAAGCATGTGAATTAACATTATTCATATTACTTTTCATCAATCAAATAAGAAAATTAAAGAGATGATCAACAATGAAAGTAAGAAGAAGATGAATCACTTACAAACAAATAAAGCTAGATAATCAATCAAGCTCTATGAACATGCGTAGATACATTATAGGATATGCTTCAACAATCAATCACAAAAATACCTAGAAATCAAAGCATGTATATCACTAAGAACAATATATGAATATTCAATATATCACACAAAAACTCTTAGTTCTTAGATAATGAAATTAAACCTAGACAATATCATGAGGCACGTCATATATGTCATATCTAGAATCAATTTCAATTTCAATCAAGTTTAGCTAAATATGTTCAAATGAAATCACAAAGCTAAAAATCAATCAATCAATCAACCATATAACCCTAGCATATGTTCTAACATACTTCTCAACATATTTCAATAATCAATTAGAAAGAATCAAAGAGATGATCAAGAAAAATTTAAAGAGAAGAAGTTTCACATACAACAATTGAACCTCGGACTGAAATAAGATAACTGGGAAGAATGACGAAGTCAACTAGCTTTGAAAATACTTGGGGTTTGTAGCTCTCGTCGAGACCAACATTTTTGGCCTTTAGATCACTCGATTTCGAGTTCGTATGAATAAGTTATGATTGAAATAAGAAAACAAAAATTGAGAGAAAATTTCTAGTGTTCTTCTTTTTCAAGTTTTTCTCCTTAGAATGAATGGGAGGGAATGGAGGAGTTTTAAAAGATTTCAAGAGAGGGAAGAAGTGACCAATAAAAAGGTGACACATCACAATCCCCGTGTGGGGTGCGTGTGGCCCATGGGACCAGAGGGCTGCTCTGGCCGTGGGTCACACGGCCTCCCCACGGGGTGGCCAAGGCATGGCCTTTGGCCATGCACACCCCTCTCATGCAGCTCCCACGTTCTTCGACCGTATTCGGGCCTCCGAACTCCGAATTCGAATATGTTTTTGGATTACAAACCATGACTCCCTCACGCTCAATGATGACTATGAAACTTTGACAAAAGGTTGAGAATTCATCTCGGAAGATGACAATGAAGACAACTCAACGAATGAGAATGCAAAGAGGCATAACTACGTCATATGGACTCGAAACTAAATGAATGAGTAACCGAACTGACCAGAACTCAATAAGAAATCAAATAAGATCATGTACAAGTCCAAAGCACAAGAAACACAAACAATCAAAAACAAATTCACATATGAATGCCATTTCCTAGACATAGTCTTAGAACATACAACTCTACAATGTATGAGCATTTGAGTTCAATGCATGAGGATACAAAAACATGTGAATGTATTATATAAAAGGAGCACAATGATGCAGGGACACTTATGAATGATTTTTGTGTGTATGCGCTAACGCCTTGCAAGAGGAAGAAGAATCTTGATACCTTAGCATCAAAGTATGCGATGTTCCCTTTGAAGATGAAATTTGCACGAGATGTTGTTTCTTCACCTTTGAGGCTTCTTTCTTCCAAGAATCACCTAAGCAAAAACTAATACAAATAAAGAGAGTTTTACAATGGAATCAAGCCAACACAAATAAAGGATCTTACACATCTTACTCCACTGTAGTACCATTTTGCACACAATCTGTTGGTACCTTCT
This sequence comes from Acer campestre, assembly GCA_954870605.1. Classification (NCBI taxonomy): domain Eukaryota; kingdom Viridiplantae; phylum Streptophyta; class Magnoliopsida; order Sapindales; family Sapindaceae; genus Acer; species Acer campestre. Next base: position 15,341,642 of record OX940811.1, on the reverse strand, counting down.
AAAAAATGGTGACATAAACCTCCAATAACAACTTATCTTCATCCATCATACATGACACATCATTATCATTCTCAATTCTTGGTTGAGCAGCACCACTATTCGTATAGACCAATGAACATAATTCTATGGTGTACCTAGCAGCATCAAATTTGTCAACATCTTGTACCAACTTCACCAAGGCATCATTAGTCAAACATCTGGTAACATAGACCCACTTTGTCAAACCACCCTCATAACAATTGCCCACCCAACTTCCGCCGTGATAGATGACCAATCTCTTTGTATCCATATTCCTGCATGTGAAGTATTTGACATGAAAATTTAAAGTGATTGGGAACTGACATGTAAAACTTTAACTAACCAGCATGCAACTTTAAAATGAACTGACATGTACAGTTTTAACTAACAAGCATGTAATTTTAAAATGAACTGACATGTAAAATGTTAACTAACCAGCATGTAACTTTTAAATGAAATGACATGTACAATTTTAACTAATCAACATGTAACTTTAAAATAAACTGACATGTAAAGCTTTAACTAACCAGCATGTATCTTTTAAATGAATTGACATGTAACAAAAGATTAAATGATGGCATGTAACTTCAAAAATAACCAAAGGACATGTAACTTAGAAATAAACTAGCACGTAAAATCTACAATAACATTCTTCTAACCTGGGTACAAAAAATGATAGGAGATGGGTTTCAATCTAAATTGAAATTACCAAATGACATGTAAGTTAGAAATAAACTAGCATGTAAAGCCTACAATAACATGCATGTAACTTTAAAACAAATTGGCATGTAACTTGGGTATAAAAAATAAAAAATTCTGGGTTACACTAAAAGTCGAAACCACTCTCTTAATCTTCATATCAAACATAATGATAATTGTAAAAAAAAAAAAAAAACAACTGGGAAAGAGATAAATGCCTTGTAGAAGGTCGGCTTCAGATCTACTTCAACAGAGAGGCTTTGGCTCCAAATTGTTGCTGGGTTTCAGAGAGAGAGAGACAGAAAAAGAATGAACGAGATTTTGGTTGAAGAGAAGAGAGCAGTAATGTTGTTGGGTTTCGTTGGAAGAAATGGACGAACTGGATGAAATAGATGAATCTGAGAGAGAGAGAGAGAGAGAGAAGAAATATGGGTTCGAGTTGGACAAAATCTGGGTTGGAGGTTTACGAAATCTAGGAAGAGAAGAGAAATGTTATATGAGAGAGAGAGAGAGAGAGAGAGAGAGAGAGAGAGAGAGAGAGAGAGAGAGAATATCTAATTTTAGAGAAATAGTGAAGACATATCCAAATTTAGGGAGGGAAAAATTTGGGGCAAGTAAAACAAAATGGAGGGCATATTTGGCAATTCAAGCCCAAAAGTGACAAGCATAATCAAAAATAAATTTTTGGCTAAAAACAATAAAACAATGAATTTGTTGTTAATTTCTTGCAATTCTCTCTCTCTATATATATATATATATATATTTCTATATACCACCTGTAGGCAGGGGCAAAACAATGATAGGGCTACCTCGGGCTGTAGCCCGGGCGCCCCCTTGAAAATAAAATAATATATATAAGGTTAATTACAAAAACATCCCCTAAGGTTTGATAATATTATGATGTGTTTGTCTAAATTTAATGAAATGTAAATATTTTGTTGTTAAAAGTAAGTGGTAAAAATACACATAGTATTATGGCTTTTAACATTATAGAATTAAGTCATTTGTAAGTTTAAATATTTTTTTTTTGAGCTACAAGTTTAAATAATTGTTTATGCATAAATTCTACAATATATTTTATATTATTGAGTACACCATTATTGGTGTCATCTTATTATTAAAAAATTAAACAAATAATATCATCAAGAAACATATAAAATGTTTATTAATTTTAATCAATGACTCATATATCTTGTACTGACTTTTTTATATCAATGTGCATGGAGGAGGAAAAATGGAAAATCACAAGAGTTTTCTCTACATTGCACACCAAATTTAATAAATTTAATGTGAGAGTTTGTAAGTTGTCTAAACAAAAGTAGATAAATCCAACTATCGATAGCTAATTAATGAGTTGTCTTTGTAATGTTATGTGTAATGAAGAAAAAAAAAGACTATTTATATATATAATTTAGCTCAGGCAGCAAATATTTCCTGGGTACACCCCTTTCCGCAGGTCTGATGGCTTGAACTTGAGACATTGATAGACTGAATAAATGTTATTTACCACCAATCGCATTGGACCAGTGATTGAGTAAAATGTATTTGTGATTTAATACATACTTTTGATTAACCGAGTAAAATGTATATTTTATTATTTATTTATTTATTTATTTATTTATTTATTTATATAACAAACAACAGAACACAACTAAACCACAAGCAAGGTAGAGTGATCAAATGAATTCAGAACAGGGAAATCCACTTGAACATCTCTTCTCACACAAGGAGGGAAATCCTCCATCCAATAAAGATCCTCATCAACCGTTAAGGCAAACTTAGCCAGGCCGTGAGCGACTTTGTTAGCCAATCTGGGAATATGACTAACAGAAATAATCTAAAGGCTGCAAATAAGAGAAGAAATCTCCTCAATGATACTTCCACCGATTGAATCTCTATGACTGCCATCCTTTATCCATTTAACAATCATAGCTACATCAGACTCAACAACACACGGAAACAACCCATAATCTCTGCTAAAAATCAAACTCCTGTAAATAGCCATAATCTTAGCCACCCGAGCATCAAAACATGCAATTAAAGGAATAGAACTGGAAGCCATAACAGCTTCAGAATTATCTCTAATAACAATCCCCAATCCAACCTTTCCTCCTATCTCATTAATTGCCACATCGCAATTAATTTTATAGCAATTCGAATCCGGAGGACGCCAAGAATTACTAACATGACTGAAACAATGAGGAGGGAGATTCACAATATCCTTAGAGCTGCGAAAATCATCCAAAAAAACTCTAACCCATCGACCAACCTCCAAAACATCCTACAAAGGAGACTCATGCACTACTAAATTACGCACAAACCAAATCTTCCACACAATGGTACAGAGAACACCCAAATCATCCAAACTCAACAAAGAATGGCAATCTACCATAAAATCAAAAAAAATTGGCATACTCTCTCCTAATCTTGACACCCAAAGGAAGCCAATCTTTTCTAGCACATTTTAATTTACTACAACTCCACATAGCATGAATTGTTGATTCCTCAACACCATTACAGACAGGACACACATCAACAACATTCATTCCATGCCTATTGAGATTGGACATAGTAGGATTCCAATTAAAACATGCCTTCCATATGAAAATTTTTACCTTTAAGGGGATCATTAACTTCCATAGAGTTGACCACCACCCTTGCAGCCTAGAATTGTTGGAAGAACTAGGAGAAAATTCTGCAGCTTTCCCTACCTGATAACCACTCTTCACAGTAAAGCTTCCGCTGCTATCATAATGCCAAACCATAATATCTTCTGTCATCAAACCACCCACAGGAATTTGCATAATAGCTCTTGCATCTTCATAGGAGAAAATACTATCAATAAGGGACACATTCCAACCACCAGACGGAGACATTAAATTGTCAATTGAAGCTTCCAAACTGAGCAATGGTTGAGACAAAATCTTGAAACCAATCGGTTTAGGCACCCATTTGTCCTAATAAATCTTAATCGATTTACTGTTCCTGACTCTCCACCTTAACCCAGAGACCAACAAACCTTTTCCCCACTGCAAACTGCTCCACACATAAGAGGAAGAAGCTAATTTAGGTGCCTCCAAAAGACCACAAAGAGGGAAATAACACCCTTTTAACACTCTCGCAACTGAAGACTTGGGATTTTTATACACCCTCCACACTTGCTTAGCTAACAAAGCTTTGTTGAAAGTCTCAAGATCTCTAAACCCCAATCCTCCCTCCACTTTAGACCTGCACATCCGATCCCACTTGCACCAATGCACCTTCTTTTTACTAATGGAACTACCCCACCAAAACCGCGCACACATTCGATTGATTTCAAAAATTAAACTCTTAGGAAGCCTAAAAATATTCATCGCATACATAGGAATTGCCTGAATTACTGCCTTAATCAAAATATCTTTTCCACCAACCGATAAAAACCTCTCCCCCCACCCCTTAATTTTATTCCACACTTTATCCACAATTACAGAAAAAATATCCCTTTTGCTCCTTCCAGTAAAACAAGGAAGCCCCAGGTATTTATCCAGACAATTGACTAATCTAATACCTGAAATACAAGCCAAATTCTCACCCTCCAAAGAAGACATTGAAGGACTAACACACATTTCAGACTTACTCAAATTAACTACCTGCCCTGAAGCCCTAGCATAAGAATAAAAAATATCTCTGATAACACAACAATTAGCCGCAAATGCTTTAGAAAATATCAGACTATCATTTGCAAAGAACATATGAGATATAGGAGGCCCATTCTGGTTGCATTTAAAACCTGAAAACTTTCCTAACCTAACAGCATTCTTAATCAGACTCGAGAATCCTTCCGCACAAATCAAAAACAAAAAAGAAGATAAAGGATCTCCCTGCCTTATACCTCTCGAAGGCTTGAACAACCCACAAACTTCACCATTCAACAAAAAAAAAAAAGAAACAGATGAGATACAATTCGAATTAACAGAACCCAATTTTCTGGAAAACCAAATTTGCGCATTATCTCAGCAACAAAACACCACTCCACTCGATCATACGCTTTCGACATATCCACCTTAATAGCCATGGACCCGAATTTTCTTCTTCTACGCTTGAGCCTGTGAAGACATTCGAAGCCTATAATCGTGTTGTCTGAAATCATTCTACTAGGAATAAAAGCACACTGGTTCTCTGATATCACATTTCCCATAACTCCTTTCAACATACAAGCAATAACTTTCGCAACAATCTTATAAATGACGTTGCGTAAGCTAATGGGTCTGAAATCCGTAGTATCTTTAGGTGATTGACACTTTGGAATCAACGTAATAATAGTACCATTTATACTTTCAGCTGAAACCCCATCATTCAAAATACTAAGACAAGCAGAAACTATAGCCGGACCGATACTCTTCCAATACTTCTGATAGAACAAAGCAGGGATGCCATCTTTTCCGGGAGCTTTCATAGGGCTTGAAAATATTTATATACGTGTGTCTAAAAAACCTAGGGGGGGTGAATGGGTTGTTAATCCGGTTAGTTACCAATTTTTCGGATTAGTCAATATTAAAAAATAAACCTAATTCAACAAACAATAAAATCAAGTATAAGTTGCGGAAATTAAAGAACACTTGATTTTTTACATGGAAACCCACACGGGGAAAAAACCACGGGCTTTTATGTGTGCCACACACGGTCAACGAAATCCACTATATGAAAAGGAATTTACACCCTCAAGTGATTTTCGGACTCTCACGCTAGATAACCTCATGCTATGGACACTACCACTCGCCACTCTTTGTTCAATCCCTAGTGATATCCCCTGATACACTACTCTTGGCGTGAGCAACTCCTAATCTACCCGGCGGGCCTTTTACAGTGGCACTCAACCAATTGCTTGAGCACTACCCATTGGTAGCCACAAGACTTTCCTTGCTTGTGTAACTTCACCTAGAAGCCACAAGACTTTGACTCATGAAGAGAATTAAAAGTCTATGTGAGTATGACAATAATGATGCACAAATGCAACAAGTGCTAGACTAAACACAAGATGCTTAACTAGATGTTATAATGCAAATAAACATCCTAGTTGTCAACAAAACCTACATGTACATGCATGAAGTGTCAATTAGTTGTAGAGATTTCTTACAACCTAATTGTCAACAAACAAAGCCAATTCAATGCATGTTATCAACAATCATGGCAAGGCCTAAAAACATGCAATTAACTAATGCAATCAAGAAATTATCAATCAAGGGCCAATCAACACAAGTTGTCAAATAACATGGCAATGACACTAAATGCAATAAACAAGTGCAATCAATGAGTCCTACACATCAATGATGTCTAAATGCAAAACATAAAGACTTAGCTAGATGTTATCAATCACAAAATAATCCTAGCTATCAAACAATGTCAACATGTCCAAACATGTGAACTCAATTAGTTGTAGAGAATTTCTACCAACATAATTGTCAATTAAATCCATAAGAACATTCAATAAAGTTTGACTAGATAAATAAACATTATTCTATCAACCTAATCATCAACCAATTTTACAAGAATGTTCTAGGGTTAGCTATTTAGGGAAAATCTTCCTAATCATGTAAGCTACCACAAACAAAACCCAATCATGTCATAACTTCACTAAATATGCAATAAGAGTGAAGATTTGCTAAACTAAACAATAAAAGACATGTCTTGACTAAGATAGAACAATAAATGAAGATGTTGTGTTTGTTCTACTTACCAAGTCATAAATGAAGAAGACCCATGGAAGATTGATGCATGAAACATGTTAGATGCACATGAGTTTTGGGTTTGGAGAGTTAAAGAAGCAAGCTTGAAGCTTTCTCTCTCTAGGAAACTCTTAATCTCTCTCTAGGGTTGTATATCTTTTGTTCCCTTGAATACAAATGAGAGAAAAAAAATGTATTTATAGTGCTTAGATGATAGCCCTATAAATTTCATGAATTTTGCTCCAAAAATGAGCCAAATCGGACTCCAAATGAGTGAGATATGTCCAAATTACGAAACAGGATCAGAGCATTGCGCTGCTAATCACACTAGCGCCACACCAGCGCCACTTCTCTGGACCAAAAGCGCTGGTCGAGTAGCGCCACACCAGCGCATAGGCGCGGTAGCGCACCAGCTCGAGATTCAAGCGCTCCGAAACATGACCAAATGATATCGAAACTTTTCGTATAATATATCGTTGGAAAGGTATAGAAGTCTACTTTCTACTCCAATTTATACAATGACATTTAAATGTCTGTAGAAAAAGTTATGGTCAATGGAGTGACCAAAGGTCAGAAACGGACAACAACAGAGTTGCCCTATTTTGGTGGTCACTTTGGAGATTTCAAAACCAATCCAAACGGTCATGAAATATTACGAATAATATATCGTTGGAAAGGTATGAGTGTCTAGTTTGTCCAGAATTTTACAAAACTCAATTTGAAACTTTGTGTAAGAAGTTATGGTCACAAGACCATACAAAGGTCAATTTTGAAAAACATTTAAATCATTGAAATCCAATATTTTGAAACTAGACACTTTACTCTAAATAACCAAACCGAATCTAACACTTATCTAAGAAAAGAATGAGACCTTCTCAAGTGGTCAACCATCGCGCTAAGACATGCACACCATCGTGCAAGCGCGGACGTTTCCGATCACACAAAAGGAAACGAATTACACCACATTTAAGACTAACATGAAGTGCAAGTGTGGTTGTGAATAAATAACATGCATGGTAAAGGATAACATCATGAAAAATCACCAAGCACGTGACACACAAAAGATATGCAATATATGAAAATGCAATGAAAGTGAGTGTGTGCTAAAAGACATAGATGCACAAATCAATGAAACACGTATGCATGGTAACAAATGCAAGCTAGATAAAGATGAATGCAAGTGTGTGTGTGCACCTAATCTCTTCAAGAATCAAGGTCAAGTGATATACCTTTTGAAGCTCTTGATCTTGAAGTCACCGGGATGCTTGGAAGCTTGCCTTGATAATAATCAAGATGACCTAAGCTACCCACAGCACAATCATCCCCAATGTGGTATGTCATGAAATAAGCCAATCACAAAATAGAGGTCCTTACAATCTCCCCCTTTGACTATTTCATGACAAAATACCACTCATAAAATAATCCTCACAAAACATAAAATAAAGCTATTGGTCAACAAAAGTGTATTCTACGTTACAAAGAGAGAAACCTAAGAATCTAAGTCTTCAAGGTCTTCAATCTCTTCATAGATCATCATACCTACACACAATAGTAAGAAAGCACTTTTCCAAGAACAAGTGCATGTGAGGTGAACAAACATAAAAAGCATTTGCACTCAAAAAGGCAATACTAAACAATGCATGTGCAATGCTCCCCCTAAAAGGTTACTTTCTCTCAAACTTCTCCCCAAAGCATACACAATGCTCCCCCTATATCTCTCAAGACTTCTCCCCCTTTTTGTCATAAGATAGGTAAAGGATCTCCCCCTATCGGGTTGCTTTAGCAAAGAGAGCTATTTGCACAAAAGACATTTTCATAATCATATAAACCAATTTTATGCAACTCAAAAATTGAGAGAGATCCAAGGAGATTTTATTCACAGAAAAGTGTGTGTGTGTAAAAGTTGCTTAGCATGTAATACAAGCACTATTGAACTCATGCATAAGAATCAATCAAAGCAACAATCAACATGTTTTCAAAATGAAGTCAAACCAATTAGAGCCCTGTTGTTATGACAAGAAGATATATATCCAAGCATTTGTGTGCAGAGTGTACTAATCACATCAAAAAATATATCATCTTTTCTACATTGCAAGACACATCATCAATCAACAATTTTGAGGTCTTTATTAAGCAATGCATCACACACATCATCAAACACATTTCAACTTTTCTGTTTTTCTCCTTTATCCTAACAAGCATGTATTTCTGTTTATCATGCTAATGTAACTCTCTTGAAGGCTTTCACTCGGTTTCAAATGAGTAGCCATTTCCTACATTGGGCGGCTGCAAGTCATATTGCCAGTAGCCCTTTTTCAAGAGAGAGCTTAAGAATGCATATCAAAGAATCATGAACATGGAGAATAATTTGAGGTCAATCACATGTACTAACAAGTAGAACATTCCTCAAATGGATAAGCATACTCAAGCAAAAATAGAAATCATGCAGTACATGCTAGGCAACCGTGCAAGGTGTTATTAAAAACATTATTAAAGCATTAATCAATGTTATTCACCAAGCACTCTCAAACAATCATAAAAGAGAATAAAATAGGTTAACTTTTTGCATACGACAAATCATGCAAGTTTACTCTCTTTGCTTGAGCTCCCCATATGGGGTCAAAACCGTACCGTATCAGGTCATGGGACAAGTCTTTGGTGCCACACTTCAACTTGCTCACTAGTGGACAAGTTACAAGAGATGAGATGAGATTTGACTCAAGACAATAACAATTGTCACTTGATCTCTTGTCTTTCAACAAAACTTGCCCATTTTCTTTAAGAATAGAGCAATTTGCCAAACATAACCGAAAGCCCTTCGTCACTTAAGTGTGATATGCTAATAAGATTGGCTTACAAGCCATCTACATAAAGAGCATTGGGCAAAGAGGGCAACCTGGGAATAGATATGTTACCTTTCCCTATAACTTTTTTCTTAGACCCATCACCAAAGGTGACGGATCCACCATCCTCCATTACAAGAGTTTTAAAGAAAATCTTGTTTCCGGTCATGTGCCTAGAACACTCACTATCAAGGTACCAAGTGTTGGATGCATTTGCTTTCAAGGCAACTTGGGCCACATAGCAATAATAATCATCATTCCTATTCAATCTAGGTGAAACAAAGTCATTCCTATGAGCCATTGGTCTATTGTCTCTAAATTTCCTAGGAGCATGCATTGTGGCTCTTCTAAGCATATTTTTCTCAATCATGCTTTCTCTTCTACACAATTTAATATACTTGAAACAATTAGGCCTAATATGGCCTTCAATTCCACAAAATGGCAAGTAGGAGAGAAATAAGGATTCATACCATAGCCTTGTGCAAGCATTTGTGGCCTCCTTCTATTTTGAGTTGCTCTTGGGTGTTGAGGCAACTCTCTCCTTTGTTGTTGAGCAAGATTGACATGTCTCCTCGGTTGAGCATGAAAGACCCCATGTTGAGCTTGTGGGATCCTTTGTTGTGGAGGTCTTGATTGAGGAGGTCTTGGTTGTGGGGGTCTAGCTTGAGGAGCTCTAGCTTGTGGTGGAGCTCTTGTTGGAATCCTTGCTTGTGCTTGCTTGGAGGATTCACCAACTTCAACCCACTTAGTTGAATATTGTGGGGTTTGAGCACTTTTAACTTCTTTGCTCTTGACAAAAGTTGTCTTCTTCAAAGGTGTGGCTTCCACTTCTTCCACATATCCTAGCCCCTTTTTGTCACACGGACTTTTCCCACAAGAAAGCATTTTGTCAAGCTTCTCAGTTCCGGAAGTCATCTTAGCCATCAATCCTCTTGCTTCCATGAGCTCTTTCCTCAAGCTTTCTTCATTCTTCTTAGCCAAGACTAGCTCCATTTTTAAACCTTCTTCCATCTCTTTAGCTTTACTCATTTCCTTGCTCAAATGAGTTACCTTGGAGGTCAATTCAAGCTTCTCCTCTTTCAACTTTTGTATCTTCTTCTTCTTCTTTGATCTTGAGTTATGAAAGAATCTCATGAAGTCATCATAGCCCATTTCTTCATCAAACTCAAAGTTGGAGCTAGAAGAGTTGCTCTCACTGTTTGAGTCACTTTCTTCTTGCTTGTCTTCTTCTTCTTCTTCTTTGTCACTCACAACCTCATTGTTATTGTGAGAAGATGAGAAAGCAATGAAGTTGGCAACTTGGTCTTCATCATCATCCGAAGACCTATCTTCCTCTTCTAAGTCATCACTATCACTCCATGTCACCGCCATGGCTTTTCCTTTCTTCTTCTTCAAGTTATCACATTCGGGAGCAATGTGTCCAAAGCCACTACACTCATAGCATTGGACACCCTTCTTGTGGTCCTTCTCTTGAGTTTGCTCCATTTTCTTGAAAGGAGCCTTCTTCTTTATAAACTTTTCCTTGGAGCCAAACCCTTTATTCTCAAACCTCATAAATTGCTTGAACTTCTTTGCCATCAAGGCAATTTCTTCATCCGAGTCTTCTTCATCCTTTTCTACCTTGATGCTTTTCAAGGCAAGACTATTTTGCTTCTTTTGAGGTGTAGATGTAGGACCCTTCCTAGATTCATAAGCCAAAAGCCTTCCAATAACTTAACTTGGCTTCATCTTTGAGTAATCACTATTCTCTTCCAACGCCGTCACCTTAGATTCAAACCTCTCAGGAAGCGACCTTATGATCTTTTGCTTAATTCTTCTATCCGAGTAGGGATCACTAAGTTGGTGACTTTGGTTCACTATATCCATAAGCTTCACTTGGAAGTTATTGAAGCACCCATCCTCCTTCATCCTTATAGTCTCAAATTGTGTTTGGAGGACTTGAAGCTTGGAGTCCTTTACCACCTCGGTTCCTTCATGAGCCGTCTCCAATATATCCCAAGCTTCCTTTGCTATCATAGTGGTTTGGATGAGTTTGTATTGGTTGTCATCCATGGCACATAGAATGGCATGCATGGCCTTGTTGTTCCATTTTGAGGCTTCAAACTCTTGAGGGGTCCATTGTGCCTTTGGTTTGGGAACTTCCTCTCCACCTCCCGTAGGAGTCATCATAGGTGGCGTATATCCATCTTCAATCGCCATCCAAGCCCGATCATGAATTTGGCACACATAAGCTTCCATTTTGCCCTTCCATGATGAGTAGTTGACCCCGGTAAGCAAAGGGGGTCTTGTGCTAGAGGCACCCTTGCCTCCAATTCTATTTCCACTCATAGTGTTTGGGTGAGAATGATATGAATGCACACAAACAAGCAAAACACACAAAGAAATGCAAACAAATGCAAATGACTCTAACAAGAGCAAGGGATCTCCTAATTATGTTAAGGAACTCGCTCTGATACCAATTGAAAATAAATATAAACGAGTCCTAATATAATCTAGAGGGTGGGTGAATAGATTTTAATCCATTTTTACCAATTTTCAAGATTAATCAAGATTACAAAATAACCCCAACTAGTCAACAAATGAAATCATGTGTAGAGAATGCAGAAAGTAAATAACACATGATTTTTACATGGAAACCCACACGGGGAAACACCACGGGCTATTTAGTGCGCCACACTAGAACCTCAATCCACTACTTGCAAATACGATTACAAACTAGGTTGACCGCATAACACCTAAGATTACTAATCCGTCTTTGTTACCCACGGGCCTTTAGAAGTGAACCTAGTTCATGCTTGCAAACTACCAACAAGGCAAATACAAGACTTGACTCTAAATGAAGAGATAAAACAACCTAATGTGAATATGTGCAATATTCAAGATGCTCAAAATGCAAGGTTAGACATTTTAGCTTATCTAGGCATGGATGAACATGTTAGACATTCCTAGATATCATCTTACTAAGTGGCATGCATAAAACATAACAAAATAGACAAACAAAGTCCTATATGCAATATCTACCAAAATACAACTCACAAAACACAATAACACAATCTTGAACCTAAGTTAAGTCATAAAGGAGCAATCTTGAACCTATTCAAGTAATAAATGAGCAATCTTGTAGAGAGAGAACATGTGACATGATGCAAGAGATGTTCTAACTACAAGTCATGTAAGCAAAGATGAAAACCCTAAGAGAATCATACTAGAACATGCTAGATGATGAATGAATCATGCAAGAATGATGGGTTTTGGAGTTTGAAGTAATAAAAAGGTATTCTTGATACCTTGGTTTTGAAGACACTTAGAGGCTCTCAAAAAGATGTGATTTTTGCTCTCAAAACGAGCCAAGGCCAAACAAGACATATATATGAGATCCAAACAAAGTGATATCGTTTTGGAAAAAACGCTTCAGATTCCGTCATTTGCCCTGGTCACCAGCGCACCACCAGCGCACAGCCTAAGCGCTCAACTTGCGCTGGACGACCAGCGCAAGCCACAGGTGCACGACCAGCGACAAATCTCTGGGAGAGTTGCGCTGGTGAGGCTGTGATTGACGACCAGCGCAACACCAGCTGTAAACCTCTGCCAAGGTTGCGCTGGTGACTTGCGCTGGTAACCCGCGTCTGGGCACCAGCGCACACACTAAGACTAGCCAAAACATAGACACAAAATGTGCAAGTGTGAATGATGTGAAATACAAACAAACCAAGAAGTAAATATCACACATGCATGCTAGAGAGTGTGTGTGTGCAACTAAATCTCTTCAAAGAGAGTCAAGAACAAGTTTATACCTTCCACGAAGCTTTAGAGATCCACAATGAGGTTTTTAAGCATTTGAGGAGAAAATCTTCAATCCTAAGCTACCCTTACAAGATTGAACCCCATTGTGATTTTGTCAATGAAATAAGCCAATTAAAAAATGAGGCACTTACAAGGCTCATCTCAAACACAGCACACCTAATCTCCTCCCCACTAAACACCTTATTTAACACACGCAGACTGCAAGGATCAACCCTAGCTTGGACTTTATCAGTGATCATATCAATCTCAGAAATAGACGGAACCGTACTAGTAAAAATATTCTGAAAATACTTAGCAATAATATATTCTAAACCCTCCTTCTCTTCAATCCACTTACCCACCTCATTGTTAAGTCCATCAATATGATTACGAGCTCTCCTAGCTAAAGTTTTCGAATGAAAGAAATGCATATTACTATCCCCCTTACGCAGCCACTCAATACGAGACCGCTGTCTCCAATATCTTTCTTCTGTATCTAAAGCGAAATTTAATTGCTGCTCTAAATTTCTGATAACTCTCCAAGAAACTGGAATTGGATCCTTGCTCGCATCCTTCAATGCTTCTCTTCTACACAAAATATTATTTCTTAATTCTCTACGCTTAGAAACATTCCAAGCATCCAATAAATTTCCACAAGCCAAAATATTACTTAACACCATAGGAAGATTGGCGTTACTTTAAATTGGACTTCACACAGAAAGAACAATATCAGAACACTTCTTATCATCTGCCCAGCATTCCTCGAAAAAAAACCTCCTATTCCTTCTACCACGACCCCCAATTTGACAGCTAGCATCTTTAACCTTAAGAAACAGAGGTCTATGGTTTGAACCCCAGAACTCAAGATGATGAATAACAGAATTAGAAAATAAATTCTTTCACTCCCTATTATAGAAACCTCTGTCAAGTCTCTCCATAACCAAAGAAGAATCTTCACGTTTATTACTCCAAGTAAATATCGGACCCAAAAAACCCATATCATCTAACCCACTCTCTTCCAAAGCTTCACGAAACTCAGATAATTGCTTCCAATTTTTCCGAACACCTCCAACCTTCTCCGCATCACATTGGATTTCATTAAAGTCCCCTATACACATCCAAGGAAGAGTCGACATCTTCGAAAGGCGCTGGAGAAGATTCCAAGAATGAATTCGTTGAGCATTTTCAGGATGCCTATAGAATCCAGTAAACCTCCAATACAAATTGTTACCATGACGAATCGAAACATTGATATGAGCAGGAGAAAAGGATAACAGATCAACAATCACTTTATCAGACCAATATAAGCATAACCCTCCAGAACGCCCAATACAATTCACCACCAACTTCCCAACAAAACCCAACTTAACCCTCAACAACTCCAACTTCTTATGCTCAAACTTAGTTTCAATTAAAAACATAGCATTTGGTTTCACTTCCTGCTTGAAAGACAGCAGAGAATTGAACACCCTTGAACTCCCAAGTCCATGGGCATTCCACACAAAAATATTGATCGATCCCGGCGGGCCGATAAAGATCGGCGAGCTGATATACTTTTCATATCCACTGCGCCTGAAACCCTTATCTGGGTAACCACTACATCAGCAATAATATAACTCTCCTTTCCCATACAATTTCCTTCAGAGCTTGACGACTGATCATACCTTTCTGAATCATCTTCTTTTGTCTTCTCACTTAAAGTAGCTTCACTATTTTCAGCAACCAACCTTCGATCACCATTATAACCTTGATTCCCTCCTCTTTTCTTCTTCATCGAATCTTCCACTTTATCATCACTAACCACTCTGTTTCTCTTTCCAATAAAAGAAATAATTTTTTCCCCAAAATTCCCCACTTTAGAATCCCTAATTTTTCTTCTCCAACATTTCATACCCGAATCAGAATTCACCTTAAAACTCAAAGAAGGCATATTATCAGAATTACTACCTCCTTGAACCCCATCATTCTTTTTTTGGGCTCTTTCCAACTTATGATCCAAACTATACCACCCCTTATTAAATGGGCCAAGCCCATCTTTAAAAGGATTATAATCACCAGACTTAGGACCACTATTGCCAACAAAATTCTCTCCAAACCTCTCTTTACCATATACCTCACCATAAATATCCTCAGCACTCTTAATGGCATTAATGACCAAAGAAGTGTCATTAATAATATCTGAAACCTAACACTCCACATTCTCCGACATACCCCCCATCATCTCCACTACATTACTAACATTTAATGGACCAATAATGGTGGCCGACTTCAAAGCTACCACATTCTCAACAATAGTAGGCGCTTTAATCATAGAAGAGTCATCAGTCAACACTTTCTTCTTACCCTTATCCTCCATTGCAAACACTCCAGTCGAAGCTGAGATCGGCAACATTTTATTCCCCTCAACACCCTCTTTATTGAAACTAGCACTGTTAACATCAAGGACTACATTCCTACTCACCCCCCATTTCTGGAAATTATGCCTTTTGAATGAACTAAAAGCTTTCATCCAACTTCCATATAACGTTTTAGTCACTCCCTCATCCATCGGATTTTGACCCTCCAAAAGACACTCATTCTTAACATGACCAATAATACCACATTTAAAACAAAAATTAGGAAGCCTTTCATACCTTAAAAGCATAATCGTCTCCACTCCGTCTCCCATAATGTCAACACGGAGGCATCTTCTCAGAGGTTTGGTGATATCAATACGAACACGGACCCTCACGAACTTTCCAACACAATCACCAGCTAATCCGCCATCCACCTCCACAACTTTACCTATCATCTCCCCTAAGAACCAACCAATCTCTCTAGTAGTACACAAAAGAGTCACCTGAAAAATTTGAACCCGAAAATCACATCTACTAAATTCAATAGCTTCAACAGAACCTTTCCTATCTGGTTCTTCTAACACTATAAGATCATCATCAAAAGGCCAAGGAGCACCTGATAAAACTTTACTTCTATCCTCCATATCTTTAAACTTGAAAGAAAAAATGTTACTAGATAAAGATTCAATCTCAACACTCTCCTTAACATGCCAAATTCTCCCAATCACTCTCATAAAAGCAACTATATTCACCACTTTCTTGGTAAGGATTTTCCCTACTAAACTAACTAATAATTTATGAAGAGCTGCCATCCTAAGATTATTCCCTAATATTCTTACAGGACCTTCCCTCTTTAACAAAGACATCGAAGCACACAACCTTGAAATATCTTCTGAATCCATAACTCAAACGAAAGACAAAAACCTCCACAAATAAAAATCAATAACCCACTGAACGAACCAGACAAAACCAACTATCAATCCTAAAGAAGACGATAGCGAACAAAACTCACACTACTTTCACTCGTAAAACAGAGGAAAGACTTTAGTGTCTTTATCTTTCGATCTGTTGTGTATATTTGATTCAATACATTGCATACTTTTATTTAAATGATTACCGGTTAAATATATACTTTAATGGATTGATGCATCTTTTATTTATTAAATTAGTAGAATATAATAAATATTTAGTTGATTAAATGTATAAATTGAATCTCAATCGATGAATCGAGTAAAATGCATGTTTGAAATTTAAAATAATAAAAATAATACATTCAAGCTCTCCACAATAAAATATAAATTCATCGATAAATTAATGGGGGTATTGCACAAACATCCCTCGACGTTTGATAAAATTACATAAATATGGCAATTTTAGTCATATATACACAAACTTCCCTTAACATTTGAATGTTGTTGTACAAATATCCCTTACCGTTAGATGGATCCGTTAGTCAATGGTCAAAACAGTAAAAAGTCTAAAATGCCCTTTATTTTTATTTTAAATAAACTAAAAAATTAAAAAATAAGATAAAAAAATATTAAAAAAAATATTTTAGAAAACATTAATGTATATTAAATATGAAACCTAGAAAAAAAAATTCATCCTTACAAATTAAAAAAAAAAATAGTTTTTTTAAACAATTTAATAATAAATAAATTTTAAATTTTAAATTTATTTAAAATCAATGGGGAATTGCACAAACTAATTTTTTTTTTTTTAAGATGAATTTTATTTTCTAAGTTTCAGATTTAAGATACATTCAAGTTTTATAAAAGATTTTTAAATATTTTTTTTTATCTTATTTTTAAATTTTTTAGTTTTTTTTAAAAAAAAAATAAAAATATAGGGTATTTTAGACTTTTTACATATTTGACCATTGACTAACGGATTCATTTAATGGTAAGGGATGTTTGTGCAACAATTTTCAAATGTTGAGGGAAGTTTGTGCGCATATAGCAAAAACTGTCATATCCATGTAATTTTATCAAACATCGGAGGATGTTTGTGCAATTCCCCCTAAATTAATTGATTTTATCGTTCCAACATTATTAATTTATAGATAAATATATTCTACTTGAATAAATCAAATGGCATTCGGTTTTTTTTTTTTTTTTAATCAAATGGTATTAAAACTTGTACGGGCTATTGGGCGACATCACAAGGTAAACAAAAGCCTACAACTTAACCCAATAATACATCCTGGTATGATTATAAGGGTGAAATTGGAAAGTAGCCAAAAATCAAGGAGCTTTATTGTTTTTATCCGGAATTAGTATTTTGATTGTTTTTGTCAAAATATTTACTTTTTGGACAAGATTTACCTTCTTTATAAAAAAATAAAAATAAAAAAAAATCTTTTTTTTTTCTTCCCAAAAAAACAAACACAACTTTTTTCTCTATTTTTTTTTTTCTTTTTCTTCTTCTTCTTCCCAAACCTCCATCTTTTTTTTTTCTTTTTCTTTCCTAGTGTGTTTAATTCATTTTACATGGTATGTTTAATTCGTTTTGCCTGATGTGTTTAATTGTTTTTGCCCTGGTGTGTTTAATTCGTTTTGCTTGGTGTGTTTAATTCGTTTTACCCTGGTGTATTTAATTGTTTTTGCCCTGGTGTGTTTAATTCATTTTGCCTGGTGTGTTTAATTTGTGTTTGCCTTGTGTGTTTAATTCGTTAATCTTGGTGTGTTTAATTCGTTTTACCCTAGTGTGTTTAATTGTTTTTGTCCTGGTGTGTTAATTCGTTTTGCCCTGGTGTGTTTAATTCGTTTTGCCCTGGTGTGTTAAATTGTTTTTGCCCTGGTGTGTTTAATTCGTTTTGCCTTGGTGTGTTTAATTCGTTTTACCCTGGTATGTTTAATTTGTTTTGCCTGGTGTGTTTAATTCATTTTACCTTGGTGTGTTTAATTGTTTAATTTAAAAAGATTTGATTTTTTAAAAACGTTTTTGCCCTAATGTGTTTAATTCGTTTTGCCCTGGTGTGTTTAATTATTTTTGTCTTGGTGTGTTTAATTCGTTTTGCCTGGTGTGTTTAAACAAAATGAAATCTGGAAATTTTGTTTGAAAAAAATCAAATCTGAATAAATATAAATTTTTTTTTCAACAAAACCTAAACCCAAACACAACTCCCACCATTCATAAAAACAACCACAACCTGGAAAAAAATGAGATCTGAAAAAACAAAATTTTTAAAAAAATATATGAAAATTAAACACAACCACAACCACAACCCAAACTTAAACACAACCACAAATTTGAAAATTTTCAAAATAAAAATCTGAATTTTTTTAAAGCACAACCAAAACCAAAACCACAACCACCCTTAAAAAAAATAATCTGGAACTTTTTCAAAAAAAAAAAAGAAAAAAAAAACTGAACTTTTTAAAAAAAATCTACAAACCAAATCTGAAATTTTTTTGGTTTGCAGATTTTTTTTAAAAATAAAAATATGAATTTTTTTTTTTAACAAAATCCAAACCCAAACACAATTTCCACCATTCATAAACATAACAACCACCCTCAAATCTGGAAATGTTGTTTGAAAAAAAAAAAAAAATGAAATCTGAAATTTTTTGTTTAAAAAAAATACGAATTTTTTTGTTTAAAAAAATATATGAATTTTTTGTAAAAACCTGGAAAAAAAGTGAAGAGAAAGAGAAGAGAGGAGAGAAAGAGAAGAGGAAGAAGGAGAGAAGAAGAAGACGGAGGAGAGAGGAGGAGAGAAGGCATGAGACGGTGAGAGAGAAAGAGAAGAGAGGAGAGAAAGAAGAAGAAGAGGAAGAAGAAGAAGAACTCGTAAGAGAGAAAGGATAGAAAGAAAGAAATAAAAAATAAAAAAAAGATTCTGTAGAAATGAGAGAGAAGAGGTTTTGAAAAATAATGAGGGGCATTTAAGTCTCTATAGGATTGTTTGACAAAAACAATCAATTTATTAATATTTCTAGATAAAAAAAATAGAAAGTCCTTCATTTTTTGGTTAAAAAGGGGTATTTACTCAAATTATAATTTCTTTCATGTACAAAATGATAACTTCTTCTTCTTCTTCTTTCATGTTTAAGTAATTCTTTCATTGTTTAAATTGAGTAGTGCTATTTAAATTTGTTAAATAAACACACACATATTATATATGGGCATTTTTAGATATTTGAAAAATCAAAATGGATCACTTTAACTACATAGTTAACAACCGCGAGTTAAAACAAGGGGTGAATATGTAGAATAATCAAATATATTTTTATTTATAAATCATGGGTTTATTGTTAAATGGTAGTTAAAATAATAATAGGTTATAATGTTAAAAAAAAAAAAAAAAAAGAAGAAAAAAAAGCAAATTTGATTTAACCTTTATTGATAATAGGGGTAAATAGCACCTTTTAGGGAGCTTTTTGTTGGACTGTTCTGAGTTAATAATTTAGGTTTTAATATCATCAAAGTACAAAAATACATTTGACTTCACTTTTCCTTCTTCTTTCTCTTTCTCTTAAGAAAACAACTTTTTCCTTCATTTTTTCTCAAGAAAAATGAAGAATCTCTCAAGAAAGTTGTAGAGAAATTGTGATTTTATATCTTTTGTAAGTGTTTGAGAGGAAGAAAAGGAATCGATGAGAAGAGAAAACAAAAAAAAAAAAATCGCAAAAGAACATAAATAAGTATCAGATTCAAGAGAATAAGGGGTTGTTTGTTTTTTTCCACTTAACACCTAACAGGTCTTATGGGAACCTATTAAGTTGTTTTGTTTTGTTTTTTTTTTTTTTTTTTTGAAGTGGTCAAACAACTTAAAATTGGATTTGGATCCTCTCCTTATCTAATTTTTTTCCTGACTTTTTTAAAGCATGTGATTGGTTGTTGATAAAGTGGTTGTAGAAACCAATCACATCTTTAATAACATATTCATTGCAAATGCTTATGTATCATGAGATTATGTGATGTCAGGAAAAAATAAATGAGGTAATGAGAGGATCCAAATCCCTTGGAAATACCCCAAAACAAGTTAAAATAAAAAGTTAAAAATTCTTACTTTTAACTTAATTTCAAATCACTTTATTGCATTTAAAATATTTTCTTCCAAGATTATCTTTCCGAAGATAATTATTTTTAATATTACACTTTTATTTTTTTCAATAAAATTGGACTGATCTAAGGGGAAAAAGCATCACAAACGATCATATGTTGAAACAAACGATCATATGCTGAAAAACCCCTAGACAGTATCCGTATATAAAAGAGATAAAAGAAAGTAAAAAGTGACAAAAAGCAACAAAGCACAAAGAGCCAGGGAAAACAACCCCAAACAAAAAGAGGCACGTAGGCCACACCAAAAAGAAAAAGAAAACATCAAGAAAAACGAAAAGACTCGCGGCCCATGCAGTCATTGCTAACTAATGAAGAACAGAATGGCGGGGCAGAGAACCACCAAGAATCTGTCTGAAGCTCCAAAGCATGCTTAGAAAGCGTATCTGCAACTTGATTACCCTCCCTAAAAATATGTGAAACCTGAAAATCCATATGTGAGATTTGGAAGATGTAGCGCTGCCATGCCTGACGAACCCTCCAAGGAACCAACTCAGAACGAGAAGAAAGAAGCTGAACCACATAAGAAGAATCGCTCTCAAGCCAGATACGATGCCACCCATACTTCCATGCAAAATTAATGGCCAATAAGGCCGCCAGAAGCTCAGCCTCAAAAGCGAAAACCTGACCAAGAGGAATAGCAAAGCAACCCTTCACAAAAGCTCTACAGTTCCGAAAGATATCACCACAACCACCAACCCCCGGAGAGCCCAAAGCAGCGCCATCAGTATTCACTTTGATCCAGCCGGGGGCCGGAGGCGACCAAACCACACTCTTGATTACTGGGGCTTTAGAAGGGCGACCCTGAAGACCAAATCGACGAAGAATCAAAAGGTCATCCATACAGTTATGCATACAACTAATCTCTAGGCGATTAGCCTCTGAAACCGCACACCGGACCAAAGAAAGGACGGATCTAAAGTCCACCGACTTCCCTTCAAAGATACACTGATTACGAGCAGTCCACACCCCCCATATCACTGCATGGATAGCCGCTTTCCACAAAATCCTGACCTGCTCACTAAAGGAAACCGACATGGCCTGCAAGAAGAAGGATTGCCAAGTTTCGGTAGAGACACGTCGCTGGAAAGTCGAGAAAACCGCCTCCCAAAGAGCAACCGCCAAGGGACAATGAAGAAAAAGATGATCAGCAGATTCACTACTAACCCCACAAATACTGCAACGAGAAGCCAACTGGAACCCAGACCTGCAAAGGCGATCCTCAGTAGGAAGCCTGTTCAACATCAAACGCCAAGTCAAAGCAAAGCGAGAGGGGGGAACAAAACGGGACCAAACATCTCTCCACCAAACAACCTGAGGAATATCACGGAAAAAATGGGAATAAGCAGCAATATTACGCTTTTATATGATACAAATTTCTTTAAAAAACTTAATCACACTGTCACTTTCAACTCTATTGTTGAACCTCCATTTTTTTTTTTTTTGTTATGTAAAAATCAAAACCATTTAAATATCATTATTTATCATATATTAACATTGAATAATATCTTATCAATATTTACATAAAAATGGTTTGGTATTTGTTTAAATTTTTTTATTTATTTGTTTGTATCATATCAAATTAAAAACATAACAATTAATAATAATCAGGGTATAAAAGTTAAATCATTTGTTTTCAAACATTTTTATCTTTAAAAACAAACAAGTTGACATAATATTCAGATGTTAGAAAAAGAAGAAGAAGCACACATGTCATTTAGTTTCAGTCTTTAATCTCTATTCAATCTTCAGAAAAGTTCAGGACCGTTTAGTCTTCGGATAAAACAACAAACAACCTATATGTCTCGGATTAAAGGAAATAAGTTTCCGAGACTTTTTTTATTCTTTTCAAAACTTATTTTATTATTTATGAGACTTATTTTGGTCTTTCAATTCTAAAATTTAGTAGTGCTAATCTAATTTTTTTAAAAAAAAAAATTGAGCAAAATAAGTCTCAGGTGCCTTACAGCAATAAATCTCAAATAGGCACGCAAGACCCCGAGACTTACTGCCACACAATTTTTTAATTTTTATTTTTTACATCTTAATCTACCTCAAAAACAAAACAATAATGTTAAACATCCCACTTAAAATCCCACATTTTTCATCTCATTACATGTGGCATGTGAGGTGTCAAACGGTGAGTGGATACATACCCCATGTATCCACTCACCGTTTGACACCTCACATGTAGTGGGATGAAAAAATGTGGGATTTTAAGCGGTATGTGTAGCATTACTGAAAACAAAATATTATACAAACAATTAATTTTTTTTTTTTTCCTTCGAAAATTGTGGTGATGTCTAGTCTTAAAACAAAAAATTGTAAGAAGATCAAACTGTTTATGACGACACCATATATAGTCAAACTACATAAAAGAAATTAAAGCAAATTCAACTGCAACAATTGTCCACATTTAATGATGATTGATGATGACCATATATGCAAGTTCATCTTCACAGATAATCACAGGGATGAAAGCCACTGCATGCTACCATCTTCACGCGGAGAACTGAGCATATATAACTATCAAAATCAAAGGAGGTGATTATATTATATTATATATGATGTATATATATGGGTGGCGGCCGGGCAATCGTTTGGTTGGTCGATCCAATTGATGGCATCAAAAAGCTCATTAAATAAAATCACATTAGGATCTTTTCAAAAAAAAAAAAAAAATCACATTAGGAGTGAATTAACCCTCTTCTCTTTCTCCAAGTTCCAACTTTATTATCTCTATTTGACCAACCCCAAATCAAGTTGAGACTTTTTTTATTTATTAATTTAATATAAATAAAGCTTAAAGAAACCCGACCCACAAGTGAAAACCATAGTTTATTTCAACAGTGTCTTCAATTTTGATTGAATTGGAGAGTGGGCAGTTGGACAAATAAATTTCATGCACAATGACAGATGAATCTCATTTACTCATCCAAGCGTGGCAGTTGGGGTTTTGATCAAAACATTAAAATAATTATAAATAACCAATCCTTGCTCTCTCCCTAGTCTCTATATATACACTACCACTCTCATTGCGCCACTACAGACTGTCACTGAGCTTTGAGAAAGATAAACAATGGGAGGTTTTGATGCTCATTGCGTTGTGGTTGCTTTCTTTTGTGTTTTTCTTGTGAATGGCTTTGTTGTGAGTGATCATGCTAAAGGTGTTGATGATCATGATGATAAGCACTTATTTCTTCATCGTCCACATTTTTTTGAAAGAGGTGGTCTAGGGCATGGCATTTATAAGAAGGGTTTTAGACATGGAGGGGTTGGTGGTGGCGGTTTAGGGGGCGGGGGTGGTTTAGGTGGAGGTGGTGGTTTTGGAGGTGGGGGTGGTGTAGGTGGAGGTGGTGGATTAGGAGGTGGGGGTGGTCTTGGTGGAGGTGGCGGCATAGGGGGAGGTGCAGGTGGTGGTGTAGGCGGAGGTGCTGGTGGGGGTCTTGGTGGCGGTGCAGGTGGTGGTCTAGGCGGGGGTCTTGGTGGGGGAGCTGGTGGTGGTCTTGGTGGCGGTGCAGGTGGTGGTCTAGGCGGAGGAGCTGGTGGGGGTCTTGGTGGGGGAGCTGGTGGAGGGGCTGGTGGAGGTCTTGGAGGAGGTGGAGGGGCTGGTGGAGGTCTAGGAGGAGGTGGAGGGGCTGGTGGAGGTCTAGGAGGAGGTGGAGGTCTTGGTCACCACGGTGGTCTAGGTGGAGGAGCTGGTGGGGGTGCAGGTGGTGGTGGAGGGCTTGGTCATCACGGTGGTCTTGGTGGAGGAGCTGGTGGGGGTGTAGGTGGTGGAGGAGGTCTTGGTCATGGTGGAGGTATTGGTGCCGGTGGTGGAGCAGGTGCAGGTGGTGGGCTTGGAGGTGGAGGTGGAGTTGGTGGAGGAGGAGGACTTGGTGGTGGTGGTGGAGGAGGCTTAGGAGGTGGAGGTGGAGTAGGTGGTGGTGCTGGTGGTGGCATTGGTGCAGGTGCTGGTGGAGGTCTTGGTGGTGGTGCTGGTGCTGGGGGAGGTGTTGGTGGGGGTGGAGGAGTTGGTGGTGGTGCCGGAGGAGGGTTTGGAGCTGGTGGAGGAGTTGGAGGTGGAGTTGGTGGAGGAGGTGGTGGTGGTTTTGGTGGAGGTGGTGGATTTGGTGCTGGTGGTGGAGCCGGATTTGGAGCCGGTGGAGGTGGTCACTAAACTTCAAATATCAGCTTCAATTCCGGTGGAACTACAAAATTAAAGAAGTAAAATGTGTTGTTGATATCGTCTTATGATCAGGCAGTGTTATTTTGAATATTATTCTTTTGCAAAATGTTTCTATTATATTATAAATGTACGTAATAAGATTTTCTATCAATGTTTTAATATTGCTCCTGAGAGAAATATCAACAACAACAAAAAAAATGATCGGTTTTATTATTCTTCAACATTTCATGTTATTTGTTTTATTTTTATTTTTACTATTCCATAATGAGTTGGAAAAATCATCTTTATATAGTAAATATCCAATATATATAACACTATGCACACTTTGTTTCCATTTTTATAAACATGTCAATATTTTAAATTTGGACCATCTGTTCGGCTGATCTTTGTTCTGGTCTAAAACAGATTTAATGATATGTGTAATCCATGGTTAACATTTATTTATTTTCTATTAATAGAATGAATGTATATATATTCTATGTTCAAAGTGATCATTCTCTTGACTCTTGATCGAGTTAAATAATAAAAAGAATTTAGTACATGATTTTTTTTACAAGTTAGAATGAAATTCTTGTACATTTTACTAGTTTTTGCAAATAATCATGATCTCTCCTTTTTTTTTTTTTAAAAAAAAAAAAAAAAAAAATTCTAATGTGAGGGAAATTAAAAAAAAAAAAAAAAAAATTCTAATGTGAGGGAAATTAAAAGTTTGAAAAAAGAAGAAGAAGGAAGTTCTCTCTCTCTCTCTCTATGTCTCTCTCTCTCTCTTTTCTTTTGAATGGTTATTCGAACCTAGATTGTCAAGTTGTCAACCAATGTTGAGACTTGAGAGGTGTGGTTACCAACATGTTATGAGACCACCTACAGTAAAACCCTATGAAATAATATTGTTGAGATCAGAGAAAATTATTATCTTAGAGGGGTTATGTGATCGTGTAAAAAATGATACGATCACATTAAAATTTTATCTTATTTTGATATGATTACATGCAATCATATGCAAACAAATAACTAGTGTACAATAGAATGCTCTCACTATAAGAAAAATGACATATAGTGATAAAAAATATGTCATAATAAGTGAAAAATTTGTCACAATATCAATACTGTGACAAAAAAAGTATCACTAAAAAATTCGTCACTTATACCCCTGTCACTAAAACTATTAGTGACATTTATAGTGTCATTGTCACTATGGTTAGTGACAATTATTTGTAATTGTCACAAACTATGACTTTTAGTAACTAATTGTTAATCGACCCTAATGAGTGACGAAACAAAAAATATGTCACTATATACAAGTTAGTGACAATTAACCGTTTGAAGATTTTGTCACTGTACACATTTTTCGTGACAATTTATTGTTTAAACATTGTCACTATTCACAAACTCAGTGACAATCAATTATCTGAAAAATGTGTCATTGTACACAAATTTAGTGACAATAATCCATTTGAAGATTTTGTCACTATACACATTTTTAGTGATAATTTATTGTTTAAAAATTGTGTCACTATTCACAAACTCAGGGACGATTAACTATCTAAAATTTTGTCATTATATGCATAATTAGTGACAATTTAAGGTTACTATTGTTTTAATATCTAAGTAGTTCTGTCAGTAATATTAATATTCCAAACAATTGTCAATAATTTAAACTATTATGATCAAATTAACATATTTATTGATAACAAACATATAAGAAGACATATCATATCTATATGTTATACTTGTATTCTGAAATTAAAATAATTATAATATTCATAATTCAATTATGATATTAAATTTAACATAAAAAAAGAATAAAGAACATCTTTAATTAAATCCATAATGTTTGAATGTTAGGCATTCGAACACTTTCTAATGGCTTTCCACGACGCAACTTGCTCCGCTCCTACAAGAGGTTTTTTTTTTCGCTCATCCAAGCTTTGCATCTCCATGTACATATAGAACCTCAACCGAATCAACAAGCTCTAGCATGGTATATTGAGACAATCAAGAAGATAGTAGATAGAGAACTTGTCTGCGATAAAATCGTATCTCCAAGACATGCACTTCCACCCTATAGAAAATAAAATTCTCATTAAAATTGAATTGATAAATATGTGAGTTTCATTTTTTTTTTTTTACTCAAATCTTGATTAATTTTTAAGATTCAAATTGATTTAGTTGGCTCTACCAAAATGGAATACACGATGAAACAAAATCATATACCTATTAGCTTGCAACCGCGTAAATTTTTTTTAAGGTACATTCAAAATTATAAACAATTACCTTAATAATCCAAGCACATTTAATTTCTATGTTATAAAATATTGTAATAGTACAAAAAATAGGTTCATTATTTGTTTTTTTTTTTTTTTTCTTTAAATAGCATGACATTTCATCAAATAGTTTATGTGCATTCAGCCTAGTGAATAAAACAATTTCAAGTTCATACAATACTCAGGTTAATCAATAAATCAATTGACAATAACAATTTTTTTTTTTTTTTTTTTCATATACATTAAAACACAACCAAAAACACATAAAAAAAAACAATAAAAAAAAAAAAAAACAATTAGAGAACAAACTAAGATAATTGACTAATGGAAAAGGATCGTCAGATTAAAGTGATCGCTGAGCGCTCGTTGCATCCTCAGCTTGATGATGGTGACAACGACCTTTTCCTTACCCTTTTCACCAGTAGCAATGGCGTTCACCTCAAGCTTGATGATGAGAGCAACTTGAGCGCCCGTGTCTTTGTTGTTGTACTGGTCATTGTGCATGTGACAGTGAATTTAATAGAAACAAAATCATAGAGAAACAAAATAGAGATTAGAGAGAAATATACCGGAGAAAAATCAATTAAAGGATCGCTTTAATTTTGATTAGGCAGAGAAAATTAGGAATCGTAGGAAGAGAAATTATGTGAAGTTTTTTATTTTTTTTATTTTTTTATTTTTTTTTAATTCCATTGTTGAAGTGTAGAAAAATATTAAGGAGGCAGGAGTGGATAAAAAAAGTTTGCTTATATTCATATATATATATGTATGTATATGTATGTATGTATGTATGTATCAGAAACCCTAAAAAATAATAATCAAAATTTAGAGATACCATACCTTGAGTCAATTGCATAGACTTGAGACTTTCAATGAAATTAGGAAATATGATCAGGTGTTTGGAACCAAAAATTTAAAGATTCATGATATGGTTTAGGAAATCTAAAATAAGTGAAAAGAAAATAAATATTTGCAAAATAAAATCTTTCCTTTAAAAAAAATTTCAATTTTTTATAAGGTATTTTTCTGATTAATTATATTAATTGTTACAAATTGTTAAATTTTAACTAGTTGTGACAATTTTTGTAAAAAATTTGAATTGAAAAAAATACAATGACAAATAATAAAATTTGTCACAAAATAATACCTGTAGTGATATATTCAAAATTTGCCATAAAAAAATGTGTCACTATATGTCACTTTTTTTAGTGTCTTATTATTATTTTTTTTTTTATCAAGATACATGTTAAATAATAATAATAAACAATGGATGAGGTCAAACTTTAAAATTTGATGGATGTTGAAAACTTTTAGAATTATCCTAGTGAAAATGACAAGGGTGGAAATGGTGGGAAATGTCACTTTTTTCAGCTGATTTGGTGGAAAAGTGAGTGCTTTAATAACTTAAGTTTAAAAGGCACTAAAGTAAGTGATTTCCAAAAATGCCCTTACTTTACACACATTCTCTTACTTTGATTTTTTTTTTTTATTCTTTCATCTTCTTCATAGAGGTCTGTTTAACAGACCTCCGATGGAGGTTGAACATCAATACATCTTTATTAAATAATTAATTTAGTGGCTACGCAGACGCATTCGGGGGTCGAGCTCCCCGCTGAGCTCGCGGTGGTCGAGCTGCCCGGTCAGCTCGCGGGGGGGCAGGGGGCAGCGCCCCCAGAGCTTTTTTTTTTTTTTTCTTTTCAATTTAGTTTGATTTGTTGAGCAGAAGCATTGGTTGTGGGTATGGTTATAGTTTTAATTTATGAAAATTTATGTAGAAGACGATGAAGATCTGGGTTTCCGAGTCTTTTAACGCCTTTCCCGAGCCTTTTCATGCCTTTCCCGAGCCTTTTGAAGTCTTTCCCGAGCCTTTTCACCCAATGTCTTTCCCGAGCCTTTTGAAGCCTTACCCGAGCCTTTTGATGCCTTTCCCGAGCCTTTTGATGCATTTCCCGAGCCTTTTCACCAAATGTCTTCCCCGAGCCTTTTCATGCCTTTTCCGAGCCTTTTGAAGTCTTCCCCGAGCCTTTTCATGCCTTTTCCGAGCCTTTTGAAGTCTTCCCCGAGCCTTTTCATGCCTTTACCGAGCCTTTTGAAGTCTTTCCCGAGCCTTTTCATGCCTTTCCCGAGCCTTTTGAAGTCTTTCCCGAGCTTTTTCACTCAATGTCTTTCCCGAGCCTTTTGAAGCCTTACCCGAGCCTTTTGAAGCCTTCCCCGAGCCTTTTGAAGCCTTCCCCGAGCCTTTTGATGCCTTCCCCGAGCCTTTTGAAGCCTTCCCCGAGCCTTTTGAAACCTTCCCCGAGCCTTTTGATGCCTTCCCCGAGCCTTTTGAAGCCTTCCCCGAGCCTTTTCATGCCTTTTCCGAGCCTTTTCATGTGTTCTCCGAGCCTTTTCATTTGTTCTCCGAGCCTTTTCATTTGTTCTCCGAGCCTTTTCAACAATTATTTTTTTTGTTAATTTTGAACCTCCGAGCCTTTTCATATGTTCTCCGAGACTTTTCATGTGTTCTCCGAGCCTTTTCAACAATCATTTTTTTTTTTCACACAGCAGTTTAAGGTTTACAAAAGAGGGTTTTAAATTGAAAAAAAAAAAACAACTAACAAGAGGGTTTGTATCTCAGATGCAACTAACAAAGGCTCGGACATAAAAAAGGTCGCTATTGTGTTTGGTCGTGGTCATCGACAGTGACATACGCGTGCTCATGGTTCACCGTCATCCATTGATGGAGGATTTTGAAAGAAAAGAAAAGAAAAGAAAAGAAAAGAAAAGAAAAAAACCAAAATGGTGAAGAAGGTTACTGTGGGGGGCATTTTTGTCCGTTCACCATAATAGGTGCCTTTTAAACTTAAGTTATTAAAGTGGTAACTTTCTTACAAAGCCCAGTCCAAATAGTGACAAAAAATTTTTGGACCCAATGACAAGGTGATGAAATTGTATACCGCTTAAGAGATTATTTAAGTGGTAATGAATACGTCTACCGATTATTATCATGATCTAGATGACAATTGTATTTTACCAATGGTTTCTTCAAAAGGAGTCTTTCAAACAGTAGTAACCTTAAATAACTACTCGCTACAAAATGAAGAAAAAAAAAATCAAATGTGGTGTATGCATTGCAAAAGATTAAGGGCGATGTTTAGTTCAGTTTAGGTATAGAGAAATTACAAATGACTTTAGATGTATTTTTTGAGATGAGTTGAATTGAGAAAAGATAAGTTGCAAGCAAAAAGTTCATTAATATATATTAAGAATTTTTATGTGCTATTTATTCTATATAATTAACTAATTATTAATTTATATATTCGTTGGGCCTTATAGGATTTTAAAAAAGAGTAGCGGTATTTGCACCCCTCAAAAATGGTATGTACACCCCAAATTAGTTTCTTTTTAAAAATCCTATATTACCCCTGATTAAAATGACTAAATAGTTTGTAAGTACACCAAAAAATTATTAATTAGTTTCTTATATCCTAAAACCCTAAGACCCTTTCTATTTCTTTTCAAACCCTAACTTATCTTCCACATACTATTTTCAAATACAAATTGGAATCGTTTGTCGGTTGTAATACCGGTCGGAAGAAAATCACAAACTCGAAAAGTCTTCTCAATTAACGATACAATAACCAACACTACTCTAATAAAAGAATAGAGAACAATTTTATATTGACTTTTCTCTACGTCTTCCCCCTCTGTATTTTGTCTATATACACTGGCAGTAGCAACAAATACAGCGACATGCATACCGGTACTACATAGCTTTCTTAGTCTGTGTATTGCCATTTACAGGGCACACTGCACACACCAACTACGAAAAAATGATTATTGTTAAAAATGATTCTTTTATTCTTTTTCACCTTCGTCATATATTTGACGAATTTCTGTATTATAATATGAACCACACAATCACTCATATATATGTATATATATATATAAATAAATATACTGCAAATAAAATTAGCTCAAAACCCAACTCATTTTGGTATAATTTCTATATTTAAGAGTTGGAAATTAGTTTTTTTTTTTAAAAACAAGAAATAAAATAACAAATTTTAAGAGAATAATAAAATCGATTAGAAAATAAAATAGACTTAAGGGTGGGGTGTAGTTACTAAATTACAATACAATAGAAATAAAGAAAGGGTATTTTTGCCATTAAGTGGGGTTTACTTACATATTATAGTTTTTTTTGAAAATTTAATAGGGTGTACTAACGAAAGGGGTGTACATACATTTTTTAAGGGGTGCTAATATCGTTACTCTTTAAAAAAATTATTATCTTATATATTTAGTGAGGTTATTATTTTAGTCCATTGGCCCAAGTCGGGACTCGAAGATATTATTATTTAAGTGAGATTATTAATTTATCGAATTTCATTTATCGAGGTTTTACTGTAATTGGTGTAATTATATATATATAGTCTTTCTATTGTTAGTTCGTCCTGATAATAAATATATCAGAAAGAAGAATGTGGACCACAGATTATGGAGAAGTTTTGTGGTGTAATTATATATATATAGTCTTTCTATTGTTAGTTCGTCCTGATAATAAATATATCAGAAAGAAGAATGTGGACCACAGATTATGGAGAAGTTTTGACAAGTGCATACACTTTGAGTCAAAGTATGTAAATCTAGTGGTCTACGTTCTTCGTCCTGATATATTTATTGTCAGGACGAACTGATAATAGAAAATATATATATATATATATATATAATCTAAAAGAAAAATCAGTGATTAGAGAAGATGAAAAATTGAAAACCCTAACAACCCAAGCACATGCTAGGGTACGTACAGGAAGACCAATTAATGAGATGACACTCACATTTATTTTGTCTGTTTGTTGTGGTACACATAATTTATGTATATGATCAAATTAAATTCACAATGACACTCAAAAGTCTTCTTGAAATATATATCTTGCCATGTATATGGAATTATGGATTATGGATAGAGATTTCGATATTGAGTGGTTGGTCTTGACTACTTTCTCTGAGAAACCAGTTATGTAAGAAGTTTTAATGTTTTATAGTTGAATCTCACTCACTCACATAAGATTTTGCAAAGAATTTGGTTTATTTCATAGAATTATTACGTACGAGAAACAAAATACGAAAATGTAGATTAGTTAGCTAAATTGCAAGAAGAAGAACTATCCTAGTTCATTATTAGTTTATCATGAGGACGCAATTTATAATTAGGACTGCAATTTATATGCGCAAATTTATTACATGTCAAAAAAATAGTGAACTTATATCAAGAGATACACGCCCATTAAGGAGCGAGAGACAAACAGTGGTTTGGTGGTGGTATGAGAGACGACGATTTGGTGTGTGAGAGAGTGAGACACATTGCATTCTACGGGAGTTAATGAGGTTGTTAATCACATATAGTGTATATATGCGAAATTTTTGGTCATCTTAAACTTAGGAAATTTGTAGTGTATATTTGTATTTTGGGACACGACTACGTGAAATAGGACCCGGGAGTATTTGGTGCTCGGAGTGTTAAACATGGACTCTAAAATCATAAACCTGGACTCCAAAACAGTATATCGGGCTTCAAATCCTCCTAAAGTTCTTGGGAGTTGTGAACTTGGTCTCCCAAACTTACATTTGGGTTTGGGATCCAACTCCGAAATATAGCCACCACACACGGG
The DNA here is from genome assembly GCA_954870605.1 of Acer campestre. Classification (NCBI taxonomy): domain Eukaryota; kingdom Viridiplantae; phylum Streptophyta; class Magnoliopsida; order Sapindales; family Sapindaceae; genus Acer; species Acer campestre. The sequence goes on along the minus strand of OX940811.1, from coordinate 15,309,102 downwards.
AGCCCTCCCGCAATGTTGAAAAAATAATTAAAAACATCAGAATATTTTTTAGTCGAAGACATAGTGATTAGTGCCTGGAGTGTTAAACTCGGGCTCCAAAACAATATACCGAGCTTTAAATCCACTTAAATTCCTTTGGAGCGGTGGACTTGGTCTCTCGAACTTGCTTTCGGGTCTGGGATCCAACTCCAAAGGATAGCACCGCTTGGAGGAGTCCTCCCGCAGTGTCGGAAAAATAATTAAAAATTTGAGAAAAAATAAAATTTAATTGGAAACAAAATCACCATTGCCTGGACCTAACATTCCCGGGCTCTAAAATGTTACTTTTGGGCACAAAAACTGGATATCGAGTTTCAAAGTGAGGTGCCCGTACTTCGGAAGATATATTTTTATTTTAATTTAATTCAATAAAATAAAATAAAATAAATCAAAGGATGGAGATCCAAGCTCCAAATATTGTTTGCCAAGTGTCAAAAAAAGTCAAACAACACGAATTGACTTAAATTCCTAGGCTCCAAAATGTTAAACCTGAGCTTCAAAATTGGATACTGGGCCTTAAAGCGCGTCGCCTGTGCCTGAGAATATGCGGTCCCCGCATCCAGATTTGCTAATGTGCGGGGGACTCACTTCAGGTTGCAAATAGGCAACCGTGGATTGATTGCCACGTGTATAGAAAAGTCAAAACAACACCGATTGATTCAATAACCCCAGGCTTGATAGTCACATCCTCTACACGTACTGTAGCCCTCACATTCTTATCTTTTATACTCGAATCCCAAGTAAAATTGAAGTAAGTGCTTTTAGGTTTTTCACACTCATGAGGGCTTAAGTGTAGAAAAGACAAAGGTTATGGGAAAAAGTGTAAATTCAGACAATTAAAAGAAAGGGGCACATTGATGAATTTCATTCCAAAGGAATTCATGGGACAACTTTTGTCTAAGAAGACTTTTCTAGAGGAATTTGTGGGATAACCTTCGTATAGTTGTCCCGCGAAAAAGCTTCAACGAAAAATTAAAGATCATTCCAGAGAATTTTGTCGAATAGACTTCGTCTACTTTTCTTGTGAAATCCTCCCGCCAACTAGCCTTCCAGCTCAGCAAATTTTGGGTTATGTGCCCTAGTCTTCCTTTGCTATATAAACTTCTTCTCCTCTTGTGCTCCTCACATTATCCACGACCATTCACCTCCAAAACACCCAAGAAGCCATCTTTTACACAAAACCTTCACAAATCTTACCAAACCTAACCATTAACCCTCCTCTTACAACACAAATTCATATTTTCCAAACACATACTTACCCTTTCCGACCTTTACCCATCACCATCTTTCACTTTGGAGCAGCAAGGGGTCTTAGAGAGAAGAAGCCATTGAAGTCAAGCACCAGCTAGAAGAAGAGGATTTACACACTAGTTTATTTCTTCCATCTTTACCTCTTGATTATTGTATTTGTTATGACTATTATTTATTTCATATCTTGTACGGCTTTGAAGTGTAATATAAGCTAAATCTTTTTATGCTAGAACTATGATGAAACCGAACCCTTGATTTATTAATGAAGACCACCTAGTTTCTCGATATGTGCTTGTGTTATTATATGGATGTTTTAAATGCTTAATGTTTTCACTTGATTGATCACCTTGTGAATGAATATTGGTTGTTGTGCTATGAACCGATAGGCAACGCACTCAACGTGCTCGACGAAATGTCCACTATATAACTAGCAAGGTAAAGATACACAAGGCTAGTATATAGGGCTCTTGTGTATGTGCCAATACACTTAATAAATTCATGCATATAGTCCGTAGTCATCGAGAGATAGATTATGGGTATGTATGAGTGTGATTTCTATTGCTTGAGAGAGTAGAGATTAATTAAGGGGACTCGAGCCTACAAATTACACTTGCACATTTGCGTGATTAGGTGAATCTAGTGCTTAATTAGGAAGGTGAGGTGGATTCTAGTTTTAGCATCATTCATCATATTATTACATTTGCTCATTTTGTGTGGTTGGTTTTTACTTTTTACATTAATTGCATTAATAGTTAATTTAGATTAATTTTAGAGTTTAATTTGGAAAGCTTCTTTAATAGTTGTCAAATAGTAATTTAACTAATCAATTTCGGTAATAAACTACTCAAGCCTTGTGGGAATGAATTCCTATTTACATTATACTACACTCCTGGCCTAGTATGATTGCGAGTGCCCCATTTTGGAGTGGTCAAGGCTCAATATTGTTACTCTCGGGCTCAAAAACTGGTTACTATGTCTCTGAGTAATTAAGTTACATTTTTTAAAAGATGTATTTTTTCCTTAAAAAAAAAAAAAAAGAATTCAAGGGATGGAGATTTAGATTGGATCTCCACCATCCATCTTCCAAGATGAATGGTAGAGATCCACCACATCAATTTCTTTTTTTTCCTTTCTGATTTTAATATTCTAACAAAAAAAATAAATTAATTAAAACACTTTTTGATCTTTATCGTCCGTTTTTTTAGATGGACAGTTTGGATCCATCGATTTTTATCTAAAATAAACCCAAGCTCCGTAATATAATTATTGGGCTCCGTAATGTAATACACGGGCTCCGAAACAGGTTATTGGGCCTTAGAGTGTGCCATCCATGCCTGAGACGATGTGGGCTCCATATCATTCTTCCCGATCGGGTCAATCCAGCAGGGAGGGGGCCTTTGCGGGCAACCTTACATTGTGTTTCGGGAGTGTCACGCATTCTGGCACCTTTCCCGCTAGTCACATAAATAAATTTTCAGTTCGATATTGACTCTATCAACATAAAGTTCTACTAATTGTGGTATTGGTCTACCTACCAATTGTGGATTTGGTCTTCCGAACTAGCTTTCGGGACCGGGATCCAACTCTAATGGAAGGTGAAAATGCCTACAAGGTTATACTAAACAATCTAGAAGGGGGGGGGGGGGGGTGGTGAATAGGTTGACACACTAGTTTTAAAAAACTCTTTCGTGACTAGTGTTAAAACCTTGATGAGCATATAATAAACCTTGAACAAGATTGTTATGAGAAAAACAATTTGCACAAGTATGCTCAATTCACCACACTTAGTCTACAAAACATATACCAAGAACCAATATATCTCATATACAAGTATATTCAATAAAGAACACATTCTACAAGATGTATTATGAATATTACAATGAAAGATCACTAAGTAAAATATTACAACTTGATATAGAATATTGTAAGATACAAAGTTCAAATACTTACAAGATACAAGAAACAAATGTAGATTCAACAAACAATGTGTGCATCTCTTTCTTTATCAATAACATGTTTACAAGGATGTGAAAAATTTAAGATCATAAACAAGTTATATAGAACAAAAATACAAATATAAAGAGATAGAGATAGAGATAGAGACATTTGACACATTGATTTTTACATGGTAAACTTCCGAAGAGGAAACATCCATGGGTTGAAATACAACCATTGGGTACTATATATATTGGAAAGTAAATTAGAAGTTCCACAAAGTGACCAATCTTAGATCACCAACCCATGTGGAGTCTATGTCTACCCAAACCCTATTGGAAGATACAAAATCCCTCAATGATGCGAAACCACCACATATTGGAAATCATACCTACCCAATATCGTTGGTAGATTAGAAATTCCTCAAGAGTGCATACATATCCCATGTACCCCGCTCTATCGGACTTTATGTCTAGCCAAACACCTGGGCCTACCAATATATAAGCCAACTCTCTATCTAGGCACACTTGCCTCTAGAGAGCCTCCCTTGCATGACTATCCAAGTCCTCCCGACTCTAGCCATGACTTCTTGCTTGTCTATCCAAGTCCTCAAGACTCTAGACAAGACTTCTTGCTTGGCTATCCGAGTCATCCCGACTCCAACCAAGACTTCATGCCTTTTACAAGGACTTCCTAATGTGATCATGTGAATGCAAATGATGCAAACAATCAAAACATCATAGAACATGTGATTAATACATTCTATGGAAACTAGAAATAATCAATGAGCACACAATGTATATTTTTCTAGTTTATGATCCAAAACATGACACCACACAAAATGATGCATGAGCATATGAAATGTATGGATAAGGTACACTCCATGAAGATCTAGACATAGGCAACAAAGCACACAAAGTAAGGTTGTCTAGACCTTAAACATGAACAATAATCTAGAGCATGCAAAACACCTAAAACATGCAAAATCCTAGATTTTATTCATGTTACTAAAGCTTGAAAACAAAGCATGATCATTAAGCACATATTCAAGACTTTATAGCACAAACAACAAAGATGCTAGAATGACAAGATATGATCAATGAATATTCTAGCAAGTACTTAGAGCAAATATATTCATAATAATCAATTAAAACCTAATTAGCCTAAATACAAAATCATATGTGCTAATCCTAGAATTATTCAATTAAAGGATCAAAGCACATTTCAAGGATTATTAATCATAAAATGATTCAATCAAGTCACAAATAATCCTAGATATCAAACTAATCACAATACAACTCTCAATCATGTGAAAAACCTAGAATCAAAGAAACTAGTTCGCATCTGTCTCTAATTAGACTTTTGATTAGGTTTGATTGTGAAGCTATCTTTCTCAATAGCATTCACCATACATACACATACATATAGAAGAAGAAACCCCAAGCAAATTGAAGGTTATAAAAGAAGAAATCACAAAGATAAAGTCAATACCTCTCCATCACGAGCTGTCACGATTTTCTAGGTAGAACACCTTGAAAACTCAATCAAATGACTGCAAGATTACTTGGAAAAGGTAGAGGACTCAATTACGAACAATCTTCAACTTGAATCACTCAAATCCGACTTCGTATGAAGAAGTTATGGTGTTTGGAAGTTGAGAACAATTGGAGAGAAAATCTGACGGGATTTCAAACTTTTCTACTTTTTCAAGTTTTTCTCCTTAGAATCAAATGGGAGGGAATTGAGGAGGTTTAAAAGCTTTCAAGAGAGAGAAGCTTCAAGCGAATCAGAAGGAGCCACATCACATTCCCGTGTGGGGTGCGTGTGGCCCACGGGACCAGAGGGCTGCTCTGGCCGTGGGTCCCACGAGCTCCACACGTGGTGGCCAAGGCATGGCATTTGGCCATGCAAGTCCCTCTCGCACACCTCCCACGTTCTTCAACCGTATTTGGGCCTCCGAACTCTGAATTCGAATCCGTTTTCGGATTACGAACCGTGACTCTCTCACGCACAACGAAGACTACAAAAATTTGACAAATGATTGAGAATTCATCTCAGAAAACGATGATGAACACAACTCAATGAATGAGAACGAAAAGTAGCATAGCTACATCGTTTGGACTTGAAACTAAATAAATGAGTAACCGGAATGACTAGGACTCAATAAGGATTCAATTAGGATCATATACAAGTCCAAAACACAAGAAACACAAACAATCAAACACAAATTCACATATGAATGCCATTTCCTAGACATAGTCTCAGAACATGCAACTCTACAATGTATGAGCATTTGAGTTCAATGCATGAGCATATAAAAACATGTGAATGTGTTATATAAATGGTGCACAATGATGCAGGGACACTTATGAATGATTTGTGAGTGTGTGCCTATGCCTTGTAAGAGGAATGAGGTCAATTATACATTTGATGAGCAATGAAGCTAATTCCCCTTATCAAGCCACCATCTTGTAAGCACTGTAGTCAAGTCTTTCTTTGAAGCTTTGAATCATCATCAATACAACCACTAAACAATACAAGATGAACAATGTTTTGATATGGAATATATGCCAACACAGACTAAAAACCTAACAATCTCCCCCTTTGGCAAATTCCATGTCAAAACCCCTATACATTTGATGAGTAATGAAGCTAATTCCCCTTATCAAGCCACCATCTTGTAAGCATTGTAGTCAAGTGTTTCTTTGAAGCTTTGAATCATCATCAATACAACCACTAAACAATACAAGATGAACAATGTTTTGATATGGAATATATGCCAACACAAACTAAAAACCTAACAATCTCCCCCTTTGGCAAATTCCATGTCAAAACCCCTATACAAAACTAAAACAATTACAAAGAAAATTTGGTCACAGTGAGTACAGTGATTTACACACTTAGACTTGTAAGAGGAATGAGGTCAATTATACATTTGATGAGCAATGAAGCTAATTCCCCTTATCAAGCCACCATCTTGTAAGCATTGTAGTCAAGTCTTTCTTTGAAACTTTAAATCATCATCAATACAACCACTAAACAATACAAGATGAACAATGTTTTGATATGGAATATATGCCAACACAAACTAAAAACCTAACAATCTCCCCCTTTGGCAAATTCCATGTCAAAACCCCTATACAAAACTAAAACAATTACAAAGAAAATTTGGTCACAGTGAGTACAATGATTTACACACTTAGACAAAATTTCCAATAACAAGTCTTGAACTTCATCTTGGTCTTCTCTTGAAATCACCTATAAAATAGCTTGAAAGCACAAATATCTCCAAGAAACAACACAAATGGCAAAATACATATATTGGCAAGAAAATAACACATTTAAAGTCCACATTGATAACATGTATGCTCCCCCTAAATACATACCATCAAACAAAATATTCTAGCCAATGTTAATCAAAAATATTACAAGCCATAGTTCAAGATTTAAACAAAAATACACACTAAAACATACCAATCTTGACAAATAAGAAAGCTAGAACTACCATATATCTTCTTATCATTCTCCCCCTTTTTGACATGATATGAAGCCAAAGAAGTAGAAATAAAAAAATATACCTCAAAGCCATTCTAGTCTCTTTTGCCACCAAAGAAAATTGAGCAATTAGATGATCTTGCATAATGCTTTGGAGGAGTGGCATTCCTTTCCAACTTCTTGATCTTTTCATCTTGAAGCTCAACTCTAGCATTTAGCTTTTCAATCTTCCGGTGTGATTCCTCACATTACAAAGAGATCCCTAGACTAAAAGATCTTCAAGTCTTCTTGAGTCTTCAAGATTCCCTTCTTTGAACTTCAAGGTACCTATAAGAAAAGAAACAACCAACAAGAGTACTTCTTCCAAAGAAGAATGGTGATAAATTATCACATAAACAAAATAACAAAACTTCCCTTATCTCATACAAAAATGCATTATCTCAAGTGAATAAATGTTATCACATGAAGCTTTCCCTTAGATCCTTAACACAATAAGGCAAGAATTCTTTTCTCCCTCTTAGGACAAGAATTCTCCCCCTTAAGACAAAGTCTCCAATAAGCACAAAGGAGAGGTATACAATTTCTCCCCCTTTTTGTCAAGGAATAGACAAAGGGCACAAGAGATAAATAACGAGATATTAAGCAAACAAATCGTATAGAAAGCGTAGTTGAATAAACTAAAGCTCCCCCTTAACATATGCTCCACATATTATCACCAAGTAGATTTGTTCACAAGGGACTATGAATCACAAAAGCATAAATTTTACTTTTAAGGGCATGGGTCATATCTACCAAGTTCAACAATTGCATGAACAATCATACAATTATTACAAAAAGATTTATGCATTAATTGTGATCAAACATACAAAGGCATATATCATTATGAAGAATCATCATGCATATCACGACATATGAAATAACATCTCCAAGATTCAATATATCAACCAAAACAATATGCCAACATTTATCAAATCGAAGCATGTGAACATATTATAAAAGAGAACAAAGCTTAGCAAACTATGCTCCCCCTTGATAAGAACTCTATCTAAGATCAAGATAGAAAATTTGTTCACAATAAAATCTACACAATCACACATTCAAGCAATAAGAGAAAATATTTCATCACTTTTCAAAGTCCAAGAGAGAATCATAGATTTTAATTAATCTCTCAACAATATTCTCACATTGCTAATGAATCAAGCACATAAGCAAAATATGTGTGTGTGTGTGAATGCTTCTCACATATATAGTAGGAGTAATTGTGATATCAACATGCAAACAATTTCCACACCTATCCAACTAAAGCATTTCCAAAAATAGGTCAAACTGATATTCATCCGTATTTTTGCTTTAAAAGAATAGTTATCAACATGTGAGTATGTGTGTGCATGTGGCTCGTTTTCCCATTTCTATTTGTCAACCCGAGCTTTTCACAATTCTCAACCATACACCATTAAGCCTTTTGTTTTTCATTTCTTTTAGGCTTAGAATCAAAGATTTTTTTTTAAATGATTCTTTTCAACGCTTCTTTGATTTTACTAACAAAAACATATACACCTCTTGGCGGCTTTCACTCATCACAAAGGCGTAGCCCTTTCCAACATTGGGCGGCTTCACAACCAATGTGTGTAGCCCTTTCCAAGAGGGTGATCGTTGAATACTATGTAGTGCCGAAGCAAAATAGATACATATCATAGGTCATTTATCATGTACTAAGCAATAGGCTTCTAGATGCATCCATTATCTACACATATTCAATCACATATACTCAAAACTAAAACATATAAGAGAAGCATTTGTGCATTTTTCAAAAATAAGATTTTCAAGCTCAAGTGCATGATCTAGAAACAATAAAAGTTATTTGTTTAAGATCATTACTTCTCAAGTGAGTGGCTCTCAAAGATATTGATATTAAAATTAAGTTTTGCTCATCAAGCCACTCATGAATAAGATCATTGTGAACACATCACTAAAAGATCTTTAGAGAGCACATATCAATGAGAACCATATGAATGCTATACTAGTTCTCTAATATGACATGCTACATGTTGTAATGCAAACATATAGTTGAAAGATGAAAAGCTAGAAAGCAAGCATTAGGAAATAGAAATACCTAAGCAAGCTATTTCATCAAATGCAAAGCCTTCACTCTTTTTATGAGCCCTCTTGGCTTGTTTGTCATCATGACAACAAGTTGTTGGTGTGTTATCCCAAGAGAATAAAGACTTAACACTTCAACTCAAACACATACAAAAATGACTTTTTCCAAAAGTCTTAACAAAAATCATTACCATATAGATTTTATGATGTACAACTTCTCAAAAGTTAATCAATGGATTTTGAATATCATAGCAATATTTGTGAGATAGCTAAGTTCATGTCAATGTCATAGAGAAACAAAGCTAGCTAGCTAAGTTACTCAAAACTAGACACTAATCTTAAAGCTAACTCACATGTGCAACTTACACTAATGGTAAGAGCACTCACCCTTTGACCCATTTGGTCTTAGGTGCACAAACACATAAACCATCATAATCATTTCTTATGACAATATTATATCTAGAAGATAAATATCAACTATCTTCTCTATAAAGATATTCTCATGTTATACACAACATAATTGCCATAAACAAATATATTAACAAGACTATGCAAATGATCATATGAAACACTCATTTTCACCCAAATCTTCTTGACAATGTTCCTTATACGATTATCATTAACACACACAAAATTCAAAGTGTAATCATGCAAGAAACATTCATAGAAGAATTTCTCATCTCACTAACATGCATCTCATTCCCTAGTTTGTATTGTCTAATAAACACATGGCATCTAGATTTAGTATGCACTACGACATTTCAAAAATGGCAAACCGGAATACATATGGAGATGATACTATTTAGGTTAGAGTGTACCGACAGTGAAGACTCCTTACTCTTTTTGATTTTGCACTTGACCTTGGAAGATTGACCTTTGAAATCCTTTTGGTCCTTAGTGACTTGCCTTTAGTTGTAGGAGACTCCATTTGCTCATCTACAAAACCTAAGTCACTTGAATCTTCATGAAGTTTACAATGCTCTTTGGCCTTCATGATTGTCAACTCCTCTTCCTTGCCTTTGATCGTTTCCTACAAAAAGAAACACATTATTAGCAAAATCAATCATTAAACTATATAACACAAGAGCAACTTCAACCGTCTTCTCTTCTAGACATTTGATCACTTCATTCTTCACTTCAACTTCCTTTAAAGCTTTATCTCTTTCCTTCTCAAGAGATTGAGATCTTGCCATCAAGTTGAAGTTGGTGGTCTTTGATCATGTCTAGAACGATCATCTTCTTCTTTGCTTTTGTCACTAACATTCTTTTCAAGCTTATCAACAAAATTGTTAGTAGACAAATGAAATATAAAACAAGAATAACCTATTTCACAAGTAGCTTGGAATTAATTTTATGCCTCTTTTGCCATATTTGAATCTTTATAAAGAGCAAGGTGTTTAAAAACTTACACCACTAATTAATGGCAAAAAGGTCTAAAAATTTCAAATTCTCAAAAGTAAACCTCATTCATACTTTATGAACATATTGGTTTGGAGAAACTAATCCATCAAATATAAAACATGGAGAAGAGAAACTTTCTTGATAATCCAACCAAGCTTGCTCATCACTAGACTTAGTGAAATCTTTCATGAGCTTTTTCAACAAAACAAATATTTTCCCAATCAACAAAGGAGGACAACCATTACAAACAAATATAGACAAAAGGTTGTTATCATAGTAAATAACCTTGTAGATCCCGAATCACACTAATTGCTTTAAGTGACCCGCTCTGATACCAATTGAAAATGCCTACAAGGTTATACTAAATAACCTAGGGGGGGGGGGGGGGGGGGGGAGGTGGGGAGGTGAATAGGTTGACACACTAGTTTTAAAAAACTCTTTCGTGACTAGTGTCAAAACCTTGGTGAGCCACACTAGTTTTAAAAAACTCTTTCGTGACTAGTGTCAAAACCTTGGTGAGCATATAATAAACCTTGAACAAGATTGTTATGAGAAAAACAATTTGCACAAGTATGCTCAATTCACCACACTTAGTCTACAAAACATTTGCCAAGAACTAATGTATCTCATATATAAATATATTCAATAAAGAGCACATTCTACAAGATGTATTATGAATATTACAATGAAAGATCACTAAGTAAAATATTACAACTTGATATAGAATATTGTAAGATACAAAGTTCAAACACTTACAAGATACAAGAAATAAATGTAGATTCAACAAACAATGTGTGCATCTCTTTCTTTATCAATAACATGTTTACAAGGATGTGAGAAATTTAAGATCATAAACAAGTTATATAGAACAAACATACAAATATAAAGAGATAGAGATAGAGACATTTGACACATTGATTTTTACATGGTAAACTTCCGAAGAGGAAACATCCACGGGTTGAAATACAACCATTGGGTACTATATATATTGGAAAGTAAATTAGAAGTTCCACAAAGTGACCAATCCTAGATCACCAACCCATGTGGAGTCTATGTCTACCCAAACCCTATTGGAAGATACAAAATCCCTCAATGATGCGAAACCACCACATATTGGAAATCATACCTACCCAATATCGTTGATAGATTAGAAATTCCTCAAGAGTGCATACATATCCCATGTACCCCGCTCTATCAGACTCTATGTCTAGCCAAACACCTGGGCCTACCAATATATAAGCCAACTCTCTATCCAAGGCACACTTGCCTCTAGAGAGCCTCCCTTGCATGACTATCCAAGTCCTCCCGACTCTAACCATGACTTCTTGCTTGTCTATCCAAGTCCTCAAGACTCTAGACAAGACTTCTTGCTTGGCTATCCGAGTCATCCCGACTCCAACCAAGACTTCATGCCTTTTACAATACCTTTCCATCACGAGCTGTCACGATTTTCTAGGTAGAACACCTTGAAAACTCAATCAAATGACTGCAAGATCACTTGGAAAAGGTAGAGGACTCAATTACGAACAATCTTCAACTTGAATCACTCAAATCCAACTTCGTATGAAGAAGTTATGGTGTTTGGAAGCTGAGAACAATTGGAGAGAAAATCTGACGGGATTTCAAACTTTTCTACTTTTTCAAGTTTTTCTCCTTAGAATCAAATGGAAGGGAATGGAGGAGGTTTAAAAGCTTTCAAGAGAGAGAAGCTTCAAGCGAATCAGAAGGAGCCACATCACATTCCCGTGTGGGATGCGTGTGGCCCACGGGACCAGAGGGTTACTCTGGCTGTGGGTCCCACAGGCTCCACACGTGGTGGCCAAGGCATGGCATTTGGCCAAGCAAGTCCCTCTCGCGCACCTCCCACGTTCTTCTACCTTATTTGGGCCTTCGAACTCTGAATTCTAATATGTTTTCGGATTACGAACCGTGACTCCCTCATGCACAACGAAGACTATGAAACTTTGACAAATGGTTGAGAATTCATCTCAGAAAACGACGACGAACACAACTCAACAAATGAGAACGAAAAGTAGCATAGCTACATCGTTTGGACTCGAAACTAAATAAATGAGTAACCGAAATGACCAGGACTCAATAAGGAATCAATTAGGATCATATACAAGTCCAAAACACAAGCAACACAAACAATCAAACACAAATTCACATATGAATGCCATTTCCTAAACATAGTCTTAGAACATGCAACTCTACAATGTATGAGCATTTGAGTTCAATGTATGAGCATATGAAAACATGTGAATGTGTTATATAAATGGTGCACAATGATGCAGGGACACTTATGAATGATTTGTGAGTGTGTGCCTATGCCTTGTAAGAGGAATGAGGTCAATTATACCTTTGATGAACAATGAAGCTAATTCCCCTTATCAAGCCACCATCTTGTAAGCATTGTAGTCATGTCTTTCTTTGAAGCTTTGAATCATCATCAATACAACCACTAAACAATACAAGATGAACAATGTTTTGATGTGGAATATATGCCAACACAACTAAAAACCTAACAGAAGGCCATCGCATGTAGTTACCCTTCCGCGGTGTTTGAAAAAATAATTAAAAATATCAAAAAATTATAATTTAATCAAACATACATTTACTGTAGCCCAGAATTTTATTCTTGGGCTGAAACACTGGTTACTAGGCTTCAAAGTGTGCCACACTCATCTAATAAGATGCGGGTCCCGTGTCAAGATATTCTGATATGCTAGTGTGTGGGGGACTTACTTCAGGTTGAAATTTGGAACCACGGATTGCTTGCCACATGCATAGAAAGTCAAACAATACTGATTGACTCAACAACCTCAGGCTCAATATTGTTACTTTCAGGCTCAAAACTGGTTACTTAGCCTCTGAGTAATTAAATTACATTTTTTAAACGATTATTTATTTTTTGGTTGAAAAGAATTCCAGAGATGGAGATTTAGATTGGATCTCCACCATCTATGTATGATGCTTGTAATAATATTTTGAGCTCGGGAATGAATCTTTAGAGCACTGGTCTAAAAGTTTTGGTCCTAGGACATTAATCGCATAAGCTCAAGAATTACTCTATGATTTTGTTGTGGATGATGCTTGTAATAACATTTTGAGCCTGGGAATAAATATTTGGAGCTCTGGTATAAAAAAGTTGAAGCTTGAGAATTACTCTTAAGCAATGTTGTCCAAAATCTCAACATGAAGATAATTAGAGAACAAACAAAAGACCAAATTTCATTTCATAAACTAAAAAGAAGTTTGATAGGTTTATGCAAAAGAATGGCTACTTCAAATGCAATGCTGACCATTGCTGCTACTTTAAGAAGGTTAAGTCGAGTTTCATTTTTTTTTTCTATTTTATATTGATGACATGTTAATAGCTAGTGCAGATTTGGAAGATATTAACAATTTGAAGAAACAAATGTTGAACAAATTTGAGATTAAGAATTTGGGTGCAGCAAAGTAGATACTTAGAATGAGGATTAGCGGAGACAAACAAAGATGTACTTTATTTATTCATTTAAAAATAAAGATCGATAATTGTTGGATTTTGCCATCACGTCACTTTGCATGCTATATGTATATATATATATATATAAATCATGTTCACTACCATCATCGAACTTAACTCTCCTTGTAGATAGACTCTAGGAGTCTAGGTGTTGCATTCTCTCATGTACTTTTGTTTTCTTGTTATATAAACTAGGGAAAATTGCACAAACTTCCCGTGAGTTTATACAATATTGCACTGATTGGTAACTTTTGCCAAAATGACACAAACCTTCCCTTGACTGCATTGACCGTCACCTTGACTGACACCTATTTTAATGTTTGTAAGGGAATGACCAAAATGCCCTTTATAGTTCATAAATTTAAATAGTTAAAAAAAAAAGATACTGTAATAGTTATAAAAAAAAACAAGATAATAATAATAATTATTATTATTTTTGATGAGATCTGGAATCCAAAGCTCCATGAAAACATCCAGATCTCTTTTATGTTTTTTTTGATCTCCATCAACATCCAAAAGTGAAATTTTTTTTATAAAAAAAGGCTTGATCAAGATGTTTTGTCAGTTTCTATGTACCTTTTAGTTTTTAATTAGTATATTTTAGAGGTGTCAAAAGGGCCGGGTCGGGCCAGTCCAACCTAAAATTCTCAAGCGGGGCTAAATTTGTAATTTCAAAACAAGTGTTAAGCCCAACTAGTGGTGTCAAAGTGTGACGAGCCTGGAGGGCCCGGCACGGCTGACCCGCCTAGTCTAGCGAGTCGTGCCTGGCAAGGCCTGCTTGTATCGCTAGCCAGGCTAGGCACGACCCCAAGCTTGGCCCGGACGGGCCAGGCTTGGGGCCGTATCGGTGGGCTCAGCCCGCCAGGCCGACCGTTGTCCTTTATTTATTTATCTATTTTTATTCTTTTTAACGTTGAAAGGCCACTGTCAGCATTTTTTATTATTTTTTTAAAAAAATTTGACCGTTGCTGATGTCAGCAAACAATCATATTTTTAAAAATGCTCAAAAATTTCAATTTGCCCCCTCATCTCTTCTATTTTATATTTTACCCACATTTCAAATTTTTCTATAAATACCCCCACCCATTCCTATTTCCCTACACTTTCTCATTCTCTCCATTCTCCAACTCTCCTAACTCTCTCTAATCTCTATTCTCTAATAATTCCATTCTTACTCTCTCTCTCTCTAGTCACTACTCTCACTCTCTCTATTCTCGACACTACTAATCTACTATTCTAAATTTCTAATACTATATTACTAATATTATTCTCTAATCACTCCACCAAAGCTCAAATGTATGTTTTTCCTTTAAATGTTATTAATTAATTTTATGTTTTAGTTTTTAAATTTTATATTTATACTTAACATATTTATGCTTAGTTATTAATTTTGATATTTATTCTTATGTTTTATGTATATTTAATATTTATGGCTTTTTTATGCTTATTATATTTATGAGTTAATTAATATTTTAATGCTTTGTTATAAATTTTAATATTAAATCTTAGAATCTTTGATTTTAGTAAATTTATCATTTTATGAATTTATGCTTAGTAATTAATTTTAATATTTGTATATTTTAATTATTTGTTTAGTTAGTAAATTGATGATTTTATGTTTAGTAATTGATTTTAATGTTTATGGCTTTATGGTTAGTAAATTAATGATTTTATGTTTAGTAATTAATTTTAATATTTTTATGCTTAGTATATTTATGATTAAATGCTTAGTAATTAATTTTAATATTTTTATGCTTAGTATATTTATGATTAAATGCTTAGTAATTAATTTTAATATTTTTATGCTTAGTATATTTACCATTAAATACTTAGTAATTAATTTTAATATTTATATGCTTATTATATTTATGATTTTATGTTTAGTAATTAATTTTAATGTTTATGGTTAGTAAATTGATGATTTTAATTTTTATGTTTAGTAAAATTAATTTTAATATTTTTATGCTTAGTATATGTATATTTATGATTAAATGCTTAGTAATCATATATATATATATGTATATGTATATGTATATATTATAATAGAGTTTCAAAATACCACATGTCATCGTGAGTGAGTTTTGGTATTAAATTCTCCTATTATTCTCCTTTCTCAATTTTATATTAATACTTATTTAATTGAAGTTTAATTAAATTACAATGAAAGGTCATTATATATATATATATTTAACTTATTTAATTCTCAATGAATGATCAATGAAAAGTCTCCCTATATATACGTTGAATTCTTTTTATGATTGAAAAAAATTGATTCTCTGAATTGAATGCTAGAGTTTGAATGTGAATTAATACTTATTTTACAATTATTTTTACATGATGACTTGATTGCCTCTATTAATTTCCCATAATCACACCAATTTTTTAAGTCTCTTCAGTCATCCTTATGTAAGACATGACATGTAACGTTCATGTGAGGATACAAATCAATCATGATGCCAATTCTCTATATAAACCATAGCTTTACCTAATCTTTCACACATCCATCCATCAATCAATCTCTACTCTCTCTCAAAATGTTTCTCTCTCAGTTTTGATGATGATTTATTGTTACATATTATATAGAAATGTTGAGCTGAGTCTTTTTATTTTTTATTTTTTTTTATTCTCTTTTTATTATATTTATGGAATAAAAGTTTAATCCTATTGATTTTGATGATTTTATTTTTCTGTTTTTTTTTTTGGGAAAGACTTTTTTTTTTTTTGTCTTTTATATTGTAAACTTAATTTCAGAGGATTTATGTTTAATTGAGCAATATAATTTCCTTAGCTTTTAGGTTTTTAGTGACAGTAGGATTTTAAAGTGTTTTGTATTATCAAAATTTTATATCTAATTGTTTGAATTTCCTTGATTTTAGTGAATTTTGTCTTGGATTTATGACTTTAGAATAATAAATATTATTCTATACTTGACTTGATTTGCAGGTTTGAATTCATGATTTCAAACAAATGGTTGATAGCAATTAACATTTCTTCGGTATCTTTGGTGAGCTTGATTTCTTTAATTAATTGTCGTGTCTGTTGCTTCTCTTCATATGTCGTCTCTTAATTCGTTTTTACAATTATATTTAAGAAAGGTTTTAATTTCTATAAACTCTTTTGCGGTATAGATTTGAGGAATGATAGTCCACACGCTCAAGACAATATTTACATTATGTGAGATGATTGGATTGCCTTAGTGGGGAATTACACATGGAGATTGAGAGACATTGCATTGTTGACTTTGGATAATATTGTAAAAAGTGATTTTATAGTTTGTTTATGATTTTCAGATGTTTTACAGGATATTAGTTTTGAGATGCCTTATGGATATATTTGTTGAATTTGGATGAATAAAATTGTTGGAAAATAAGATCTCAAGTGTTCTTTTGTTTTCTTTTTGGTTTTTTTAGAATGTATTAAATATGCATAAAATACATTATGATTATTTTCAAAAACAAAAGATTTTAAATTTTCATTATTCTTATACAATAAATGATAATCAATACATATTTTCCAAACAAATAAAAATATCAATTGTAAATACCAAATTAAAGGTAATCCGTTTTATATGGAATTAGTGGTAAATTTTTTAAAAATATCAATAGTAATATACTAATGATAATATAACAAAAATTAAAAATAATAATTTTAATCAAATATTAATAATAAGATATTAAAACATTAATTATTTCATTCAATTCAATTGATTCTTTTCCTAAATATATGAAAGTAACTCGTTTTATATGGAATTAGTGGTAAATTTTTTATAAAATATCAATAGCAATATATTAATGATAATATAACAAAAATTTAAAATAATAATTTTAATCAAATATTAATAATAAGATATTATAAACATTAATTATTTTATTCAATTCAATTGATTATTTTTCTAAATATATGAAATTCACTCATAATATTTTTTATAAATGGTAATGAATAAATAAAAATTGTACGATAAAAAAAAAGAATTACTTCACTACTATTTACATTTCCATAACAGGACATGTGAAAAAAAATATATATATAAGTGAGCTTATTAAAAAAAAAAAAAAAAAAAAATGTCCTTAGAAAGTAAGTGTGGAAAATTAAATTAATTTATCACTATGCTTGACAATAATCTCCATGGAGTTTTTTTTTTAAAAAAATTTGAATACTTCTACAAGTATTTCTAAAATAAATGTTTTTATAGAAAAAATAATAATTATAAAACCTCTAAATGCACCCCAATTTACTCGAAAATACCTTTTTTTTTAAATATATAAATGTAATAACTAAATATTTTTCAAAACAAATTAAATTTATATATATAGAATAATCTAAACATATTTATTTCTATATATATCAACAAAGCAGGTGAATTGACTTTTTGATTGTAATTATGAATATTAATTGTTTAAAAATCAATTATGGAATTGGTTAACAGAATTTATGCATTATCGCATTGATTACAAGATTTTCTCTATGGATTGCCTCTTGATTGTTTTTATTTTTATTTTTTTTAAGACTCTTGATTGCCCTTTTATTTGTATACTATATTGATATAGAATTGAAGGGTTGTTTAATTTATTATATAAGTGAATTGAAAATTATTTATTGCATTAATTTAAATTTGACTGCTCTCTATCTCTATATATTTAATAAAACCCGTGTATCTCACCGGTTACACACTAGTTAATTTTAATATTTTAGTATATTTATGATTAAATGCTTAGTCTTTAATGACTAATGAGTTAATATTTGTATTGTAGGAAATGGAACATAATCATCCTCAATTTTTTGATGGTCTTAACATGGAGGACGATTATTTTGACCTTTCCGAGCCGACGAAAACGGCAACGGGACCTTTTGGTTCCGGCATAACACTGACATCACGTGCTCCCAAACCTAAAAAGCACATGTCAAACGTATGACAGTGTTTTGATGTAGTACAGAAGACTATGCCAGACGGTCAAGTCATGGACAGAGCTCAATGCAAGTTTTGTTCTAAGCACTATGTCATTTCTAAGGGGGGGACCGGTCATTTACAAAGGTATATGGAGAAATGCATGTCTGCACATGGACAGGTAGACACTACAATTCAGACACAACTACAACGGCACCCAAACGGGTCCGTTACAACATGACGTTATGACCCTGTGCTTGCTAGAGAGTCCATGGCACGTTACATTGCATGTACTGATCAATCGATTAATTTCGGTGATAATTTTTTTTATGAAGAATTTATTCAAACTGCATACAACCCCCAATTTAAAACTGTTTCTAGAAACACTATTATGAGCGATTTGGTAAAATATTTTCAAATCCAACTAGATCAGTTGAAGGCTAAATTGCAGCATCTAACTATCTTTATTGCATTAACTTCCGATATTTGAAATGTATGTTCCAAACATGACTATTTAATTGTCACAAGATATTATTTAGACTCTGATTAGAATTTACAAAAAAAACTCTTGGTTTTCATCCTATGGATTATGCATATACCGCAGAAAATATTTTTAATGTCATTACGTCTGTTTTAGAAACAGTTCAAATAACTAATCACATCATTTCTATCACATTAGATAATGCATCTGCAAATACTAACTCTATTGCATTGGTTTTTGAAAAAATATATCCCTAAACATGGGGTTATTTCTTCCATCAACGGTGTGCATGTCATATCATCAATTTAGTTGTACAGTCTAGTATGAAGGCAGTAATCGATCGTATAGATCGCATCAGAGATGCCCTTGCTTGGATCGGCAGTTATAATCCAAGATTGAATGAATTCGGTAGATACTGTAACACCTTCGATTTACGACCCTGAAGATTCCTAACAAATATGCCGGTAAAGTGAAACTCTACTTACTTAATGCTACAAAATGCTTTAGATTATGATACACCTATTTCAAGTTTTTATAACATGAAAATGTCCGAACTTGACCATCCAACACTGAGCATAGATGATTGGCATGTGGCAAAGATCTTTGTTGAATTTTTAAGGTTTTTTACGATTCCACTATAACTCTTTCCAGGGTCTATTACCCCACATCTTCCCTGGCAATCCATCATATTATTGAAATGTTTGAATTGTTAAACAATTATAGGGGAGATGAAATCTTAGGCTTTGTGGTTGTTGCCATGGAAACCAAGTTTAAAAAATACTGGTCTACAATTCTTTTTCCTTTATGCTTTAGGTGTTATAGTAGATCCTAGGGTTAAATTATCTGGTTTAGAAGCATTGCTAGAGTATCTTGGTGAAATTTTGAGCGTAGATTATTCTGCACATGTTATTGACATTTGAACTAAGTTGTTCGAAGTTTTTAGTACTTATGAGCGCAGGTATGGCGGCGTTGACGCGCAACCATCAGCAGAACTAGACACACTCCCGAATCAGACAAGTTGGAACATTCTAAAATGCCCAAAAAAATAGGCTCATCAAGTTCTTCTTCTTCACGAGATGGTGCAACTTCCGGTGTCGAACTGAAAAGCTACCTAGAAGCTCAATTCGATGATAGATTTGAAAGAGAGAAGGGATTTGAACTGTTGGTATGGTGGAAGACCTATGGCTGTAAATATCTTGTCCTGTCACAGCTAGCACGTGACGTACTGGTTATCCCTGTCTCCACTGTTTCCTCAGAACATGTCTTCAGCACGACTGAAAGAATTGTTGAAGAAAGAAGAAGTTCATTGACTCCAGAGATGGTGGAGGTATTGGCATGCATTCGGGATTAGGAGCGTGCTCGAAAGAGGTTGCAAAATGAAAAGGTAGACGAACAGCTTATACAAAACTTCAGTAATTTTTATGTCGAAGAGAGTTCCGATAGTAACCAAATCTAGGACTTCTAGGTTATACATGTACATTAACTTGTAATATGATTGCACTCTTTTTCCCTTACTAAGTTTTTATCTCACTGTGTTTTTCTTGATAAGGTTTTTAATGAGGCAATCATGTAAATATGTAATACTAAGACTCCGAAATAAATAAATAATTCTTCATTTCATATTTTCATAATTTCATCTATTTTTATTTTCTTTAAGCTTTTAGCTTTATTTATTCTTTGAATTATTTTTTAAAATAAAATAATAAATCTTTTTATTTTCTACATTTTTTTATTAGACTAAAATAATAAGTAAGATAGACAAATTACAATTAAAAATGTTTAAACAATATTATAATGTAACAATTGAATTAAAATATTGGGAAAAAAAAAACCGGTCGCCCTGATGACCGGCTTGCCAAGTCGTGCTCGGCCCGGCAGCCCAACCGTTTATTTTTTATTATTATTTACCGTTGAAGCCAATTTTTTATTGTTTTTTTTTTGTTGAAAAATTTGACGGTTTGTGACGGCAAATGGTCAAATTTTTTTAATTGGTCAAAAATTACATTTTGTCTCCTCATCTCTTATATTTTATACTTTTACCCACATTTTAAATTTTTATATAAATACTCCCACCCATTCCAATTTCCATACACTTTCTCTCAATCTCTCATTTTCTCCATTCTCCAAGTCTCCAACTCTCCATTACTCTCTCTAATCTTTATTCTCTACACCATTTCATATTTTAATAATTTCGTTCTTACTCACTCTCTACACTCTCACTCTCTCTCTATTCTCTATACTACTAATCTAATATTCTAAATTTATAATACTATATTACTAATATTATTCTCTAATCTCTCCACCAAAGCTCAAAGGTATCTTTTTCCTTTAAATGTTATTAATTAATTTTATGTTTTAGTTTTTAAATTTTATATTTATACATAATATATATATATTTATGCTTAATTATTAATTTTGATATTTATTCTTATGTTTTATGTATATTTAATATTTATGGCTTTATGCTTAGTATATTTATGAATTAATATTTTTATGCTTTATTATGAATTTTAATATTTTAATGCTTAGTATATTTATGATTAAATGCTTAGTAATAACTAATAAGTAGTATATTTATGATTAAATGCTTAGTATATTACTATATTGTAGGAAATGGATCATAATCATCCTCAATTTCCGACGGAAACGGTAGCGGGACCTTCTGGTTCCAACACAACACCGACATCAGGTCCTCCTAAACCTAAAAAGCACATTTCAAATTCAAACGTATGGCTGTGTTTTGACAAAGAAGAAATACCAAACCTAGACAGTAGGGTCACAACAAAATATCACTGTAAGTTTTGTAAACTCTTATATACCAATTCTACTTCTAAGTCGGGAACTTGTCATTTGAAAATGCATATGGGCAAATGCATGGCTCGACACGGACAGTTAGACACTATAACCCAGACATAACTACAACGAAACCGAGACGGGCCCGTTACGACTCCGCGTATGCTAGAGATTGCACTCTTTTTCCCTTACCAAGCTTTTATCCCAGTGGTTTTTCTTGGTAAGGTTTTTAATGAGGCAATCATGTAATATTGAAAATCCAAAAAAAATAAATCATTCTTCATTTAATATTTTCATAATTTCATGTATTTTTTATTTTCTTGAATATTTTATCTTTATTTATTCTTTGAATTATTTTATTAAAAGAAATAATAAATATAATAGACAAATTACAATTAAAATAACATAATTTAAATTGTTTAAACAATATTATTTATTTATATGTACTAAATTGAATTAAAATATCTATATTGAAAAAAAACAAATAGGCGGCACGTGCCGGACCGGCCCGGCCCGCCGGCACAGCACATGTGGCACGTGCCAGGACCCCCATTTTTGAAAATGGGCCGACCCGGCCCGACACAGCAACTTGTTGTGCCATGCCAGGCCGAGCCCGTTTTAAAAAACGGGCTCAGTCGGCCCGGCACATGTGGGCCATGCTAGCCCACTTTGCCACCACTAAGCCCAACCCTTCAGACCATAGTCTTAACAGGCTGGGTCGGATTGCACTTGGGCCCAATCGGATTTGGGCCTTTTTAAAAAGGGCAATTTCTTATGAAAATTATGATCTCGTTGAGAATCGAACCATAAACATCAAAATGAAACAGTTGACTTGCTGCCAAACCTAACAAGATTAGATGATATTAATTTAAACATTCAATTATAAATATAATATATTCGAAAATAAAAAATTTAAATAATATATATGAAAAGTTGCCAACGTCTCCCATTTGCAACGTATCTCTAATTATTCATTATATTTTATTATTTTAATATTTGAACTTTAAAAAAAATATATTCATTATTTAATATGTTTTTGTTGTAAATTAATTGAATAATAAATTCATAAAGTGAATAATAAATAAAGTGAATAATAAATAATAAAGATAAAAGACATCATGTGAGAGAAGAGAGAAACACGAGAGAATATATTGCCTTTTATTTGATTTCAAGTGAGAGCATCAGTTGAATAACAACAACTAACAACATTTATAATAAAAAGCCATATATTTATGAGGGGTGCTTATTGTAATTTCCTATCTAAATTGCCGCATATCTATACTTGGGGATTAAGCAATGAAGGCCATGCTTCCGCGTGGGTTGGTGTACCCAACAGGCTAAGAAGAGAGTGATAGTGGAAAGCCACACGTGTTGTAACACTCCCTTTTGGATTTCCATCACTTGTATTTTAGTTTGCTAGGAAAAACCCATTGGGACAAAAAACCTTAAGAAAAATATATACAATAATGCTCTGGATCAAGTGTGTGGATGTGTTCAGAACTTCCTCATTAAAACATTTCTGGTTAAACCCAGTGAGACAAAATCCGATAGAAAGAAAAAGAGTACAGTACACGTATGTCTATTCAAAATTTTGCTCCTCCTGATTGAACGTTCCCCTTGAACAAAACTTTAATATCAATATTGTAATTTACAGAGCCGACACATGCCAATTCCATATACCAGTTTCTCAAAAGTTGATGTAGGCAATGTTTTGGTAAACAGATCTGCAAGATTATCTATAGACCGTATTTGTTTAACATCGATCTGTTAGTTATGTTGAAGTTCATGAGTATAGAAGAAATTAGGAGAAATATGTTTGGTTCTATCTCCTTTGATATATACCCCTCTAACTTGAGTAATACAAGCCGCATTATCTTCAAATATCGGTGTCGACATTTCTATAGATAATGAGAATCCACATGTCTTTTGAATATGATGAATAACTGACATTAGCCAAACACATTCTCTACTTGTTTCATGAAGTACAAGGATCTCTGAATGATTAGAGGATGTATCAACAAGAATTTGCTTTGTGGAGCGCTATGAGATTTGTTAGGTTTTTGGTTTGTCTTGGCATATATTCCATATCAAAACTATGCTTTTTTTGTATTTGATTAGTGGTCTTAGGTTGATGATTCAAAGCTTCAAAAAAAGATGTGACCATAAGATCATACAAGTAGGTGTCTTCGAAGAGGAATGGACTACATTGCACAACTAAGGTAATATAGACCTCTTTCTTCTTCAAGGCATAGGCACACACACAAATCATTCATATGTGTCCCTACATCGTAGTGAAACATTTATATAGCACATTCACATGTTTTTATATGCTTTTGCATTGAACTCAAATTCTCATACATTGTAGAATTGCATGTTCTAAGACTATGTCTAGGAAACGGCATACATGTGTGACACTGTGCTTATTTGTTTACATTTTATTGTTTTTGGACTTGAACATGATCTCTTATGATTCCTTATTGAGTCCCGATTATTTCGGTTACTCATTCATTAGGTTTCGAGTCCAAATGATATAACTATGCTACTTTTGGTTCTCATTCGTTGAGTTGTGTTCGTCGTCGTTTTCCGAGATGAATTCTCAACATTATATCTAAGTTTCATAGTCTTCATTGTGTGTGAGGGAATCACAATTCATAATCTGAAGACGGATTTGAAATTGGAGTTCAGAGGTCTGGATATGGTTAAAGAACGCGAGTGGAGAGAGGGAAGAGGTTGCTCAGCCAAATAGACAAGCTTGGTGTCCACGTGTGGGCCACGTGTGACACACGGGTTGGACATCCCTCTGTCCATGTGTGCCACACGAGCCCCACATGGGGTGCTGATGTGGAACATGCCCATTGGCCCTCTTTTCCCTCTCTCTTTCTTTTAAATTTCCTTCATTCCCTCACATTCATTCTAAGAAGAAAAATTGGAAATCACTCACCAGAATTTTTTCTCTCAACTTTTCTCACCTTCCAAACACCATAAATTTCTCATACGAAATCGGATTTGGTTTATTCAAGTTAGAGATTGTTTGTAATCAAGTTCTCTACCTTTTCCAAGTGGTCTTGTAGCTGTTTGATCGATTTTTCCAGTGGTTCTACACAGAAAACCAAACCAGCTCGTGATTGCAAGGTAGTGTTCATATCTTTGTGATTTATTCTTTTATAACCTTCAATTTACTTGAGGTTTCTTCTTATATATGTATGTATATGTATGGGGAATGCTATTGAGAAAGATAGCTTCATAATCAATCCTAATCAAAAGTCTAATTAGAGACATATGTGAACTAGATTCTTGGATTCTATGATTTTCACATGATTGAGAGTTGTATTGTGATTAGATTGACATATAGGATTATTTGAGACTTGATTGAATCATTTTATGATTAATAATCCTTGAAATGTGATTTGATCATTTGATTGATGAAATCTAGGATTAATGCTATTGTATGTGTTTTTAGAGACATCTAGGATTTAATTGATTTATCATTATATCCATGCTTTAAATCTTTGGCTACAATATTCATTGAATACATTCTATGTTTCTAGCATTTATATGTATGTTTATAGCATCTTGAATATGTGCTTCATGATTATTATCTATTCAAGTGTTATTTGTGTGAATGGAACTATGAGCTTTTGTGTTAGATGTTTTCACATGTTCTAGGTTTAATTCATATTTTTGCATTTAGACTTTTATTACTTGTGTTCTCACATGTTTAGGTATAGTTGTTCCATAGAATGTCTTGATCACATGTTCTATATTGTGTTGATTGTGATTTGCATCACCTAGATCATTGGCCTAGAGGAAAGGTTGAAGTCTTTTGTTAAAGTGAGTGAAGCCTTAACTTTAGCAAGAAGACTTGGCTAGGAATGAGTTTCGGATAGCCAAGCGAAAGTCTTAGCAAGGAGTTTGGTACTCCGGATAGTTGAGGTAGGAGAGCTTGACTAGGATCCTTGTGATCTAGATTGCTAAGCAATGGAATCTTCTTAGAGGTTTGAGAGCCTTGGATAGGAAGTTGCTTCCTAGAGGTTGGATAGGAAGAAGGCTTAGTGGTTCACTAGCCCGAGGGTAGATTAGGATTTGATAACTTGATATAGATATCATCGTATTGATAGCCTTGAACGTGTATGTTCTTTTTCATATAGTGGATTGCTTTGCTGGTGGTTGTGGATTCAACCAGTGGATATTTCCTCTTTGAAGGTTTACCATGTAAAAATCTTTGTGTCCGTTGTCTCTTTCTCTATCTCTTTTATTTTTATATATGTGTATTTTATTATCTTGTTGAATATCATTCTCTTGTAATTGTATATTCGAACAAGTATTTGTAAAGTGTGATTTGTACAAAAATCCACTTTGATCATTTTTATATTTGTAATTCTTCATATATTGTTATCTTTGTGTATAGCTATATTTGATCACTCTTGTAATACTTTGAACATACAAAGTAATCATTGATATTGTGTTTTAGTGCTATTATACCTCATACAACAACTTGATATATGTAGACAATGCCTAAATGATAAAATGCTTATCTTGTCTATGTATGAATATTCTGTTTATATGTTGTATGTAAAGCTACCTTGAGGGATAAACGTAAGTTTGTTCAAGGGATTGAAAATAGGCGAAAAACCTATTCACCCCCCTCTAGGTAAGCTTTAAACAATTTAACCTTGTTTGTATACTTTCAAGATTGTTGTGCTATTATAGGTAAAAACATATCTCGTTTATGAACGAGCTTTATGAGAATTAGATAGATACCCGGCATTAGCATAACCAAGTAAACCTGAAAAGTTATTAGATTTTGAATAATATAATCCTAAGTCTTTCGTTCCATAAAGATAACGAAAAAGATGATTAATCTCATTCTAATGTCTTCAAGTTGGTGCTGAACTGAATCTAGTAAGCAAATTTACTGAAAATGCAATATCTGATCTAGTACATTGAGCTAGATATAATTAAGCACCAATTACATTAAGATATGGTACTTTAGGACCAAGTATCTTTTCACCATCTTCAATTGAACGGAATGGATATTTCTTAGGATTAAGAGTTCTAACAATCATATGAGTATCCATATGGAATCTTTTCAAAATCTTTTCAACATATGCTGATTGATGGTTAAGTATTCCATTTGATTTATGCTCAATCTTCAGGCCAAGACAATATTTTGTCTTTCCTAATTCTTTCATTTCAAATTCTCTTTTCAAATATTCAGTAGTTTTCAGGAGCTCTCCAGGAGTTCCAATTAAATTCATATCATCAATATAAACTGCTATAATAGCAAATCCAGATTTTGATTTCTTTATGAAGACACATGGGTATATATGATTATTAATATATCCTTATTTTATCAAATATTCACTAAGGCGGTTATACCACATGCGCCTAGATTGCTTTAATCCATACAAGGACTTTTGTAATTTAATCGAGTATAAATTGTGAGGTCTCGAGTTGTATGCTTCTGGCATTCTAAATCCTTTAGGGATTTTCATACAAATATCTGAATCGAGTGAGCCATATAAATAAGCAGTTACTACGTTTATAAGACGCATTTCAAGTCTTTCCAAGACAGCCAAACTTATTAGAAATCAAAATGTAATTGTATCCATCACTAGAAAGTATGTCTCATCAAAATCAATACCAGGTCTCTGTGAGAAACCCTGTGCTACTAGTCGTGCCTTATATCGCACCACCTCGTTTTTCTCATTACGTTTCCGTACAAAAACCCATTTATATCCAACAAATATGACGTTTTTAGGTGTCTGAACTATTGATCAAAATACTTTACGTTTGGCTAACGAAGTCAATTATGTTTGAATTGCTTGTTTCCATTTAGGCCAATAAGACCTTTGCCTACAATTATTGAGGTTTTGAGGCTCATAATCATCATTTAAAATTTCAGTAGCCATTGTGTATTAAAATATATCATCGATGATTGTTTCTTCACGATTCCACATTCCTCTTGTATAATTTATAGAAATTTCCTCATTTCTATGTTCTTGTATCTCTTCAAAGATTCCTTCTCTTGCAGGGATTTCTCATGTCCTTCCACTTTACTCTTGATAAAAACTTCCATGGACATCTAACTCTTGTGGAGTTAATTTAGAGAAAGTGAATTTATTTATAATTTTAGGAATATAATCTTGATATTTTGTTTTCTTCCTCAGGGGAACAATATCTTTCGAACCAAGTGGCCTACCATGCTTCTGACGTACAGTAGATGATTCCTTTGCTATTATTTGTTTAGATTGTTCTTCTGGAACAATCACCCGTGCTAGTACATTAATAGTTGAGATGTATGATTTTGTTACCCTAGTAGCATCTATAAATGCATATGGTAACTGATTTGCTATTGTTTGAAGGTGAACTATCTTGAATACTTCACTCTCACATTGAGATGTGTATGGGTCAAGATGAATTAGAATAGAAACTTTCCAAGAAAGTTCACGCTTCTCTTTAGGAGAAGTTTTTCTTTCACCTAATGATAGGAAATTTTTCATCAAAATGACAATTAGCAAATCGTGTAGTAAAAAGGTCATCAGTCAAAGGTTCTAGATATCTAATAATTGATGGTGAATTTAGATCAACATATATTCCCAAACGCCGTTGGCGACAGGATCCGCCCCGATTCCTATCTTGAGTATGAGGGAATCTTGTGAAAATCTCATCTTTTTCTTTCTCTGGCTGGCTTGAGTTTGAGATTTACAACCAAAACGTCTACGTACCCTATACTCAATAGGGATCAAAGCCCTCATAGTTCATTTAACTTTGTACTTGCCAACAAAATACAATATGAAAATTCTTAGCTATAGAAAAACTTTTCTCAATTTCCTTATGAATTCTGTATTTCTTAGGCTAAACCTAATCTGTAGAACTCCTTTCTATATTTCTTTCTAAATTCTGCATCTCTTCATGAAATAAATCTAAAAACATATCTTTTCTCTATGCTTCTGAAATTAATAAATATATTTCTAGAAACATTAATTCTTAATAAGCTTATACTGGCTAAACTTAATCTAGTCTATAGGAAACTATTATGTATCTATTTCTATATCTCTTTCTGAAACTACATCTTTTTCTATATCTCTTTCCTGGAACTGATCAGGATATAATTTGAACTGTTCTGTAAAACAAGCTGAGAACCAATTAAAAATCTTTTCTTTAAAACACATTTATGTAAATACTATATAATGTAATAAAACATTTTCTGATTTTATAAAATATAAAATATCTGATAACCTAAAATCTTTTATTTACTGATCATAATCAATAATATATTTAATCTGAAAATTCTTTACCAAATTAGTACCCAGGGGAAATATCTCACATACGTGGCAAAGAATCTCAATGCACACGCAGAGCAGGGGAAAAACATCTCACATACACGGTGATATCTAATTACTAGTGCAGAGCGATTATCTCACATACACGATATTTAATTAGACGTGTGGAGTAATCTCATATAATCTCACATACACGTCGATATCCGATCGAACGTGCAGAGTAATCTCACATACACGTGCAAAGCAGCCCCAAAGGCTAATAATCTGAATATAATCTCACATACACGTTGATTATCTGATCGAATGTGCAGAGTAGCCCCAAAGACTAATAATATGAACATAATACTGCTAGGGAGGGTGCATATCTTATATCTTAAAATTTGAGCGATCTTTAAAAAACTCTTTTCTGAAAACATGAATAAATATTCTTTTCTGAAAATCTTATATAACACTTGAATATGGAAATCTAGAAAACTTTATGAAAATCTGATAATCTTTCTGAAAATCTAAATATCTATTTGAAAATCTGAGAATCTATCTAAAAAATCTATAAATCTATAAATTTGACAATCTCTAATCTGTCTGAAAATCTAGGAATCTAGAAATCTGAAAAACTTTCTGAACATATATACGTGAACTATTCTTCCTTCTAAATCTTAATTCTTAATCTATTTTTGGATTCTAGAATTAAAAACATATATCATCTGGAAATATATTTTCTAAATAAATGAATAAATCATTTATTTCTAATAATTCTTTAAATAATTAAAGCTAACATATAATTCTAAAATAAATAACTTAAATCAATTGACCATCACTTATCTGATTATCGTGCAGCTGCAGACCTGCAGTCTATTTCTCTTCAATCTCATATTGTGTTCTGTTTGATGCTTACTTTATTTCTCTCTCCCTCTCTCTCCCTCTCTCTCTCTCAGCCTCTGCTTCTTCTTACTTTTCTCTGTTTTTTTTTTTTTTTTTTTTTTTTTTTTTTTTTTTTTTTTTGCGCTGAACCATGCACGCCTCTCTCTCTCTCAGTCTCTCTCTCGTTTCTTTTATTCTTTTTTTTTTTTCCACCGCCTGCCTTCTCTCTTCTCACTCATCAGGTTTTTTTTTTAATTAATTCTATATTATTATTCATACCACTACTTAGTACTCACACGAGCACATGAACCATCTCACACACAAACTTGCCACCTATCATCCAAACAAGCCACTTGTCAATATTTTATTCTTTTTTTTTTCCTTTTTCTTTAATCATTAAACTTATCCACACCAAAGTGAAAGTCTATCTCGAGCTTGGAATCGGACTTGGATCAATGGGTCTGGGTCATGTGTTTGAACTTGGATTCTGAGCTTGGGAAAATTTCTGGAATTGGACCTTACAGTTGGGGTCTCATTTTAGTTATATGTGTAGGTGCAATTGAGACATATACTGCACAATTAAAAGTACGCAGATGAGAAATATCTGGTTGATAGCCAAATACAAATTGTACTGGATAATATTGATGATAAGCAGTGGGACGAAGATGAATTAATGCAACAACATGTAAAATAGCATGTCCCAAAATAGAAATTGCTAATTGTGTGCGCAATAATAAAGTTCTTGCAATTATCTGGAGACGCTTGATAAGTGACTCTGCTAATCTATCCTGAGTATGAACATATAAAACTAGATGTTCAACAGCAATCCCAACTGATCTGCAATATTCATCAAAAGTCTTGGAAGTAAATTCACCAGCATTATCAAGGCGTATTGACTTAATCGGATGATCGGGAAAATTTGCCCAAAGCTTGATAATCTATGCAAGTAATCTTACAAAAGCAACATTACGTGTTAATAATAAGCAGATATGTGACCATCTGATAGATGCATCAACTAGGATCATAAAATAGCGGAACTGCCCACTCGGTGGTAGAATAGGTCCACATATGTCCCCTTGGATCCTTTGTGGGAATGACGGGGATTCAAAGCTAACCTTAAAATGAGATGGTTTTATTACTAATTTCCCTTGTGAACATGCAGTACATAAATTTTCATGGGATAAAAGAATCTTCTGGTTCTTTAATGGATGTCCATGAGAATTTTCAATGATTCTACGCATTATTGTAGATCCTGGGTGACTAAGATAGTCAAGCCAAAGCATAAATATTTTTGGGTCTAAGTACTTCTAGTTCATAACTACATAAACTCTATGCCTCTTATAAGAGTGTAATATAATCCAGATGATAACGTACACAACTTTTCCATAATGAGTTTCTAGCCTGAATCATGAGAAGTAATGCACCGATACTCAATATCCCCATCATTCATAGTTTATATGTAATATCCATTACACCGTATATATTTGAAACTAAGTAGATTTTTTTTGGATCTGCTTGAATATAAAGCATCATTGATACATATTTTAATATTGTTTGGTAACAATATCATGGCTCTACCAGAGCCTTCTATTAGATCTGCTGGACCTGATATTATATTAACATTTGCTTTAAGTAAAGTTAAATTCAAAAAGTATTTTTGATTCTGTAGAATCGTATGTGTCGTTGCACTATCGTCTAGACATATATCTCATGTATCTTGCTTTTCAATATCATCTAATTTACCATTTAAAGACATATTTATTCACAAAGAAAAATAGAGCGCATATTAGATAGAGTGATCAAAAGTATATATTACATAAGGAATATGTTAACCACAAAAAGTGGCTGGGGTTCAAAGAAAAATTTTCCATCAACATTGAAGAAATAATTAAGATAGAATGGCATCATAGAAGAGTGATCGGTCTATTTCTATATATGTTTTAGACCCCTATTTCCTAGTCTTTGTGCTTGGTTCTCGAGTGTTTTAGGTTGTTTGATGTGCTTGTTGAGCTGTGCAGGTCTCTTTATCAGAAGTTGTGCAAATATTCAAGTATGAAGAAAAGATGTCAAAATTGTTCAGAAGTGCATTCTCTGCAGTGGACCGCCCCCTAGGCAAGGCCTACCTTGCGGTCCTATGTTGCGGTCAATGAAAGTTGAAGGCTCCAAGAGAAAATTGTGAAGGACCGCCCCCTAGGTAGTGCCTACCTAGCGGTCCCACCTAGCATCAAACTCCAGAGATGTTGTGCTTGAATAACCGCGGCCTGGGTATGTCCTACCTAGCGGTCCCATCTTGCACTAAACTCCAGCAGTGTGTCAATCGAGTGGCCGCCCCCCAGGCACTGTCATATCTTGCGGTCCTATCTAGCGGTGGTCTCCAGTGATGTTGCAAAAACATTACCGCGGGATAGGCAAGTTGCCTACATAGCGGCACGTGCAGCGATATTTTAAGAAGTCTGATTCGTTTAGGTCAGCGAGTGACGAAGTTTTGAGCCATTATAAATAAGACATCAGAAGGCTTTCAGAGGGAGTTGGAGACTGCGAGATTGAGAGCCGTTCTACCATCCATCCTTGGAAGACACCGAAAAGCAAGAAGAAGACGAAGGATTCGAAGCAAGATTAGAAGACAACAATGGGTTCTATCTTCTCCTCTTCTATGTTTTTGTTTCCTCCATTGATATGTAACTAAATCCATACTAGGGATTCAATGTGAACCTCTATGAATACTCTTTGTTAGAATTGACTATGTTTTCGTAATTCAAGTTTCGTTTCATTCAATTTGGGATTTCTTCTTGTCTATGCATGGTTAGTGCTAGTCTTGAATCTAGGGTTTATATGTTAAGGTTGAGAGATGTGTGGGTTTCACCAGTCTTAACCAATAATCAATTGAATGAATGAATTTATCGTAGCAGGTTATTGCACGTTATCTTTGGTTCTCTTGTTCTTGTGCTTAATGGGTTTTCAATCATAGTGTTTATGCAGGGTTTGCTAATGACTGTGATTGAGAATACTTGATTGTGTGCTTTGTGGGTTGTAGGTTATAGTTGATATGCAGGGTTTGCTATTTACTCAACTGAGAACGCTTGGTATATGGTTGATGTATTTTCTGTTATAGTTTATATGCAGGGTTTGCTATTGATTGTAGTAGAAGTACTTAATTTATCCCAGCACCACATAGCACTAATTATACATAATTTAAGAACGAACCCTTAACTTGATTAACATTCTTTGTGAAAGTCGATTCGAAGCATTGAGTAAACGTAGGTGGGGATCATTGATGACCTAGTCCTCTCACCTCTTGATCACATTCACATATTCTTGTTAATTGTTTTCTTAGTTTAATCTAGTTTTAATCTCAAATCAATCAAATCAATCTGAAATCTCTTGGTTACTGTTAATTGCTTAGCTTTAATTAGAATTGGTTTTAGTCGATAGATCACTTTTCCTCGTGGGAACGATCCTTACTTGTCGCTGTACTTATCTCACGATTCGTGCACTTGCGAGTTAGGTTTTTATAACACGATTTTATACATCAAAGAGCATCCCGGTACCCCGCCACTAAAGGAACCGGGCAGGGCTTATACCAATCCGGATCAAAATCAAGGGCACCTAGACTCCCAGGTACCAAGAAACACATAAGCCATGTTCCTAAGGACTCCACTACTATAAAATCCTAGTACCCCGCTACCACCTGGTACCCCAATACACTGAAACTCTGGTACCATGACCCAATAGGAGGTGGGATACCTATGTAACGTCACCATGGAACGTCTCGAAAATCTTTAGGTCACTGGACCGAATTTAAAGGAATGCTGAGCAAGCATTATGGCATATATATATAACATGTTACCATACATAATGGGGATCACAACTTGAGTCCAAGAACCCTAGAGTATTCTTTTCCACTTATCGACATGCACGAGAGCTCCATCGCCAACTGTGTTTTGTCCCTTTACCATAGCCACTAAAAATCCCCATTGTACTACTATGATGTGTTCATTATCAATAAAAACGTGTTATATGTGATCTTATTGTTACATTGTTTTTGGTCCACCTTTATAGTTGTATTTGATTTGCTTTACTGACAATCCATAGGTATCGAACTACTTGATATCTCTTCGACTGTGATTTACCCCGATTTCAGTCATAAAAATTGTTAATTGGATATTCACCCTAGTGACAATTTTCGGTTAACACTTTTGGTGCCGTATGTGGGAAAAAAATCCTCCCAACCATTTCCAAAAAAGCAACCTGGCTCTACCCCGCTAGTAGAAAGATGAGACTCAGATCCTCCCAAGGACAACCCGACCCCTCGGGACCTTACTCCCTTGCTTCTACTTAGAGAATTCAAAGACAGGGAAAGGGATCAAAGAATAACAACTCGGCACCAATCCCTCCACCTAACGTGGGCTTCGCCCTAAGATCTGACTGTCCAAGAAATCAATCAGGATATCTTAGAATAGCAAGCTGCCACCTATGTAGAGAGTGTCCACCTTCGAATGATCACCTAGGGGGATACCCTTCAAAGTACCCAAGACTGTAGGAGAGGTTGGATCGGGTACCCGGGTACCGGTCTTCGATAGACTTGAGCTACAATTGACAGTTCCAGACCACCCTACAGATTTCAGATCTCGACAGGTGAAATCAGCAGTCGACGTCCCTTCCAGGAGGAATCGGCTAACAGCTAAGCCAGTAGCAGATGAGAGAGCTCCGGAACCTGATGCAAGTGGTAGTATCAGACCTAGAAGGAACCCACGAGGTAACCGTTCTCGGAGAGAGGAGCGTAAAGAGACAGTTATGGTATCCGAAACCTTAGACAATGAAGGTTCGGTAGCTCGATCTAGGCACGATGGATCTAAGCGCCTTGAAGACCAGATGACCAAGATGGCAAAGGAACTAGAGGAACTACGAAAGGGAAAGCACCGAGGTACCCAAAAGAACCCCCAGAGGGATATGAATGCACCCTTCTTTAAGAGGATCAGGGAAGCAGAACTACCCCCTAAATTCAAGATGCCAGTTGATAAATATTCTGGATCGGAAGACCCCGTGAGCCACATGGAGAGTTTTATCCACCAGATGGAGGTCTAGAATGCTACCCGGTCAGTAATGTGCAGGATGTTCCCTTCCACATTGACAGACTGTGTCAAGACCTGGTTCAGAAAGTTACCCCCAGGTAGTGTGAATTCTTCTACAAAGCTCACTACGGATTTTTTTGCTCAGTTTCAAAGGATCAAGCCTCGTCCCAAGGACCCCCTGTAGGGAAAAATACGTGCACGCAGCGGAAGCGATACTAAAAGAGAGTTTATTATATTTTAAAAATTTTTCCATATTGAACCTTAACCCTTTAATTAATTAAACATATATACGAAAAGATGAAATACCTTTGTCGCGTGATCCGATTGACTAATGTCGATGGTAATCCGCAAGATCTTCCAAAACCGATCACGAACATGAATCACCTAGGAGTGTGGTCTCTCTTCTTTGAATTGTGAACCTGAGAATGGACAAAAAAAACTTTTCTGATTCTATTAGTCACTACAATCTCCAAAAGGTTGCTAAGAATGTTCCGGTCACTTTTGAATTTACAATCGTAAGATTGAAATTCGCGTGAACCTAATTCGAAAGTGTGTACAAGATCTCTTGATGTTAATATCACTAGTACACTATTGAAACAAGAACAATTCTTTTCTCACAAAAACCCTCTTGGCCGAATTCCCACTATTCAAAGAGTAGGATTTTTATTTTTCACTTTAGCAAAAGAAAATTAATTCTTCAAAGGCAAAAAATTAGGTTTGGCCGAAAATCATCCCTAGTGTTATATAGGGACCGAATTTTTGCCCTAATTTTTTTTAGGGTGGCCGAAATTTTGCCCTAGTTTATTTAGGGTGGCCGAATTCTTACCTTGTCCAGCAAGGTGATCACCAAAGTCCTTTTCCAAATAGGATTTGTGTTTCCACAAAAGACTTCTTAGAATTCAAACCCTAATCCAACTCTTTAGTGTATTTGTGACTATATAAAAGACATCCTAATTTGACTAAAACAAATAAAGTCTTATATATTTAATATACTACTAATACTAGTATACTACTAGGAAACATATTTCCTGATCAGAAAAAGATTTGATTTTTAATTAAACAATTAATTAACATATTAATTAATTTCCATTTAATTAAATAATAAAATAAAACAATATAATGGGCTAAAAAATAGCCTAGCCGCCCATGACTAAAACTTGGGCCAAATATTGTTTTCTTATTTTAATTAATCCATTTGGACTTTAATAAAAAGCCCACATGTGAACTAGACTCATTCTTACTAAAAGAAACAAGCCCACATGCCTTTCATTAATATATTAATATAATTAAACAGCCCATTAAATAAATAATGTGAAAATTATATTCTTAATATATTAAATACAATTCTAAATGGACCCACAAATAGTCCGGTAGAATATATCAAGTGATTCATGCAAGTCCGTGCGGATTGGGGATCTTGGCGGGCCTATCTAAATTTAAGCTCCAATAGATATAACCCAATCACAATCAACAAATGATTCATTTAGGTTCAATCTATTAATTTTAGTTCATTCCACTAAAGAACTAAAATTGCACTCTTAAATAAAGATGGAATAAGTTAACGATTCTCATTCATATCCTAGACAATCATATAGGAGATAGTGAATCCTCGTGAAGAATATCAGTAATCGCCAAGAGCTCATAGACCGCCTATAGCTCTCCAAGTTACCATATTTACTCATATGACCACACTTTGAACTTGGATATATATTATGACTTGTCCAGAAGTCATCTTTCAATAGACACTATTGAAAACTCAACGTTAAGATTTAATATCCAAAACCACAAAGCATCCATATGATGATATTCTACTCACATTTAATAAATAGAGCCACGGTGTCCATATCTATAAATGAAGTCCTCTATCGATTAACAAATGAATACCACCAAACTATCGAGGATAGACTATGCTATATAATCGTACTCATTGATAGCTCAAATGATAACACTTGCAACCATAAGTCCATCATTTATCTCAGGATTAAGATAGACTCTCCGATTGTCCTGATAATGAACAGACTTTTATCTATTGACGGTTCTAGAAAAAAGTATTTCATTGTGATCCAGTTCAATGCACCCAGTGCACTAGATTCTTTTACTCAAAGACCCTTCGATGATTTTAGACTCATCATATCACATTTGATCCCACTCAAATGCTAGCAAAAGAATTCTACAACTTTAACAAGAATCATATGACAGGGCATTGGAACAGGTGGACATAAACGAACAACTCCGGGTCAAGGTCGAGCATGATGAAGCCTGATTAGCTAAGCGTCTAAAGAAGGAGGCTCCAAAGCCTGCACCTGTAAAAAAGTTACAGAATCATCCTCCAAATTGATCTATCTACCGGTCACCACCTCCTTCCCAACATCGGGATAGATATCCCGTAAGTAGGACCCCTCCTAGAACAACGCCTCCACCAAGAGAGGTAGCCTGGATAGCTAGAGAAGAGGACTGGTATAACCATTACACACCACTTAATGCATCCAGAGAAACTATATACCTAGCCATCCGTGACAAAGGTTTGCTTAGGAAGCCCGGTTCCATGAAGATCCCGGTTGACTAGAGGAATCACTACAAGTATTGTGATTTTCACGAGGACATGGGACACAATACTTCCAAGTGTTATAGCCTCTGTAACCAGATCGAAGGATTGGTAGGGGGGCTTTTGATTGAATATTTACAGTATGTACGGGATAGCATCAAGATGGGGTAAGAAGTACAATGGAAGATGCGAGATGCAGAAGAAAGAAGAAAGAATAAAAGAAAAGACTTGATGCAGCAGATCCAAGTCATTCACACCATCAGTGAAGGCCTTACACTAGCAGGAACTTCTAACAACTCAAGGAAAAACCATGCTAGAATGATCCCGAGGCTTACTACTGGTCATGTTGTACTTTGGGTCTCCAGGGGATCCCTAGACTATCCTCGCTCAGCCGAGATCATTTTCATGGAGGAGGATATCTACAACACAGTCCAACCACATGATAATCAATGGTGATCATGGTACAGATAGTCGATTGCTGAGTTCACCGCATCCTGATAGACACCGGAAGCATCATTGATATTCTGTTCAAATGAGCATTAGAAAAACTCAACTTGAAGAATTCATTCTACAACAGCTGTACAACGCCTTTGTATGGATTCACTGGGGACTCCCTTATGCCGATCAAATCCAATATCCTACCAGTGATAATCGGAGAAACACCCCTCCAATTAAATGTCATGACAGACTTTGTGGTGGTTGACACCCTGTCCGCTTACAATGTAATCCTAGGGAGGCCCTTCCTGTCGAGAATTAGAGGGGTGCTATCCATTTATCATAATGTCCTAAAGTTCCCGATAGGAACCAAGGTAGGAGAAGTCCGGGGGGATCAATAAACAGCTCGCAGCTATTATGCAGTGTTTACTAATCCTATCGCGCTAGCCAAGCAATGCGCTTGTAACCAGTGAACCAAGCCGGAAGGTACTAGAGTAGGATCACTACGTCCTGGAAGAAGGAGATGTGCCAGATATGGTTATAGAAGAGACAGAAGAAGAAGAAGAAGAAGAAGAAGAGAGGGGATGGACCAGTGGGTACCCCACTGAGCAGTTAAAAGAAATACCTGTCAGAAAGGGCGATCCAACCAAAGTAGTGAAGATAGTATACGCGTTGGATTGTGAGGTCAAGAAGAACATGGTAAAGCTTTTTGAAGAATACAATGACATTTTTGCATGGAGTCATGATGAAATGTCAGGTATCCCTCTCAACTTAGCCGTTTACAGGTTGGCAGTAGATGCAACCTTCAAGCCAGTCAAATAGAAGCGGAAGCATTACAC
Organism: Acer campestre; assembly: GCA_954870605.1. Lineage (NCBI taxonomy): Eukaryota > Viridiplantae > Streptophyta > Magnoliopsida > Sapindales > Sapindaceae > Acer > Acer campestre. The sequence continues at coordinate 15,270,176 of OX940811.1, read as the reverse complement.
CGATCTCAACCGAGCTTGCCTGAAAGATAGCTTCCTTTTACCTAAAATAGATCAATTGATAGATTCCACTGTAGGTAACAAGCTCCTAAGCTTCATGGATGCTTTTTTAGGGTACAACCAGATCATGATGCATCCCACCGATTAAGACAAGACCAGCTTCATCACTGGGCAAGACCTCTACTGCTACAAGGTAATGCTCTTTGGTCTCAAAAATGCTGGAGCCACCTACCAGCGTTTGGTGAACAAGCTGTTTAAGCAACATATAGGAAGGTTTATGGAAGTATATATAGACGACATGATCACCAAATCTCAGATGACCGACCAACACCCAGAAGATTTACGCCAGACCTTCCAAGTAATAAAGGAGAACCAGATGAGATTGAATCCGGCTAAATGTGCTTTCGGGGTAGTAGTAGGAAAGTTTCTTGGGTTCATGGTACACGAGAGAGGAATCGAGGCCAACCCCGAGAAAATCAAGGCAATCATGGATCTTGAATCCCCCACTACCCTCCAACAGGCACATGGATTGACAAGCAGGATATTAGCATTAAACTGCTTTATATCCCGATCTACAAACAAGTGTCTACCTTTCTTCAAAATCATTAAGTAGGGTAAGAAGATGAAGTGAGATCAAGAAAGTGAGCAAGCCTTCCGGTCTCTAAAGAAATACCTAGCTATCCCGCTTTTGCTAGTGAAACCCCTTTCAGGAGAAGAGCTATAACTTTACTTGGCAGTATCAGAAACCGTAACCAACGGGGCCTTGGTGAAAGAATGTAGTGACGGGGTCCAAAGACCAATCTACATGTGAGTTGTGCTCTGACAAAGTCTAAGAAAAATTATACCCTTCTAGAAAAGCTTGCTTATGCACTTTTGACTACAGCCAGAAAGTTTCGGCCTTATTTTTAAGCTCACACAGTTATAGTGGTGACAGATCAACCACAGAGACAGTTCCTCCAAAGGCTAGACATATCAGGCAGGTTGGTCTTATAGACCCTAGAGTTTACCTAGTATGTTATAAAATACAAAGCACGAACAACAATCAAGGCTCAGGCCTTGGCCAACTTTATGGCAGAATTCAGCACGACCTTCAATCCAGATACCATCGCGGTCTCGAGCCAGGATCCAGGATCCCTGAAATGGCCCACAGATTGTAAGGCCTCCTGGATACTATACACGGATGGAGCGTCAAATCAAGCAGGCTGTGGAGCAAGGATTATCCTTATCGATCCACACTATTTCAGGTTTGAGTTCAGAGCCACCAATAATGAAGTGGAGTATGAAGCCTTGCTAGCTGGGATGAAAGTAGCTGAAGAATTGGGGGCAGATTTCTTCCTGATAAGGAGTGATTTGTAGCTAGTAATCAACTAAGTGTCCAGTTTGTACTAAGTGAAGGGTGACAACATGGTAGCATACCTCAAAAACATCCGGGAAGCAGCCACAAGATTCAAGGGTATAAAGATGAAATAGATCTCCGAGAGAAGAATCATCGAGCAGATGTCTTGGCTAAGATTGTTGCAGCTGGAGGACAAGCATTGCCCAGAGGGGTACCACTCTAATTGATACACCGATCCAGCATAGCTAAAGGAGAAGAAGTGAACCCTGTTAACCGGCTACCATGCTGGATGGATCCTATAGCAGACTACCTCCAAAATGACACTCTTATAGCAGATCTGGATCACGCATGTAAGCTTAAAAGAACTGCTACCCAGTACTGCCTGGTTGAAGGATACCTCTCCCGTAAAGGAAAATCCCTTCCTTTGCTGAGATGTCTTCATCTAGATGATGCACAACAGGCGCTAAACGAGGTACACGCAGGGGACTGTGGCAACCATGTGTCGGGTGAAACCCTAGCTTACCAAGTTGGGCTACTTCTAGCCTACTATACATCAAGATGCGAAACAGTTTGCGCAATCCTGTGGACCTTGTCAAAAGACAACAAATCTCCACCACATGCCTCTGGAAAGACTCGCTTCAATCATCATGCCTTACCTCGTTGCTATCTTGGGTTTAGACCTTATCGGCCACTTCCCATTACTCTTGGTCAAACTAAGCATGTTGTAATAGCAATAGAATACTTTACCCGGTGGGTAGAAGCAAAGTCCCTTACCCAGATAACTGAGGTAAACACCACGAGTTTTGTCAAGGTAAGCATTGTCTGCAGGTTTTGTACCCCGATGACCATAATAACCGATCTGGGTAAACAGTTTGACAATGTCAAATTCAGAGAATTCTGTGAAAAGCGGGGTATCAACCTCCATTTTGCATCAGTGGCTCATCCTCAGACTAATGGGTTTGTGGAAGCTACCAATAAGACCATCAAGAATCTCCTGAAGAAGAAGCTTCAATAGAAGAAAGAGAAGTGGGCTGAAGAGCTCCCGAATGTGTTATGGGCATATCAGACTACAAAGAGGATGTGTAACTAGGGAAACCCCATACTCGCTGGCTTTTAGAGCAAAGGTAGTCTTACCCATTGAATATAGGCTGATATTTTTTAGGGTCCAACACTTTGAACCAGAAGACAATAAAATAAAGTTGAGAGCCAGTCTAGACCTCCTTGAGGAGAAGCAGGATATGGCTGCAGAGTGGGTAGCAGCCTACTAGAGCAAGATAGCCCGATGTTTCAATAGAAGGGTGAAGACTCGAAACTTTAAAGAAAGAGACTTGGTCCTCAGAAAGGTAACTCAAAACACCTAGAAAAGGTCTGACAGGGTACTAGCTCTGAACTGGGAAGGCCCCTACCTGATAAAAATAGCGGCTCGAAGGGGGGCTTACAAACTGGAATATATAGAAGGATACCCGGTAGACCACACCTGGAACGCTGATCACCTCAAAAGGTTTTACCCTTAGAATTTGAAGAAAAATTTACTTCGGTTGGTATGTCTCTAAATATGTACCTCGAATTTACTTTGTATCACTTCTTGAGAAATTCAATAAAAGTCAGTTTTGTTCTCCTGCATGATTCTCCTGAGTTCACCTTGTAAATTTCGCCATAATTAATCGCCACAAGACCAGGAAAGGCTACATGGCACTCCTACTACCTTGGTCAGGGTATACCCTCATCCAGGAAGGATCTGGTGCATAAATACCTAAGTGGCGTAGTCGCCTACTAGACTAATGATCCAAATTCGTGGCCCTAGCCGCCCACCTCATCCTTAAGACTAGGAGAACCTATACGGACCTCCTGAAGCCTCGAACGGGGAATACACCTCTATAGGAGAACCTGGTTTTAAAGTGGCCTTAGTTGCCTACCAGGATAGATCGCTAAAGGATCAGGAGACCTTATTGGGATACCTGGTACATTACTTTGCTATGTATGCATATGAGAACCTGGTGCTAAAGTGGCCTTAGTTACTGTTAACCGCTCTTTTTGGCAGGGGTCCAAGGAAGAATTTTCCATCCTTGCAAAGTAGAGGGATGCCACAAGGAGCATCTAGCTACCTCTGAAAGGAACCAAGATCAACACACCTATCTATTTATCGTAATCTAAATAGCAAGTAGAGGGATGCCGCACCCGCAGGACCCCGCTGGACCCCGTCGGTACCTAGTAGTACCCCGCTGGACCCCGCGGACCCCGCTGTACCCCGTACCCTGTAACTGGTCCTCCAAACTCCTCCCGACCACCTAGCATAGAAGGCATCAATAAATGAGGTCGTAAATACCAAGGAAGAGCTAGACCACACCAAGAGTTTAAGTAAACAAGGAAATTGCCTTGTTTCCCGCCATTCAAGAGTCCTATATTAAAGTGGAGTCAACTCTTTCAATTCTAAAAGGAATCACTTGATTTTGGGGAATCAATCCCACGATCTTCTTGCCTATCGACATGGAAATGCCCCGTAAATTGCTAGGTTATTGGATTTAATTTAGGGGAGTGAGCAACAAGAAATAAGACCTATATATATGACATGATTTTCGACAGTGAAGGGGGCGGGATCTTCTAGCTGCTTTTGATCTTCTTTTTGGCTTCTTTTATTCTTCTTTTCTACTGGTTAGAGAAAAGGGCCGATGCCCACATATTATTGTAAGCTCTCTGGAGCACTTATGTTGTATTATTCTCCTACTTGTGTAAGCTCCCCGGAGCACGCCTTATTGATAAATATATAAATGATCTCTCTCCACCAGATACTACCTAGGGGTTTTTCAGCATATGATCATGCGTGATGCTTTTTCCCCCTAGGCCAGTCCACCTTCTACCAAAAAGACTTGTCATTCTCTCCCTCGTATATATTTTTATTACACATGTATGTAAGTTTATCACTGAAGAATTCCTATCCCATATCTTGCTTGCTTGCTTGCTATCCGGGACGAGGAGTCATAAAGGAGATCTAGAAAAAAGTATGGGATGCGGGATACGGGATACGGGGTACGAGGGACAGGATGCGGGGTATCGAGTACCAAACGCGGGGTATCGGGGTCCATAAAGAGGGATCACAACCCTTACTCCGACATGGGAACCCCCAAGCGCCATCTTCTCCATGTGCCTGAAGCCCCGACAGTCGGGATGATTTTTTCTCCTACCTACTGCACCTCACTCCAGAATTTTTTACTTGTACAAACCATGGTACCTAGAGGTACCTACCCCGCTGTAGCCTACCGGGTAGTAGTCTGAGGGTGTTAATTGAAATTCCTCATCCAAAGCGAATTTACGGTTAACAGTTACCTACCAGGAAAGGCCGCCAAAGGATCAAGATACCTGGTACCTTACTTCGCCATATATCCATATAAAAACTCTAATGAGAAGGGTAACCTTGGATGCTTACTAAGATTGGTTCGAAACTAGGATTCCCTATGCAGGGAGTATCAGGTACTTGTGATTCACAACGTTTTAATTTTAATATCCAAGCAACTTCGGCCACCCATTAGGATCAAATTTCTCTTATCAAAGTTAGCTAGTATTGGGTTGAAGTTTCTTGCAAAAATTTTACTAAGTCTTACAAGGGGACTATCGTCCAAGTTATCTTTAGAGATAGTTCAAGTTTGGGTTCCTCTATGGCCAGATTAACAAACATGAAGCTAAGTACTGACAACATCCCAAACAAGTCTTGGTTGGGTTATAAAGAAACGTGCATGTATCAGATTCTACCAGGGTATATTATAAACAAGTAAGTCAGTATAGTTGCAGAAAAGAGAGGCTTCCTATTAATCAATTAGGGTGCCCAACCCCCATTTCCGGGCTACAAAAAATAGTATGAATGTAAAGAAAAAAATTATAAAAGATAGCAAGTCATGCACCCCCCCTCCTAATCTACCTCATTCTCCTTGCCGACTGCATCTGATTCCCCAACAACCCCGGCTCCTGCATCAGCTTGGATCTCCCTAATACATGGTTCCCTGGCTTCAGTAGGAGTATCTTCCTCCTCTATTGAAACAATCTCAATAGGATGCACAGAATCCTACGTTTGGTATTTTTGAGTAATATGAGGATCCTGAATTCCATTCTCAGCTGTTTCAACTAGGTCAGTAGTAGGCAGATCGAATCATTGATGCGGAGGGGGATCTGAGATGGTGGCGTCTTAAGAAAGACCCCCTGGTATGGATCAGCATCTGAAAGTTGGGTAGCCTTGGTCGTGATTTGATCCTGATCCCAATTGAGGGCAGTCTATAAGTCAAAAGGAGGAGGAAGAGCCTTGGTGACTTTATAAAAGGCAGTGAAGTATCTATCTGAAATGGAGGAGTCCACCTTGGCTTCCAAAATACTTATTGAACCCCACAAAAACTGGTTCTCATCCAGAAGCACGGCTTTCTCCGCCTTCACAGTTTCTCTCTTAGCTTGGCGGCGTGTCGAATTGATCATTTATGTGTCCAAAGCACGCTTCATCCACTCCAACTCCACTGAGGCCTCCTACCTACCGGTCTCGGCGTCGATTACGGACTGAACCAGGGAGGTCACACTCTCCTCGGCTCGAGCCAGATCGTCATTGGCCTCCTCCAGCTTAGCCAGAAGTGCAAGATTGGCCTCCTTCAGAGCTGTTACCTGCTGCCCCACGGCTAAAGCAAATTTAAAACCCTACAAAAAAATAAAAAAATATATAATAAGTATCTCCTAAAAAGATTATACCAAGCAAGCTAAAAGATCAAGATTTATACCTCAGTAAGCAGAGAAGCTCCCTTGGTAACCAGGATATCTGTAGGCAAGGAAGACATCGACTGCAAGTCTCTCATAGGACAGCAGCAATGAACCTGGATACTATCTCCTCCTAGCTATAATCCCACGACCTCAATCCAGAGGGAAGATCTGTAGGAAGAATGGCCATAGTAGCAGCATTTTTTTCTTTCTCAACCCTAGCTAGGCATTTGGACGTTACTGTTGGAGGAGGAGGAGGTGGAGAAGTAGTTATAGCAGGCTTGATAGCATCAGCACTAGGAGTCTGCCTTTAGGTTTGGACTGGTGAACCCCGAGCTTTGGTAGCTCGTGCCAACATCTCACATAGGGTCGGGCGTGCTAGAATCTAGGTGGGAAGAGAGGCATAAGGGTATGGAAGCGACCTCGTTGGAGCCTAAGGAAGGGGTTGATATGGGCAATTTGGACCTAGACGCAGCGCCAGCACCATAAGGAGGAGAAGGAATAGGAGAATTGTCTATAAGGGGATTTGGGAATCCCGATCCTGAAGAAGAAGGAGAAGGAAGTAGGAGAGGAGTAGTTGAAATTGCCAAATGAAGGATCAACACCAAGTAAAACAACAACAACAAGAAATGTAGGATCACATACCCAGATGAGCTATGGAAATCCTAAGATACCGGTCAAACTTATCTCCTTCACAGTCATCGTTGGAGGGGTATTTCATATTCATGTAATTCCTCTCCTAGATCCTCTTAAGAAAGCCAATGGACTCCGTGAAGATTGTCCCTTTATCCCATTTATCCCTCTTGGTAAATTGGGTAGGGACTAGATACTCAGTTCCCCCGACATGTACCTAGTGTCCCTAATCTTCTTCTACCACAACCCATTTGTCCTTCCAGGGTTGGTTGTACTTCACGTTTACCCAGGGTACAATGAACTTTATCTTATTATATGCTCTTAGGTAAAACTGGCCCTTAGGCACCAAGTTTGTTACCTGGAAGACGTACCAGAGTTCATTAAAGCCAGGTTCCCTCACCACGTCATCCTTTTCACATTGCTCTTTCCAGAGCACCAAGAACCCCGTCAAGTACTTTCAGAACCCCGAAGAGATTTGTAGAGGGGCTAGCTCCAGAGTAACAAGTGCCCTGCGAAGGGTGGGATGAAGAGGAAGCCTGACCTCGCACTCGAAGGCGGCTGTATGAATGAGAAGACGGCCTTGAGAATAGGTGTACATATCATAACCCCGATGAGGGAGAGATAGGGTGATAGTATTAGGAATCCTATAATCCCTCCTTAAGTGAACTAAGATGTCGACTGTGAAAACAGAATCTGGGACAATGCACCTGTTATCCGAAAATCGTTAGAAGGACGATAATCCAAATAACCACTTTAAAAGGGTCAAGATCAAGATTGATCCTGGCCGGAGGGGTATCAAGTAGTTCGATACCAACTAGGTCCCTGCCAATGCATGCATAATCAAGAATACGTGAAATCGAATAAGAACTCGTTTTATTGATCACTCTTTTTTAATACATGAATACATCGACCATGAATTTATTAGATCATCACGTTACACAAGGATTTTAGTTGGTAATAAGGGTGATGATGGTGGTGGTGAATTTGTGCCTATCGATAAGTAGAGTGTAGGGTTTTTTCCCCCTTTTCTGCTCCCTTTTCTCTTTCCGGCAAATTAGCTGTTATATATATAGAGGTCCTGTTTGCTTGCCATGCACTCCTACAATCTCGGATTAGGGTTTGGCAGCTTGCAGGATCCTCCATCTTTAGGAGATAATCTCGGAGATTTAATGCGCTGAATCCAATCTTTCCTTCCTGGGAGGAGTCAATCACTTACCTTCCTAGTAGGATTCTTACTGTGCTGTCCTGCTTAAATTAGGACTATCTGGCGGGAAGGAGTATACCTCCTTTGTACGGCGACGTTTTACTGGATCTTTTGTGGAGTTTTTAGTTCTTGGTGTTAGGATCCTGCTTCCTGGTGCTCATCTGCTTTAGCGGGCTGCCTACATCTAGTAAGCATCCTACTGATGGCAATAGGGGGATATCTATCTAGCTTTGTAGTAAGGTGATCAGTAGAACTCCATGTCGGGGTGCTGCAGGGTCCGTAAGAAGCTGTATCGGGGTGTTGCGAGGTCCATAGGAAGCTCGGTTATAGCCGGCTTTGATCTCGCTGTGAGTTCTAGTGAGTATTTTTGGCTCTCGGCCACTTTGTTGAGCTAAGAGGCTTGGCGGGGTGGACCCCGCTGAAGGAGGTATGTGTTGGGATCAATCGGGGTCCACTCTGACGTGGTGTCCGGGTTGCGTACTGTTATACCCTTCTTATGTCGAGGTGAAAAATTCTTCTTTGGTCCTTCGCCAATTTTGGCGGTTAACAGAAGTCCCCCCTGACTTGGACACTGATACCTTGTCGGGGTCGGGGTCGGGGTCATGATCTTTTTGTTTGTTTGAAGGATTTTCTACCTTATCCCCTTACTTTCCTTGTATGACTGGGTTTCCACTTAGGAGAAGGAAATTCTTAGTTTGTCCGTTATAACTGACTGCGTGTCGACTGTTGATTGGGCTCCTCGTTTTCAAAAAGAGCCGTTTTGGCGCGATTAATGCGGAGAATGCCTCAACCCATCCTTCCGGTCATCGATTCCGATTTTCGAGTAAGTAACCGTCATTCTTTCTTTATAAATAGACCGGTTCTACTGGCGCTTCTCACCTTTGAGCTTTCAGACTTTCAAAATCAAACGAGAACAAAAACTGCTGTCCTACCTTCTTTCTCTCCTTTCCAACTTCCAAAAAACCTTCTTTTCTTCTTCTTCTTCTTTCCATGGCTTCTCCTTCACAAATCCCTACTTCTCTAGAAATCGCTGCAGAACAAAACCCTTCTACAGCGGCGGATTCTACTCGACCTGATCCCGCCTCATCTCCCCAGTCTGATAGTATCGACGCCCTCTTCAGTATGGAGGCGGCCGATGCGGTGGTAGATTCCCCGACTTCGGAGAAGAAAAAACGGAGTCGAGAGGAGGATAGTGTTGCTGGTGATGCCCCGATGACTCAACGACGCCGCTTCACCCGGAACCCCCGAATTGGGTTGGGATTTCACAAACAACCCGAAGACCCAGTCCTTGTTGGCGATGAAGTGGGCGCCTCTCAGTCTGGCGGCAACGAGAGGAGTGGCGGACCTGACATCACACTGGCCGGGGTCCAAACGGGCTCCTTTGCCGCCTTTCGCGATAGTCAGGTTATTCCCGATTCTGTTTGTACAATGGATACGCTCAATCAACTACGGGAAGAGTACAAGATCCCGGAGTACATCACTCTCTCCCTTCCTCCCCAAGGCTATGACGCGTACGCCCCGCCTCCAGACCGCTTGCTGATCCACAAAGCCGCTCTGGAGTGTGGAGTCCGGCTTCCACTGCACCCCACTCTTCGTCGAGCTCTCGTTGCGCTCGAATTGGCCCCTCTCCAACTCTCTCCGGGTTTCTGGAAGCACCTGACAGGGTTCTTGGTGCTCTGGAGGGAGCAGTGCGAGAAAGACCATATTGAGGGGGAGCCGGGGTTGGACGAGCTCCGCTTCCTCTTCAATATTACAAGCATGGTGCCTCAGGGTCAGTTCTACCTGAGGGCCTCCAATGACTTGAAGTTCGTCATCCCAGGGGCGAATGTGAAGTATGCGGCGCCCTGGAAGGAGGAGTGGCTGGTAGTCGAGGGCGATTGGGAGCGCACTGCTCTTGTTGGGGGGTATGAGTACCCCGTCCCTACCCAGTTTACCGTGAGGGACAAGTGGGCGAAGGGGACCTTGGCTCCTGAGTCCCGAGAGATTTTAACAAGGATCCTAAAGAGAGGGTATACCAACCTGCAATTCCCCTCTTTGGATCCCTTTGAGGGGGCCCGCTTGGAACGGTACCTGAGGATCTCCCCCGCCTCTCCAGGTGAGTTAACCGCATCCTGCATCTCTATTTCTTAATGTTTATATTCCTTCTTTTGATTCTTACTGAACACCCTTTCTTCTGGCAGTATCAGCTTCCCTGATGGTCACGGGGCCTCTCCCTTCTTCGGGGGGTAAAGATAATACCCCGCTATCTCGTTCCTCCCTTATTCCTTCTCCTACTTCGGCTGCCAGGACTAGGTCGGGGTCCGTCCGAGCAGGATCCAATCCCACCCCTCCTCCTGAATCTACTCCTGCTCCATCAGGGTCTAAAGCTAAGGCTCCAGCTCGCCACCTTTCTACTCCTCCCTCCCGTTCGAGGATCCCGGCGTTGCTGGCCAGGGCGGCTAGGGCCCGAAGTTCTGAAAAGCCGACCCAGAAGAAGAACGTCTCCACCACTAAAACCTCTCCTGCTCCTCCTCCTGCCGTAGTTCTTCCCATGGATCCTGTGAGGACTCCGGTGGAGGAAGCAGTTGTCCACACTTCTACTCTTGACCCTGGTGTGGCCTCTGGATCGGGGTCGAGGGATGCTACTTTTGACGAGGTGGTGTCTAGATTCGCGGCCACCTGCCCCGGTGGAGATTTGACAGATATGGCCAAGCTTCCTACAGACATCTTGGTCACCAAGGGGGTTCCGGTTCTGGCTGAGGTAAACTTTTACTCCCTTCTGCCAGGTACTGACTCTCTTTCTTTCTGCAGGGCTTCAAGTTTACCTTGGCCATGGAGAAACAGCTGCTGACATTGAAAGAAGCTCATATCGGCCTCCAAGCGAGGTTAGAGGAAACTCAGCAGGAGCTAGTCCAGACCCAACAAAACGTGGCCCCTTTACTTCAGGAGGCTAGGGCATCAGAAGAAGCGCGACAGGAGGGCTTGGTGATTATCAGACGCCTTGAGCGTTGCCTAGACACAGAAACCATCAAGTCCTTGCGCCGCAGAGAGGAGAGGGATCGCATAAAAGCTGAGAAGAGGCTGCTGTCAGATGAGAACCGGCTTCTGTGGGATGCCTTAGAGGATTTGGAGGCTCACCAGGGGCCCTCATTCGATGATGGTTATTTCACTGCCTGCTACGAGGTAGCTACAGCTTTGCCTCCTCCTTTCGACCTCAGGGCAACCTTGAACTGGGACCGGGAGCAAATTATGGCTAAGGCGGCTCACTTGGCAGGAGGGGATCAAGAGACTAGGGTTCCTGCGCAAGAGGTAGCTCATCCGGATCAAGTCGCTGACCTGGTTGCTAGGGACCAACTTGATGGTCCTGTGGGAACCAATCTAGAACCTCCTGCCATTGAAGAACAAGCGGTGGATCCCAAGCCTACTACTTGAGAGGTCATCGTGGAGGATGATGATGGGCCAGCTAGATCCGAGGTCCCTGTGGTTGAGGGGACTCAGACTGGGTCTTCTGCTGTAATGGAGGTGGTTCAAAATGATGCAACTGCTGATCCTATGGGAGAAGGGGCGGCTGGCCAAGGAGAGCATCCAGAGGAGGAAACAGAAAACTAGTCTGGCCTCCCTTCTTTATTAAAATTTTTGTAGCCCGACTGGGGAATTGGGCACCCTGATTATAAATATAGCAGCTTTTCTGAATACTGTGTCTTGTTTACTTTGTACTTAGAAAGCTCTCACTGCATATAAATTTGTTGACACTTGGAATCCTGATGAATACTTGGACCTCGATGAGTAATAAGGACAATGACTGGACCCCGATGGGTAATAAAGATAAAACATGTGACGCTTATATTTCGTAACCGTAAAAATCAGCGGGGTCAGATCAAATCTTCCTTTAATCGAACTCCCAACAGTATAAAATATAAAGCAGTCAGTCGAGGAAGCCTGCTACTTACGAACAGTTTAATTTGCTGAGGATAAACTTCCAAATCTTCCTCTGACTGTTTGTCCTCTATCGGGAAGATAATATGTTTTGTAACGGTTGGATTCTGATAAACTCTCCAGTTTCCCCCCTGACTGTGGATCTTCTATCGGGGTAGCAAGTGGAGGAATAAAGGACGAAGCATCTCGATGAGTTATCCCGATGTTACAGTAGATCTGTCCTGGTGGGCTACTAACGTCACTTTAGTACCAGGCTTCTCGGAGGTGGTTATTCCCCGACCAAGGCAGCAGGAGCGCCCTTAGGCTATTTCCTGGTCTTGAGGCGCTTTAACAATGGAGATCCTCTTGGCGGGGTTGGCCCCGTCCAAGGCATCAGGATTGCTATGTAGCTTTTCCCTGGTCTCGAGGCGAAGTAAGGAATCAGGTACCCTGAGGCAGCCCGACTCTTACTGTAATCTGTCCTGGTAGGCAACTAAGGCCACTTTAGCACCAGGCTTCTCGGAGGAGGGTATTCCCCGACCAAGGCTGTCCTGGTAGGCAACTAAGGCCACTTTAGCACCAGGCTTCTCAGAGGAGGGTATTCCCCGACCGAGGCAGCAGGAGCGCCCTTAGGCTATTTCCTGGTCTTGAGGCGCTTTAACAATGGAGATCCTCTTGGCGGGCTTGACCCAGTCCAAAGCATCAGGAGCGCCCTGAGGCTATTTCCTGGTCTCGAGGCGAAGTAAGGAATCAGGTACCCTGAGGCAGCCCGACTCTTACTGTAATCTGTCCTGGTAGGCAACTAGGGCCACTTTAGCACCAGGCTTCTCGGAGGAGGGTATTCCCCGACCAAGGCTGTCCTGGTAGGCAACTAAGGCCACTTTAGCACCAGGCTTCTCAGAGGAGGGTATTCCCCGACCGAGGCAGCAGGAGCGCCCTTAGGCTATTTCCTAGTCTTGAGGCGCTTTAACAATGGAGATCCTCTTGGCGGGCTTGACCCAGTCCAAGGCATCAGGAGCGCCCTGAGGCTATTTCCTGGTCTCGAGGCGAAGTAAGGAGTCAGGTACCCTGAGGCAGCCCGACTCTTACTGTAATCTGTCCTGGTAGGCAACTAAGGCCACTTTAGCACCAGGCTTCTCAGAGTAGGGTATTCCCCGACCGAGGCAGCAGGAGCGCCCTTAGGCTATTTCCTGGTCTTGAGGCTCTTTAACAATGGAGATCCTCTTAGCGGGGTTGGCCCCGTCCAAGGCATCATGAGTACTATGTAGTTATCCTGGTCTTGACTCAGTAACGGAGATCCTCCTAGAAGGTTTGACCCCGTCTAGGGCATCAGGAGTTTTAAGTAGCTCTCCGGGCCTTTAGGCGATTCCGTGATGATGATTTTGTAGGTGATATCGGAGAATCCAGTGGGAGACAATCAAGCACTGGAACACAGGAGAATCATATAGAAGAAGAAAGAATTGCTTTTATTTAATTTCCCGAACGGTACAAACATGAACTCGGGGTGAGTATCCTGCTAGATAAGAACATAGTTTCTAAGGATAGAATTTTCGAAGATGATCGGCATTCCATGTATGATCCACCGGGTAACCCTCCATGTCTTCGAGCTTGTAAGCACCACCCCGGAGTGATGCCTTAATCAAGTATGGACCCTCCCAGTTAGGGGCTAGCACCCCGTCAGACCTCCTACGAGTATTCTGGGTCACCTTCCTGAGAACCAAGTCTCCCTCTTTGAAATTTCGGGCCCTCACCTTCTTGTTGAAGTGTCGGGCTATCTTGCTCTGGTATACGGCCACCTTCTCTGCAACCTTGCTTTGTTTTTCTTCCAGCAGGTCCAAGCTAGCTCTCAACTTGGCCTCGTTATCTTCTGGTTTGTAATTTTGAACCCGGAAAGATATGAGCTTATGTTCGATGGGCAAGACTGCTTCAGCCCCAAATACCAGGGAATAGGGGGTTTCTCCGGTTGCTGTCCGCCTAGTTGTTCTGTAGGCCCAGAGTACATTGGGTAATTCTGCCACCCATAGTCCTTTCTTCTGTTGGAGCTTTTTCTTCATGAGCTTTTTCTTCAGGAGCTTCTTAATGGTCTTGTTGGTTTCTTCGACCAGCCCGTTAGTTTGAGGATGAGCCACCGAAGCAAAACGGAGATTGATCTTCCGGTCCTCACAGAATTCCCTGAAGTTGGCATTGTCAAATTGCTTTCCCAAATCAGTTATGATGGCCATCGGGGTGCCAAACCGACAGACAATGTGTTCCTTGACAAAGTTGGTAATTTTTTCTTCAGTTATCCGAGTAAGAGCCTTGGCTTCTACCCACCGAGTAAAATAATCTATCGCCACTACTGCGTGCTTGGCTTGGCCGGGTGCAGTGGGAGGTGGCCCGATCAAGTCTAGTCCCCAGATGGCAAAGGGGTAGGGAGTGCTGATCGAGGAGAGCCTCTCTGGTGGGAGATGATGGAGGTTTGCTGTTTTCTGACAAGCCTCGCAGGATCGCGCGTACTGCCTTGCATCCTGGTGTATAGTCGGCCAGTAGTAGCCCATCCTAATTACCTGGTAAGCCAACGTTTCCCCTGACACGTGGTTACCACAATCCCCTGAATGCACCTCACTGAGCGCCCAATGCGCGTCATCGGGATGGAGGCACCTGAGTAGAGGGAGAGATTTCCCCTTACGGTATAAGTATCCTTCCACCAAGCAGTATCGGGTGGCTGTCCTCTTGAGCCGACGGGCTTGATCCAGATCTGCTGGGAGAATGTCGCTTTGGAGATAGTCTGCTATTGGATCCATCCAACATGGGAGGCGGCTTACGGGAAGGACTTCTGCCTCTTTTGCTATGCTGGAGAAAGGAACCAGTTGGAGGGGTACCCCTTTTGGTAAAGCATGTCCCTCTCCAGTGGCAATCTTGGCTAACACATCTGCGCGATGGTTTTTCTCCCTAGGCACTTGCTCTATTTTCACACCCTTGAATTTCTTCATAGCTTCCTGCACTTTGGCAAGATAGGCCACCATGCTATCACCTTTTGCTTGGTACAACCCCGTCACCTGATTGACCACTAGTTGAGAATCACTTTTAATCTGAAGGTACTCAGCCCCCAGAGCCCTTGCTACTTTCATTCCTGCTAGCAGAGCCTCATATTCTGCTTCATTGTTAGTGGCTCTGAATTCAAACCTGAAACAATGACTTACTTCGATTCCCGCGGGGTCGATCAGGACGATCCCGGCTCCGCATCCCGACTGGTTCGATGCTCCATCCGTGTAAAGAATCCACATCTTGCTATCTACGGGCCATTCTAGTAGGGTTTGATCCGTGTCTGGGTCTGCCGACTCACCTTGGTTCAGGATCGGGCCAAACTCCACTATGAAGTCCGCCAGGGCTTGAGCCTTGATCGTGGTTCTCGCCTTGTACTTGATGTCGAACTGTGTGAGTTCTAGGGCCCACAGAACCAATCTTCCTGATACATCCGGTCTCTGGAGGAATTGTCTCAAAGGCTGATCTGTGATTATCGCAATGGTGTGGGCTTGAAAATAAGGCCGGAGCTTTCTGGATGTGGTTACTAAGGCGTAGGCGAGTTTCTCTAATAAGGTATAATTCTTCTCGGACTTTGTAAGAGCCCGACTCATGTAGTAGATCGGCCTCTGTACCCCGTCACTACATTCTTTCACCAAGGCCCCGCTAGTTGCTGCTTCAGAAACTGCTAGGTAGAGTAGGAGTTCCTCACCCGGGATCGGTTTTACCAATAGCGGCGGGCTTGACAGGTATCCCTTTAGAGCTTGAAAAGCCTGCTCGCTCTGCTCGTCCCACTTCATCTTTTTCCCCTGCTTGATGACTTTGAAAAAGGGGAGACATTTGTCTGTGGAGCGGGATATGAACCGGTTCAAAGCCGCTATCCGCCCGGTTAATCCTTGCACCTGCTTGAGGTTTGTAGGAGACTCGAGATCTAAAATGGCTTTGATCTTCTCAGGATTTGCCTCGATTCCCCTTTCATGCACCATGAATCCCAAGAATTTGCCTGCTGCCACCCCGAATGCGCACTTAGCGGGGTTCAGCCTCATCTGGTTCTGCCTTATTACCTGGAAGGTCTGGCGCAAGTCCCCTGCATGCTGTCTTTCTTCTGGAGATTTAGTGATCATGTCATCTATGTATACCTCCATGGATCTCCCTATCTGTTCCTTGAATAGTTTATTCACCATGCGCTGGTAAATGGCACCTGCATTTTTGAGTCCGAATGGCATTACCTTGTAACAGTAGAGGCCTTGTCCAGTGATGAAGCTAGTCTTGTCTTGATCTGAAGGGTGCATCATGATTTGATTGTACCCCGAGAAAGCGTCCATGAAACTTAGGAGCTTATTTCCTGCAGTAGAGTCAATGAGCTGGTCTATCTTTGGTAGAGGGAAGCTATCTTTGGGACAAGCCCGATTGAGATCGGTGTAGTCCACACACATCCGCCACTTTCCGTTGGATTTGGTAACCATGACCACGTTAGCGATCCACTCAGGGTACCGGGATTCCCTGATGAATCCGGCCTTCAAGAGCTTGTCAACTTCTTCTTGGACTGAGGCATTCCGTTCTGTGTTGAAGTGTCTTCTTTTCTGTTTAACTGGCTTGAAGGTTGCATCCACTGCCAACCTATGGGAAGCCAGGCCAAGGGGAATGCCAGGCATCTCATCATGACTCCAAGCAAAGATGTCGTTGTACTCTCTGAGAAGCTCTATCAAATTATTCTTCACCTCTGGGTCCAGACCTTCTCCCACTTTTACTGTCTTTGTTGGGTCCTCCCTCCGGATCTGGACCTCCTCTGGCTGCTCTGATGGACACCCGCTAATCCAACCACGCTCTTCTTCTTCTGATTCCTCTACGACTATGTCTGGTATCTCCTCTTCCTCTAAAACATGATCATCCTGCTCTGCCGTTCTCAGACCCGGGTAGCTGGCCACCGATGCGCATTGCTTAGCCAACGCAGCGGGGTTGGTTGACACCGCATAGCAGTTGCGGGCTGCCTGCTGGTCTCCCCTTACCTCTCCTACTCCTGATCCTACTGGAAACTTCAACACGTTGTGGTAGATAGACAGCACTCCCCTAATCCCTGACAGGAAAGGCCTTCCCAAGATTGCATTATATGCCGACGGGGTGTCCACTACAATAAATTCCGTCATTATGTTCTGTTGAAGAGGAGCCTCCCCCACTATCACCGGTAGTATCTTTGTTCCCATCGGCATTACGGAGTCCCCTGTGAATCCGTATAGTAGAGAGGTACAGCTGTTGAAGCAAGAGTTCTTCAAGTTGAGCTGCTCATGTGCTCCTTTGAACAAAATATCCACGCTGCTCCTCGTATCGATCAAGACGCGGTGCACTAAGCAGTTAGCGATCTGTACCGTTATGACCATGGGATCATCATGTGGTTGCACCGTATTGTAAACGTCCTCCTCCGTGAAGATGATTTTGGTGGAACGGGATAAGTCTCGGGGTCCTCCATTGACCTTTAGCAGCTCATGCTCAATGTTGAGTCTAGGGATCTTCCTTGCGTGGTTTTTTCTCGAATTGTTGGAGGTTCCTGCTAGAGTGGGGCCTCCACTGATTGTGTGGATCACTTGGATCTGCTGCATTAAATCCTTCTCTCCCTCTCTCCTTCTTTCTGCTGCTTCCTGCATCCCACTTTGAACCTGCTTTCCTTCTTTAATGCTATCTCGTACCTGTTGTAAAAATTCGGTTAGGAGTCCTCCCCTTACCAGTGCTTCTATCTGATTGCGGAGACTGTAGCATTCTGAGGTGTTGTGCCCCACGTCTTCATGGAAGTAGCAATACTTGTACTGATTCCTCCTGTCTACCGGGATTTTTATGGGAACCGGCTTTCTGAGTAGACCCTTGTCTCGAATGGCGAGATAGATAGTTTCCCGTGAAGCATTGAGAGGGGTATAATGGTTATATCCTTCTTCCTCTCTCGTTATTCTGGATACATCCTTCAAGGGGAGCTCCCTGGGAGGTGACCTCCTGACCGGGTACCTCTCTTGGTACGAAGGAATAGGAGGCGGCCTGTACGTCGACCGGTTTGGAGGTTGATTCTGAAACTTCCTAGCTGGAGTAGGTTTCGGAGCTTCCTTTTTAGGGCGTGGTGCTAATCGGGCTTCATCATGTTCAATCTTGATCCGGAGTTGTTCCTCAATGTCCACCTGTTCCAGAGCCCGATTGTAGGCTTCCTGGTACGTCTCAGGAGGATGCTTGGCAAAAGATCGGAACAGCCTGCCCGCCCACAAGTTCCTCCGGAAATTGGCTAAAGTCTCTTTCTCGTTGAACACGCCCATCTGGACGACCTCTTTGTGGAATTTCTCCACATAAGATCTCAGAGTTTCACCTCGCTCTTGAACTACGTACTGCAGTAGGATAGGATCCTTGGGACGGGGTTTGATTCCCTGAAACTGTGCACAGAAAGCTTTGGTAAGTTTGGAGAAAGAATCAACACTACCTGGTGGTAGTTTTCTGAACCATGTCTTGGCACAGTCTGTTAGAGTTGAAGGAAACATCCTGCACATGGCTATCCTGGTTGCACTCTGAACCTCCATCTGGTGTACGAAGCTTTCCAGGTGGCTGACGGGGTCTTCTGTTCCAGAATACTTTTCTGAAGGCATCCTGAATTTGGGGGGTAACCCTGCCTCCCTAACTCTCTTGGAGAATGGTGCATTCATCTCGCCCAAAGGATTCTTTTGGATCCCCTGATGCTTTCCCTTCTTTAACTGCTCCAACTTCTTCGCCATCCTCGTCATCTGGTCCTCCAGGCGCTGAGACTTCTTGGTTCCGGATCGAGCTACTGAAACTTCATCATCCGAAGATTCTGAATCGATGACTACCTCCTTTCGCTTAACCCTTTGATGCCTCTCCCTGGAAATCCTCCGAGATTTGGCACTTTCTTCAGAGTTGGGACGGGATTCCCTCTCCTTTGTCCGCGGTTTTGGTGGGGATTGAATCTTCCTGGGAGGAACCTCAATCGCGGATTTTACTAGTCGGGGTCTGAGATCCGCCTGTCGGACTGGGAGTGGGGGTCCCAATCGGTCGAAGACTGGAGCCCGAGTGCTTGGTCTGACATCGTCCTGGATCCCGGTTGCTTCAAATGGGATTCCCTGGGCTATCATCCGGAGCCGGATCGCTTCTACGTAGGCTGCGGCGTGCTGTTCTAAGACATCTCGGTTGACCTCTTGCCCAGCGGGGTTTTGAGGGACAGGGTCTGCAGCCGGTGGGGGCACTGGTGGAGGATTCTCGCTCCTGATACCCTTACCCCGCCTCTGAGCTCTTTCAGTGGAGGCAAGGGATTGGAGCCCTGACGGCTCGGGATGACCCTGGGAGGATCGGAGTCTCATTCTGAATATCTCTAGGTGGAAGTAGGCTGTTGCTAAACAATGGTTGGGAAAAAAGTTTCCCACAGACGGCGCCAAAAGTGTTATCCGAAAATCGTTAGAAGGACGATAATCCAAATAACCACTTTAAAAGGGTCAAGATCGAGATTGATCCTGGCCGGAGGGGTATCAAGTAGTTCGATACCAACTAGGTCCCTGCCAATGCATGCATAATCAAGAATACGTGAAATCGAATAAGAACTCGTTTTATTGATCACTCGTTTTATTGATCACTCTTTTTTAATACATGAATACATCGACCATGAATTTATTAGATCATCACGTTACACAAGGATTTTAATCGGTAATAAGGGTGATGATGGTGGTGGTGAATTTGTGCCTGTCGATAAGTAGAGTGTAGGGTTTTTTCCCCCTTTTCTGCTCCCTTTTCTCTTTCCGGCAAATTAGCTGTTATATATATATAGAGGTCCTGTTTGCTTGCCATGCACTCCTACAATCTCGGATTAGGGTTTGGCAACTTGCAGGATCCTCCATCTTTAGGAGATAATCTCGGAGATTTAATGCGCTGAATCCAATCTTTCCTTCCTAGGAGGAGTCAATCACTTACCTTCCTAGTAGGATTCTTACTGTGCTGTCCTGCTTAAATTAGGACTATCTGGCGGGAAGGAGTATACCTCCTTTGTACGGCGACGTTTTACTGGATCTTTTGTGGAGTTTTTAGTTCTTGGTGTTAGGATCCTGCTTCCTGGTGCTCCTCTGCTTTAGCGGGCTGCCTACATCTAGTAAGCATCCTACTGATGGCAATAGGGGGATATCTATCTAGCTTTGTAGTAAGGTGATCAGTAGAACTCCGTGTCGGGGTGCTGCAGGGTCCGTAAGAAGCTGTATCGGGGTGTTGCGAGGTCCATAGGAAGCTCGGTTATAGCCGGCTTTGATCTCGTTGTGAGTTCTAGTGAGTATTTTTGGCTCTCGGCCACTTTGTTGAGCTAAGAGGCTTGGCGGGGTGGACCCCGCTGAAGGAGGTATGTGTTGGGATCAATCGGGGTCCACTCTGACGTGGTGTCCGGGTTGCGTACTGTTATACCCTTCTTATGTCGAGGTGAAAAATTCTTCTTTGGTCCTTCGCCAATTTTGGCGGTTAACAGCAGCCATCATAGAAGGAGGACAGATGACCGATAAGGACTCCCACAGAATCAACAGTCAGAATACCATCCTCCTCATATTCAACATCCTCGTCGTCCTTTTCATCGATGATTTGGACTGGGTCTTCAGGTTTGGTACTAAAGCCCGACCCAATTTTGGGATTTCTTGTGGAACAGTGGCATTGAGATGGGTTACTGCCACCAACGACATCACTTTCTTCCCGGCCTCGTTTCCTCCCCCTCATCGATTGGGAACTCTCCCCTGAATTGACCTTCTCCATATCAAGGAGGTCATCGAGGCTGTTAAGAGGGTTTGGAGAAGTTGGACCAGGATTTGGCGAAGCCGGATGAGGATCTTGTGAAGTTGCAAGAGGGTCTGATGGAGTCGCCATTGCAAAAAAAAGGAGAAGAAAAAGGAAGTTTGGAAGGTTGCTAGTAAGAAGAAAGAGCGAGAAACCAAGGTTTTTGCTTTTTGAATTTTGAAATCGATGTGAAAGAAGGAAGAAAGTTGGATTATTTATAGAGGAAGGTAGGCGGTTACCAGAATAGTTAAGGAAATAGTGATTAATTACCGAAGACGTGCAAGAGTCGGTTTCGAGAAAATCGCGCCAAAAAATGGCCCATTCAAATAAGCAGACCACTTAGGGTTTGACACGTGGATTGCTCATTTATTATAAGCGTGCTGAAGGAAGATTTGCGTGCCGAAGGAGGATTTCCTCCAAGACAGTGGAAACCAGCTAAACAGGATGAGGAAAATCCTTCATATGTCCTGGTATCCTAACTCCAACCTCAGCAAGGTACCGATGTTCAAGTCAGGGGAGACTTTTGTTAACCGCCAAAAATGACAGGGGTTCAAAGAAGAATTTTCCATCAACATTGAAGAAATAATTAAGATAGAATGGCATTATAGAAGAGCATCCTGGTACCCCGCCACTAAAGGAACTGAGCAGGCCTTATACCAATCCGGATCAAAATCAGGGGCTCCTAGACTCGTAGGTACCAAGAAACACAGAAGCTAAGTTCCTAAGGACTCCACTACTACAAAATCCTAGTACCCCGCAACAATCCGGTACCCCGATGCCCCGATACCCCGAAACTTTGGTACCATGACCCAATAGGAGGTGGGGTACCTTGATCCCTCCTAGAGCCGGCCAACCAAGCAGATAGTAGCAGATTAGCAGGTAAAAATCCCCATTGTACTACTATGATGTGTTCATTATCAATAAAAACGTGTTATATGTGATCTTATTGTTACATTGTTTTTGGTCCACCTTCATCGTTGTATTTGATTTGCTTTACTGACAATCTATAGGTATTGAACTACTTGATATCTTTTCGACTTTGATCTACCTTGATTTCAGTCATAAAAATTGTTAATTGGAAATTCACCTCAGTGACAATATTCAGTTAACACAATATTTTACATAAGTATTTCATATGATAAAAAAAAAAAAAATTATTACAAGCAGTACTTAATTGGTATGGACATTTCCATCACCAATTAAAGTGGTTACTTTATCATTCGGATCATCTAGGAAATCAGAAACATTAAGCTGGGTGATATCCATAAAATCTGAATCCTCCATGAAGTTGGTTTCAGGATTCTTTCCTTTTTTTTTTTATTTGATCAATGCTTGATAAAGCTCAACCAAATGTTTAGGTGTGTGGCATGTAATGACCAATTATTATAACAGCCACACCTGAAACAAATGCCATCATCTTTCTTAGGCCCATTTTAGATACTTTTCCCTTTATCTGGTCTGACCTTATTAACATTCCATTTCTAGGGAGTGTTTTCATTATTTTGATAATAAATCACCCTGACCAAAATAACCATATGCTCTTCCACGACCACGGTAAGGGTCGTGACCACGACTGCGATTATGTCTTCCAATAGTTGTTACCGGAAAATCATCATTGAGGTGAAATTCCAAATAACAACTTTAAGGACCAGGATCGGGTTGGATTCCAGTCGGAGGGGTATCAAGTGGTTCGATACCTGTTATGCTCTTAACAAAAACAACTAAAAACTTAACACAAAAAGTGAATTGAAATAACCAGGTTATTTATTGATAACATCTTTATAATATGGGTACAAAGGAATATTTCTTTTTACAATGGCGATGGTCGAATCTCGGTAGGTGGAGGACATGGCGGTGGTGTTCTCGTACATGTCGATAAGTAGAATAGACTAAAGGTTCTAAGGTTTTCTAGGAGCTATTTTCCCCTCCTTCCTGTAGATTATAACGTCATATATATAGGTCCCGTTGATTGTCATGCACTCTTATAGTTTCGGTCTAGGGTTTCGACAATTATGAGACTTTCCTTGGCGATCAACGAGATTGTCGCGGGATTTGATCCCTAGAATCAAGTGATTCTTTCCTAGGAGGATTCTGATAGAGTTGACTCCTTATTCGAATGGAACTCTCAAATGGCGGGAAGAAGTCTACCTCATTTGTTTGACTAAACGGCGGCGTTTCAGTATTCTTCTTTAGTACCCGGCCTTCTGGGCGTATAAGTCTTACCTTTGTGAATTCTTCGTCTGGTATCCTAACTGCCTGGTGAGCTAATTCTAGAAGGTGTCTGAGTTTCTTGAGTACCCCGCCCCCTACTAGTTTTGTGATTTCTACATGTTACTTGGTTGTCTGGGAATCGGGATACCAACTGATGTTGTAGCCGGATACATGGATGATATAGTGGCGGGATACCTAGATGATGCAGCTGCGGGATACTTGGGTGATGTAATAGCGAGATACTGCGCGAAGAACTCTGTATCGGGACACAGGGTGGAGCTCCGTATCGGGGTACTGTCAGGTATTTGTGAAGTTAACAAACTGCTGGTCTTGATTCTTCTGGAGGGGGTTTGTATCCGGATCAATCTAGATCTCTCTCTTGAAGCAGCTAGATGGTACCCGGAAAATTATCTCTTCTTTGTATACTAGTGAAAAATTCTTCTTTGGTCCCCTGCCAATTTTGGCAATTAACAGAAGTCCCCCCTAACTTGAATACCGATACCTTGTCGGGGTTGGAGTCAGGATTTCGATTTTGCTTGAAGGATATTCTACCTTGCCCATCTGCCTACCTTCTGGCTGGCTGGCTGGCTGGCTTCCATTACTAAGGAGGAAATCTTCCTTAGATATGACCGTATTTAGTGCATAGTCTATGTGTCAGATGATGATTGCCCCGCAGATTTCAAACGAACCGTTTTTGGCATGATTAATGCTAAATCGCCTCTAGAACGTCTCCGGTCATTAATTCTGGATTCCTTGTGCGTTCCAGTAACCGCCTACCTTTCTCTATAAAAAGAGTTAAAATTGAGATATGGCTTTTGCAAGTTAGGCAATCTGCCCAAGCCATCTTAATTTCAGCTATTTTTCCTCCTTTTTGCCTCCAAACCTTCACTTTAGGCTCAAACACCTAACTTTAGAGAAATGAACCTACACAAGGTTAAAACACATATTATATACACAAAAATGCTTGAAACCAAGCACAAAAGGTAGGAAATAGGAGCCTAAAATAGGCACATAAATGTACTGATCATTTGACATTGAGCTTCAGCCCAAACCAAACCAAACCCTAAATCTACGCCCCTACTGCCCTATTCTCATCAAGCTCCCAAAAACTCCTAACCATAAACTAAATTACTCATAATATTTATTCACATCTTAAATTAACAATCATGAAAGTTGAATGTTTCTTACAATTTGAATGCCAGTTTATGTATTAGAAAAAAAAAATGACACGATTGTTCAGAATCTACTGAAACTTATTGGGATCAAACACTACTACATATACCTTCTGAATAAATTAATGAGTGAAATTAATTTATATCCACATATCACTTGACTTAAATTGTCAAATTACAGTAAATTGGGATTGCTTCGATTCCGATTCATATAAATAATGCTAAAGAGCCCTCATGTTTGTAATGATGCCTAAAGGGTCCTCATGTTTGTAATGATACCTATACAGTCAGTACACACATATCTGTGGATATGCTTGCATTATTGTACTATCATTAAACAATCCCTTTTATTTCCACTTCAATTCCTCTGTTTCCCTCTGTCTCTCTGAATGCTTTACGCAGAAACAATCACACACTTTATGTTGTTACTCTTGCTGTATTTTTCTCTTATATTTGGGCAGTGAAAGTGCATCAACCATGAAAGCTCTCATACCATCCTCTATTCCTTCACTTAGTAACATCCCAAAAGCAATTCACAATAGCACTTTCTCTAAGCCAAAGTTGATGAATGTTCAATCACGTCCAATACCCAGTTGGTCACTCTCATCAACTTATCACAAAAACACTTTAACAACATTCAAAGTTTTCACCATATCATCACCATCATCATCCACAGTTTCAACAGAAAACACACCCTCACCACCTGAGCCAGAAGATGAAAAGTTTGATTGGTTCTCAGAATGGTATCCAGATATACCAGTGTCTGATTTCGACAAGAGAGTGCTTCATGGAAATAAGGTTCTGGGGATTGATGTAGTGGTGTGGTGGGACAAGAATGAGAGTTCATGGAATATGTTTGAAGATGTTTGTCTTCACAGATTGGCTTCATTGTTTGATGGAAGAATCAATAAGTTGGGGAGGCTATAGTGTGCATATCATGGCTGGTTTTCAATGGCTTTGGTCACTGCAAATTAATCCCCTAGGTGGCTGCAGATGGTCCTTCAGTAATAAATCATTCAACTTTTATTGAAACATTTCATGTTTCAATTATAGTTTCTTGCTTTCGAGTTGAGAAATAAAGTCAATAGACTGTATATGTAAACATAATTAGAAATCTTGATACTAGTATGTGACCCTTACTTGAGTCTAAGTTTAATTAGGCACCCATTTTGATTTAGTGGTATTATAGAACTAATTTGAGAATCTTTTACGTCCATATATTCTACACAACTATGTCCTGTATCTAGCTTAGAGCTTTGGATCGGGTGGTTATAACTTAAGCCTCAAGTAAGGGTATAACAATGACCTGGACACAAGATCCAAGACTTCGGATTTAACAACCTGGTGGGTCTAGGATATAGATGGGATCAGAGCGGGCTTGCTACCTGATGTGGATGTTAATTTGTGATTGTTTGGATCATCACAAGCACGTAAGGTTCGATGGGGTATTGTCACATCTCATATCACTAGAGGCTGATGTTCAAGACTTATCTATATGTCTTGGTCTCCTTCAATTAAGCAGATGTGTTTTGGGCTATGGGTGAAGGATACTTGCATGGAGCCCATGAACCAAAGAAAATTCATGAGAGTGAAAGACACTTGTGTAAAGCACAAAGCCGACTATAAGTATCAGAATCCTGTATCATATGGCTAAGATAAAATAATTGGAATGTATATATAGACTCTCTAATCAAACTAGTGAATGGAAGATAAATGTGTTGTTTAGTTGATTTTAGTTTGATCCAAATTTGATGTAGGTTCACACATTGAAAAAAGCATGTGTAGGAGTTTATCCAAGTATTGTGCATCATGACATGGCGTGGTTTTGGCCAAACATTGATCCTGAGTACAAAGACATCATTACAAAGAAGAAACCACCTTTCATTCCAGAACTGGATGACCCTTCATTTTCTAAGGTTTTCTTAACCAGAGATATTCCTTGTGGGTATGTATGTCAAGATTTCATCTTCTATGTTTGTCTTTGAACTTGAGAATGAAGATTAATGTATATCTAATTACATTAATTTCAGGTATGAGATTTTAATTGAAAACATCATGGACCCTGCTCATGTTCTATATTCACACTACAGGATATTCCAAATCGATAAGCCACCCAAAGGTAGATTAATTGGGACATTTCTATTCTCTTTATATAAGGCATTCATATGGCTAATGCCAAATATGCTTGCTTCACAGTGAAGGTAGATAGAGAAGGTGGCAAACCTCTTGAAATTTCTGTTAATCAGTTAGACATAAATGGTTTTCTTAGAAACCATGTATGGGATGATGCCAAATTTGTTGCACCTTGTATCTTTTATACTTACACTAATCCTACAACATTTCAAAGTAAAGGATTTGCTTTTTCAGCAGCAACTGGTAAGGTAAAGATCGATATCTTTAGTGTTCTTAAGCTGTTCACAAGATTGTTTGAGGCTCTTTTTGATAATCTACTTGTTATTTTTCTTGTTCTTTGTGAGACACAGTATTCATTAGAGGAGAAGTTGTATGAGAAATGAAGAATGGTGGTTTTTTTTTTCTGTATTCCAGTTTGTCCTAGTAATAGCAGATTGATATGGGGCTCTGCCAAGAACTTTGGAAGTTGGATTAGTAATATCACTCCACAATGGATGCTTCATATAGGATTAAACCTGGTTGTGGATTCAGATTTACATCTAATCCATATTGAGGTGATTTACAAATTAGAGCCTTGAGAAAACAACATGTCTGCATTTTGTTAGTAATGGTTAATACCACTTGGGTTTCTCTTTGTAGGAGCGTACGATTGTGGAAGCCGACTCTGCCAATTGGCTGAAGACTTGTTTCGTGCCAACAAAATCGGATGCTTTTGTGGTTGGTTTTAGAAGGTGGTTGCATAAGTATTTGAGTGGTCAAATCGATTGGGGAGGAAAATTTAGTACCGGAACTCTTCCACTAACTCCGCCAAGAGAACAACTGATGGATAGGTAATACTATAAACAATCTCCAAATATAATCTAGACTCAAATTGTGAACAATTTTACCAATCATTAGTTGAATTTGCTAAGTTGTCATTGCCTTTTCTTCTTCAAGTCTGTATGATCTAAACGAAAATCAAGAGACATCGGCTGTGTTATCGGATGACAATTTCACCAGAATCCGTGAGTACCGAACTGAACCGAAACCTTATGAGTCGGGTTGGGTCTAAGTCTTAATATTCGGGTCACGGGTCGGGTCTAGATACAAACCTAGAAAGTCACGTTGGGTCTAGGTCCGGGTTTGGAAAAAACCCAGACACAAACCACCCGTGGACCTGAATATTGAGACCATGACAAATTTTTCTATAATGGTACCGTAGGATATATATATATATAGTTTTTTATTGTCAATTTCCTTGCATATGAACCATTGGATTTAAATGTTTTGACTTGGCTGCATGTACTTGTCAATGCATCTTTTAAATCCAATGACCCACATGCAAGGAACTAATATATTTTATATCAGTAGAAAGACTATATATATACAGATTTTTTATTATCAATTCATCCTGACAATAAATATATCATGACGAAGAATGTGGACCATTAGATTTACATACTTTGACTCAAAGTGTATGAACTTGTCAGAACTTGTCAAAACTTCTTCATAATTTGTGGTCAACATTCTTCGTCTTGATATATTTATTGTTAGGACAAACTGATTAGATTTACATACTTTGACTCAAATTGTATGCACTTGTCAAAACTTCTCCATAATATATGGTCAACATTCTTCGTCCTGATATATGTATTGTCAGGACAAACTAACAATAGAAAGACTGTATATATATATATATATATTTAAGTATTACATTATTACATAAATGTGGGGTTTTTTAGGGAGGGGGAGGAACTCGAACCCGCATAGTGGGCCCAGCCCACATGTGCCTGGCCAAATGAGCCCGTTTATGAAAACGGGCTTGGCCTGGCACGGCACAGGAATTTGCTGTGCCGGGCCGGGCCATTTTCATGAACAGGAGGCCCGGCACGTGCTTCTGGCACGTGCCACATGTGCCGGGCCGGGTCGGCACATGCCACATTAATTTTTTTTTTTTCATTTAGATATATTAATTGTTTAAATAATTTAAATTATGTTATTTTAATTGTAATTTGTCTATTTTATTTATTATTTTAGTGTAATTAAAAAAATAGATAGATTTATTATTAAAATAAATAAAGATAATAAAGATTAAATATTAAAGAAAATAAAAAATACATGAAAATATGAATTATGAAATGAAAAATTATTTATTTATTTCGAATTATCATTATTACATGGTTGCCTACTTGCCTCATTAAAAACCTTTCTAAGAAAAACCCAGTGGGATAAAAAGTTGGTAAAGGAAAAAGAATGCAATCTCTACTCTCTAAGTCTGTAGCATACTGCATACACGGAGTCGTAACGGGCCCGTCTCTATTCTGTTGTAGTTATGTCCGGGTTATAGTTATTGTGTTGACCTGTCCGTGTCCAGTCATGCATTTGCTCATATGCCTTTTTAAATTACCGGTTCTCGCTGTAGAAATACAACTGGTAAATAAGAGTTTACAAAACTTACAACGATATTTTGTTGTGACCCCACCGTCTGGGTTTGGTATTTCTTCTTTGTCAAAACACTGCCATATTTTTGAATTTGAAATTTGACTGGGATGACGTGATGTCGGTGTTATGCCAGAACTAGAAGGTCTCGCTACCGTTTCCGTCGGAAGTTGAGGATGATTATGATCCATTTCCTACAATATAGTAATATACTAAGCATTTAAATTTAATCATAAATATAGTAATATACTACTTATTAATATATTACTTATTACTAAGCATTTAAATTTAATCATAAATATACTAAGCATAAAAATATTAAAATTTATAACAAAGCATAAAAAATTAAAAATATTAATTCATAAATATACTAAGCATAAAGCCATAAATATTAAATATACATAAAACATAAGAATAAATATCAAAATTAATAACTAAGCATATATATATATTATGTATAAATATAAAATTTAAAAACTAAAACATAAAATTAATTAATAACATTTAAAAGAAAAACATACCTTTGAGCTTTGGTGCCTTGGTGAGTTGGTGCCTTACTGCCTTGGTGGAGAGATTAGAGAATAATTGAAAATAATATAGTATTATAAATTTAGAATAGTAGATTAGTTGATAGTAGTACTAGAACTAGTGACTAGTGTAGAGAATTGAGAGATTGAGAGATTGAGAGAAAGTGAAAGTGTATGGAAATTGGAATGGGTGGGGGTATTTATAGAAAAAATTTGAAATGGGGTAAAAATATAAAATAGAAGAGATGAGGGGGCAAAATGAAATTTGTAAGTTAATTTAAAAAATATGACCGTTTGCTGACGTCAGCAACAGTCAAAATTTTTAAAAAATAATAAAAAAAAAAAATTGAAAATGGTCGGGCTTCCGGGCAGAGCCCGCCGGCCTGGCAGGCTGGTCCGGGTCGACCCGGCAGGCCGAACATTTTCTTTTTTTTCTTTTTTTATTTTTTGAATTTTTTTTCCTTTTATTTTTTTTCCAATATTTTAAATTTTTAATTCAAAATTTCAAATCAAGTATTCAATTCATCAATTGTTAATTTGTTATTTTATTTGTTAGTTTGTTTCTTTATTACATTATAAATTTATAATATTGTTTAAATTGTTACATTATAATATTGTTTAAATATTTGCAATTGTAATTTGTCTATCTTATTTATTAGTTTAATCGGTTAAAAAAATGTAGAAAATAGAAAGACTTATTATTTTAGATGAAATCAAGCTAAAAGCTTAAAGAAAATAAAAATAGATGAAATTATGAAAATATGAAATGAAGAATTATTTATTTATTTCGGAGTCTCAGTATTACATATTAACATGATTGCCTCATTAAAAACCTTACCAAGAAAAACCCAGTGGGATAAAAACTTGGTAAGGGAAAAAGAGTGCAATCGTATTACAAGTTAATGTACATGTATAACCTAAAAGTCCTAGATTTGGTTACTGCCGGAACTCTCTTCGACATATAAATTACTGAAATTTTGAACAAATTGTTCGTCTACCGTTTCATTTTGCAACCTCTTTCGAACATGCTCCCAATCCCAAATGCATGGCAATACCTCCACCATCTCTGGAGTCAAAGAACTTCTTCTTTCTTCAACAATTCTTCCAGTCGTGCTGAAAACCTGTTATAAGGAAACAGTGGAAACAGGGATAACCAGTACGTCATGTGCTAGGTGTGACAGGACCGGATATTTATAGCTGTAGGTCTTCCACTATACCAACAGATCAAATCCCTTCTCTCTGTCAAATCTGTCGTCGTATTGAGCTTCAAGGTAGCTTTTTAGTTCGGCACCGGAGGTTGCACCATCTCCTGAAGAAAAACTTGATGAGCCTACTTTTTTTGACTTTTTAGAATGTTCCAACTTGCCTGATTCGGGAGTGTGTCTGGTTCTTCTAATGGTTGCTGCGCAACGTCGCCATACCTGTGCTCATAAGAACTAAAAACTTCGAACAACTGGGTTCGAATGTCAGTAATTTGTGTAGAATAATCTATGCTCAATACCCTACCAAGAAACTCTAGCAATGCTTCAAAACCAGATAACTTAACCCTATGATCTATTATAACACCTAAAGCATAAAGTAAAGGAACTGTAGACCAATATTTTTTAAACTTTTTTTCCTTGGCAACAACTGCAGGGCCTAAGATTTCATCTTCCATATAATTGTTTAATAATTCAGATATTTCCACAATATGATAGATTGCCAGGGAAGATGTGGGGTAATAGACCCCAGAAAGAATTACAGTGGAATCATAAAAAACCTTTAAAAATTCAACAAATACCTTTGCTACATGCCAATCATCTGGGGTGAGTATTGGACTACCAACTTGAGACATTTTCAAGTTATAAAAACCAGAAATAGGTGTATCATATTCTAAAGCATTTAAAAGCATTAAGTAAGTAGAGTTCCACCTTACCGGCATATCTGTTAGGAATCTTCGGGGTCGTAGACCGAAGGTTTTACAGTATCTACCAAATTCATTCAATATTTGAGTAGAACTGCAGATCCAAGCAAGGGCATCTCTGATGCGATCTATACAATCGCTTACTAACTTCATACCAGACTGTACAACTAAATTTATGATATGAAATGCACACCGTTGATGGAAAAAATAACCCCGATGTTGCGGGATATTTTTTTCAAAAAACAATGCAATAGAGCTAGTATTTGCAGATGCATTATCTAATGTGATAGAAATGATGCGATCAATTATTGAATAAGTTTCTAAAACGGATGTAATGACATTAAAAATATTTAATGCGATATGTGCATACTCCATAGGACGAAAACCAAGAACTTTTTTTTGTAAATTCCAATCAGAGTCTAAATAATGTCCCGTGACAGTTAAATAGTCCTGTTTGGAACATGCGTTCCAAATATCGGAAGTTAATGCAATAGAGACAGTTAGCTGATGTAATTCAGCCTTCAACTTATCTCGTTGGGTTTGAAAACATTTTATCAAATCGTTCCTAGTAGTGTTTCTAGAAACAGATTGAAATTGGGGGTTGTATGCAGTTTGAATAAATTCTTCGTAAGAAACATTATCACCGAAATTAATCGGTTGATCAGTGCATGCAATGTAACGTGCCATGCACTCTCTAGCAACCACGGGGTCGTAACGCCATGTTGAAACGGATCCGTCTGGGTGCCGTTGTAATTGTGTCTGGGTTGTAGTGTCTACCTGTCCGTATGCAGGCATGCATTTGTCCATATGCCTTCGTAAATGACCAGTCCCTCCCGCAGAAGTGACATAGTGCTTAGGACAAAACTTACATTGAACTCTGTCCATGACTTTACCGTCTGGCATAGTCTTCTGTACTATATCAAAACACTGTCATACGTTTGATGTGTGCCTTTTAGGTTTGGGGACACGTGATGACGTCGGTGTTGCGCCAGAACCAGAAGGTCCCGGTGTCGTACCCGCGGGCCCGGAAAGATCATAATAATCGTCCTCCATATTAAGACCGTCCAAAAATTGAGGATGATATTCCATTTCCTACAATACAAATATTAACTCATTAGTCATTAAAAACTATTAAACTAAGCATAAGATCATAAATATACTTAATTACTAAGCATACAAATATTAAAATGCTTAATTACTAAGCATTTTAAACATAAATATTAAAATCATCAATTTACTACCATAAACATTAAAATTAATTACTAAGCATAAATTCATAAATATAATAAGCATACAAATATTAAAATTAATTACTAAGCATTTAAACATAAATATAATAAGCATACAAATATTCAAATTAATTACTAAGCATTTAAACATAAATATTAAAATCATCAATTTACTACCATAAACATTAAAATTAATTACTAAGCGTAAAATCATAAATATAATAAGCATACAAACATTAAAATTAATTACTAAGCATTTAAACATAAATATAATAAGCATGCAAATATTCAAATTAATTACTAAGCATTTAATCATAAATATACTAAGCATACAAATATTAAAATTAATTACTAAGCATTTAAACATAAATATTAAAATCATCAATTTACTACCATAAACATTAAAATTAATTACTAAGCATAAATTCATAAATATAATAAGCATACAAATATTAAAATTAATTACTAAGCATTTAAACATAAATATTAAAATCATCAATTTACTACCATAAACATTAAAATTAATTACTAAGCATAAAATCATAAATATAATAAGCATACAAACATTAAAATTAATTACTAAGCATTTAAACATAAATATAATAAGCATACAAATATTCAAATTAATTACTAAGCATTTAATCATGAATATACTAAGCATACAAATATTCAAATTAATTACTAAGCATTTAATCATAAATATACTAAATTACTAAGCATAAAAATATTCAAATTAATTAATAAACATAAAATCATAAATTTACTAACCATAAAGGCATAAACATTAAAATCAATTACTAAACATAAAATCATCAATTTACTAACTAAAAAAATAATTAAAATATTAAAATATTAAAATTAATTACTAGACATAAATTCATAAAATGATAAATTAACTTAAATCAAAGATTCTAAGATTTAATATTAGAATTTATAACAAAGCATACAAATATTAACCCATAAATATACTAAGTTACTAACCATAAAAACCCCATTAATATTAAATATATATAAAAGTATAAAACATAAGAATAAATATCAAAATTAATAACTAAGCATAAATATATTAAGTATAAATATAAAATTTAAAAACTAAAGAATAAAATTAATTAATAACATTTAAAGGAAAAACATACCTTTAAGCTTTGGTGGAGTGATTAGAGAATAATATTAGTAATATAGTATTATAAATTTAGAACGGTAGATTATTAGTGTAGAGAATAGAGAGAGAGTGAGAGTAGAGACTAGAGAGAGAGAGAGATAGTAAGATTGTAAGAATGAAATTATTAGAAAATAGAGATTAGAGAGAATAATGGAGAGTTGGAGAATGGAGTTATGGAGAGAATGAGAGAATGAGAGATTGAGATTTGAGAGAAAGTGGGGAAATAGGAATGGGTGGGGGTATTTATAGAAAAATTTGAAATGTGGGTAAAAATATAAAATAGAAGAGATGAGGGGGCAAAATGAAAATTTGAAGATGATTTAAAAATGTGACCGTTTGCTGACGTCAGCAACGGTCAAAATTTTAAAAAATAAAAATAAAAAAATTAAACGTTCGATCTAGTGGGCTTGGCCCGCTAGGCCGTAAAACGTGACCTGACCCGGGCAAGTCTGTGGGCCGTGCCTGGCCTGGCCCGTGCTACAAGCAGGCCGTGCCAGGAACGGCCCTGCACATTTTGACACCACTAAACCCGCAACACTTGCGGACTTGAATATTGAGACCATAACAAAAAATTTCTATAATGGTACTGTAGGATATATATATATATATATATATTTGAAGTATTACACTATTACATAAATTCGGGGTTTTTTGGGGAGGGGGAGGGGGAGGACTCGAACCCGTAACCTCATGGTGCGGGTATGAGGGGTTTACCATCGGAGCAACCTCATTTCGTCTATAAAAATACTCTTGTATTATGTTTCCTTTTATTATATATTTAATCAGATAGTTAATTATTTTATGTCAAATCTAATTTCTTTATTAGATAGGTTTTTGATGTTTTAAGATTATAGTATTTTTAATTTCCATTGTTGTCTTAATTATTTTCTTTTTAGGAAAATAGATGATTTTATTGTATCCTAGTTATTTTAGGCTTTTATTTTTCCTATTCACATAGTAATAGAAGGAACCACTTCTGGTATTCATGCGCGAATTAATGGATTCGATTCGGTTATCCCTTTTTTTTATCGATTATTGATTGCGTAAATTTTTCCCCTGCATCGGCTTTCAATGCTGAAAATGATTTGGGAATTACGGAATTTAGTTTTCAACAGCAAAAACAAAGTAGAGAAGAGATAGTATGCAAAAGGATTTTTTTTTTTTTTTTTTAAAGTTTCTTGAAATGGTAAGTATGCAGAAAGCTAAAAGAGAAAATCTGTAGAAAGTTGAAATGGGAATGACCAAACTTAGCTAAATTACAACAGAAAAAATGATTTAGAGAAGAGAAAATGTGAAGAGAGTTGAAGTGGGAATGAAGGAATATAGGCTTCAGGTGAGAAATTGAAGCAAAAGAAACTATGGAGAAAGTTAAAGTGAAGAAATTTAGCTTACGATTTTCTTTTTTGTTCCTTTGATTTCTCTCTGAAACTTCGTTTTCTTTCGAAGAAAAATCTTTGATTAAGAGGTTCATGACCTCACAACTGTACTCGGGTTTGGTCCCAAAATGTTTGGCGGGTATGGGTTTGGGTCTATTAGGACCTGACCCGAACCCGATCCATTGCAATCCCAAAGTTTGAAATGAACAAATTTTGATTTCACTAAAGGAAACTTGTCACAACTTTTGCAGGTACTGGTCACATATAGTGAACTACAAGAGTTGTCATTCTGCATACAAGAGTTTGAATGCACTAGAGGTTATTTTGCAAGTCATCTCCATAGTTTCAGTTGGGATTGTGGCAGCAACCAAGCACAGTGTAATAATGTCAACCACCGGCAGAATTACGGTGGTGTCAATGGCCGCCGTTTGCTTTGCAGCTTCAAGATGGTTGGCTCGTTACATCTGCAAAAACTTTCATTATCATGACAACGATCATGCCCTTCATTGAGATAAATAAGTTCTGATCATCTATGATTTGGGAAGTTCATTGAGATAAATAAGTTCTGATCATCTATGATTTGGGAAGTGTAATAAAATATCAGTACTTCTAAGTCAGTGTATTCAAGTTTTGTGAAGACTTGCATGCAGTTTGTTTTAAAACATATTGATCGAGCATATTACCATAGCAGAGTTAAAAACATTTAGCTATAGAAACTAAACATTTCTTACAACAGATATGTAAATTTTTTTAATTATCCTACATCGAAATTTGGTTACAGCGTAGGCTAATCTGTAAGGGTGAAGGACGCGTGCATGAAGCCCAAAATGGACAATATCTATTTGATTGTCCTCGGCTGTTACCGTATGATATTGAAGACAAGTAAAGATGCAAAAGATTTGCATTAGATTTAGCTAATTGTTGAATCAAAATTCTATCAGTAGACTGGTTTAAAAGACATGAAGAATTATACGAACAGAATATAGTAAAACTGTAATTTAACAAGGAGAGAATAAGTTCAAGTCCCTACACGTGAATGCATTCGATCCCAATGAACATTGCACATAATGAATTTTATTAGAAGATCGTCGTCTACATAACTAGTTAATCTCAATGAAAGGAATGATTGTGGTCATGATAATGAAAGTTTTTGTAGATGAAATGGGCCAACCATCTTGAAGCTACAAAGCAGACTATGGCCATGGAGACCACCATAGTTCTCGTGGCTGCAGACATTACACCCTGCTTGGTAGCAGCAGCAATCCCAATTGAAACAACGGTGATGACTTGCAAAGAAACCTCTAGTGTATTTAGACTCTTATATGCATAATTGCAACTCTTGCAGTTCACCACATGGGACCAGTACCTGAAAAAATATATAAACAAATTTCCACCCCAGTTGAGAGAATTTAAAGTTTTTGCAAACCGGGAGAGCTCATTTTGTGTTTGTACTGAGAAACAAAATGAACTAAATTGAAGCTTAATTGAAACAGTTTTAATTGTGCACTAGTGTTACCTGTCCATGAGCTGTTCTCTTGGTGGTGTTGGTGGAAGAGTTCCACTGAATTTTCCTCCCCAATTGACTTGGCCACCAGTATACTTGTTCATCCATCTTCTGAAGCCAAACACAAAGGCATCTGATGTTGTTGGTACAAAACAAGCGTTCTGCCAATTGGCAGGGCCAGCATCCATTATTTTACGCTCCTTCAATGACAATAAGGAGAGTCATATATTGTTAGACTGTTTAAATAATATTGTTAGGTCATTTTCTAAAAGTTTAAGCTTACGAGTCTAGGTGCAAACTGACATAAATAATACTAACTAGCAAATCATGACACAGATGATCCAATAATCATCAAACTACTTGGATGAAAAGTAAACTTCCATGAAAAACAAATAGGAATCACCTCAACATGAAGCAGATATAAATCTGAATCCTGAACAACTAGGTCTATTCCAATATGAAACATCCATTTCGGAACAAATTTTTCAATCCAACCTCCAAAGTAATTTGGGAAGCACCATATTAATCTGCTGTTACCAGGACTAACAGGAACACAAAAGAAAGTAAACAACACTTTTGGCTTTTCTAATTTCTGTCCGAAAAATATCTGTGCCTGAAAAAAGGAAAGAGGAAACATCAAAATTAGTAGATATTAAAAAAGACTGTATAAAATCATTGATCATCTAATTAGAATACAAAATATACGGATCATTACCGCGTTGTTGCCTGATGATGATGATGCAGATTCCTTAACTAGATCCGCCGTAGGATCTAAGTAAGCATGATAAATATAAGGTGCAATAAAATTGCCTCCGCCCCACTCCGCCTTTCCAATGAAACCATTTATGTCTAATTGCTTGACACCTAGTTCAATAGGTTTGCCGCCTTCTCTATCGATCTTCACTGTGGAGCAAATTCAAGGTCAACACTATAGATTTCTCCTATAAAGATAATAGAAATGACATAAATGAGATTCATACAGAAGTTTCTTATCTACCTTCGGGTGGTGGAGCTTGAATTATTCCGTAATGTGCATATGGAACATGAGCAGGATCAAGAAGATTTTCAATCAAGACCTCATACCTGAAAGGAAATAAAACAAATTGTACTTAAATTAAACTAGCTTTAGACCAAACAAAATGTCATACCTGAATCTGTAATTTTGGTAACAAAGTTCCTGTTTTCAAGATCAAGATCAAGTTCATAGACAAGCTTGTACAAAGGAAAAAACAGGAGACCCTAGACAGAAACAGATTCATACCCGTAAGGAAAATCTCTATTTCCAAACCACTTGGTGAGTGATGGATCATCTAATTCCGGAATGTAAGGCGGTGTCTTCTTCTTGACAATGTCTTTGTATTCAGGATCTTTGTTTGGCCAAAACCACACAATGTCATGCTGAACATTACTTGGATACACTCCTACACATGCTTTCTTGGAGGTGTGTACCTGCATATATAATTTATTATCAGAAGCTGCATTTATATGTTGAATAGAGACACTAGATTTTAAAGTGAAGTGTGTTGCAACATAGCCTTTACATAAATAAAAGAGATCTCAGGTACGTATGATGCATAGTATTAAGTTTGAACAGGTTCTGGTGTCCGGATTTTGTTAAGGATTTTTTTATCTACTAGAATAACTTGGCAAATCTGAGCATCCTCACACCTGATCATTGCTATATATATATATATATATGGCGTACACAAGCACATGTAAAAGATCTCTTCTCAGTAACCAACGAGTCCAACTATAGTATTTGTGGGATAGAATGATAGATCAATAGGATTTGATACGTTAACAGACTAACATGTTAAGTTTGTGAAGCCTGAAATTGGCCAAAGGAGTTGACCGCGGCGTGGAGCATGGTTCACCAACCGTGGAAGTTCACAAAGGAATCACACGGCGTAGAGCGTGGTTCACCAAACCGTGGTGCAGACAGAGGTGTTTCATAGAGGTTTTACGCAGTCTAGTACGTGCGCTGCAGACCACAACCCAGACTGCAGCAAACGTGTAAGTTGAGCGCGATCAAGAAACTTGGGTAGAAAGAAAGTGTTTCCTTGTGGGTTTTGGCCTACCCTAATGCTATGATAAATAGTATTGTAACCCTATGTTATGGGGTATGGTAGTAGAAAATAGCAAGAGATGTAGAGAGTAATTGTAGGAGAGATGGAAAGAGAGTGACAACGAGATTGTAATCAAACTCTGATAATGAATTGAGTGCAGGTGCACTCCGTGAATGTAGACTTACGCTAAACCACATAAAATTTCTCATGTCTTCTTTTCTTTCTTATTGCTTTCATTATTATCTATGATTTAGGTTTACGTGTTTGTGTGCGATTTTCTACAACACAATACTAACTCACATTAGACACCCTTACCATGGAAATCGAGAGGTGTAATTGAACCCAAATCTCATAGCTCTAATGACATGTACATCACCGTTAGACTCAAAAGCTAGATTTAAGGTATAAATTAATAGAATTTGATTCAGATTTTGTTACAATCTGGAAGTTAACTATGTTAAGAGAACCCACATGTGAAGCTCAAGAAGATGGTAAGATGAATCTCACATTGAAAACACAAATAACGAGAATCACATATATAAACCAGAGGATGTCACAACTTATTAGACTAGTCTTTTGAATTGTAAGGTTATCCACCGTTATATACACAAATTCTTATAAACACATAAAAATATAAATATCGAAATTTAACATGGTATCAAAACCCACGACTAACGTCATGAGAATGGTATATAAACTGTTTTATCCATATCTATTTTTTTTGTCCAAACAATTAAGCGAAAAATATGAATAAAATCAGAGTATATTACCGGAGGACCATCAGGAGCTGCCTGGGGAATTAATTTGCAGTGACCAGAGCCATTAAAACACCAGCCATGATATGCACACTGCAGCCTCCCCGACTTGTCGATTCTTCCATCAGACAACGGAGCCAATCTATGAGGACAAGCATCATCAAACACCTTCCATGAACTCTCATTTTTGTCCCACCAAACCACTATGTCAAGTCCCAAAACCTTTTTTCCATGAGGCACTCTCTTGTCTAAATCACACAATGGCATGATAGGATACCATTCTGAGAACCAATCAAACTTTTCATCTTTGATTTCAGTTTCAAGCTCTGGCTCAGGTGGTGGGGGTGTGTTTTCTGTTGAAACTGTGGATGATGATGATGTTGGTGATGATATGGTGAAAACTTTGAATGGTGTCGATGTGATTTTGTGATAAGTTGATGAGAAAGACCAACTGTGTATGAATGGACTTGACTGAAAATTAATCAACTTGGGCTTAAAGAAAGTGCTTTGGTGAAGTGCTTTTGGGATGTTACTAAGTGAAGGAACAGAAGATGCTCTGAGAGCTTCCATGGCTGCTGCTGCTGCTGCTGCACTTTCACTGCCCAAATATGAGAGAAAAATACAACAGAGTGTGTGATTGTTTCTGCTTATAGCTTTCGGAGAGACACAGAGAAACAGAGGAATTGAAGTAAATACAAATTAATAAGGGTTAATTGCAATGACTCCCCTAACATTTAGCAATATCACAGGAATATTGTAATTATGGCTGCAATTACAAAAATCTACCATTGACCAGTTTGACCAGGGTTAGATTTAACTTAGAATTAACGGCGGGAAGTGTTTTTTTCCGTAACAAGTAAATGAAAAAAAATATTTATTTATTATTTAAACAATAAATTTTTAAAAATCTTTAAAAATATAAAAAAGAAAAAGGAAAAAAAAAGAAAAAGAAAGAGAAAGCACATCGGAGAACATGGGAGGATATTTGAGACCAGATCTCCATGAGATTGAATAATATGGTGAGATCGCACCTGGTGCGATGGTGCGATCTCACCATATTATTCAATCTCATGGAGATCTAGTCTCAAATATCCTCCCATGTTCCCAGTAAACGATCGACCTCCACCGCCTCCTTCACTGTCGTATCACGCAATCGTCTCCATCACTCTCTCTGTAGCCTCACCCATCCATCTCCCTCCCTCCCCCATTCACCGCTAACAATTTCATCATCTGCTCTCAATCTCTTCCAAAGGAGCTAGACCATTTGAGTGACGCTGATTTGGTGGTAGAGAGGGAGTGTTTGGATTTGAGAGATATGAATGACTTTGAAGCATTGTGTTTGTGATTCTAGTGGTTTTTATTTTTGTTTTGATTTTACAGAGCACTTCATGCAACTCGTTTGTGTAGATCCATCTTGCTTGTGAGATGATTAACTTATCTAGTTTTAGGTTTTCAAATGTTGATTTACTGTTTTTCCAGTATGTTTTTTTTTTTCTTTTGAGATGAGAAAAAATGGTGATGATGATTAATGTTAGAGATGAAGAAGAAGAAAATAGTAATGACGATGATTGAAGAAAAAGACAGTGACTGTGGCAGAGATGGAGAAGATCAAAATAGTGATGATATTGATTTTCAATTTTTTTTTTCTTGATTAATTTTAATCTATTAGATCTCATCAATCCTCAATATTGAGGAGATTTGATTTGATTTTTTATTTTCTTAAATTTTTATTATTTTTATTTGATTTTCAATTATTTTTAGTGTAATTATTTTTAATATAATTATATAAATAATAATTGACAAAACATTAGAGGAAGGATAATTTCGCCATTTTATCTTTTAGTGCCGATCAATTGTTAGTCAAAGGTACCTTCTTTTAATTAAAGGAAAAATTCAATGTAACAATGGTATTGCAAAACGTCAAGATGTGTTATTGCAATTAACCCTATTAATAATGGTTTTTTTTGAAGTGGTGGTGAGTGGTGAGACAGCTTTAATAATAGTCAAGTATGGGCATCATTTTTAATTTTTAGGCTAATTCTATTACAAACATGAGGGCCCTTAGCATTATATAATATTGACAAAAAGTTATCCAGAACAATAATAATAATGGGAGGCCACTTTCTCCCATTCCCACTAATAATAATAGTCATCCTAATTCATTTCGATCAACTAATAAGTAGGTATAATAATTTCACTTGTTAATTTATTCGGATTACTTATGCATTGTTTGTCTGATTGATCTTTTGAGTTCATCTGTGTCAAATTTTAAAAATAATACACAAATTGAAATACACCAAAAGTTATTATATGTAAGAAACATTCAACTTTTATTGTGTAAATGATGTAATAATCTGATTTGTAACTACTGCATCATCCATATATCATACCATAATCAATTGCAGGGTCATGCTAGGTTTGTTTAACATCCATTAAGTTTTAATCCAATGGCACAAAAATATAAGTGCTTTAAAAAAATAAAATAAAATAAAAAGTAGATAATAGCTCCCTTGTATTCTTTTTCACTAATGCTAGTCAATTAAAAAATTTAGTCCTAAAACCAACCTAATTGTTGTGACATGTGATTTTTGTCCTTTACTCCTTTCCATATTATTAACCACATCACCTCATGATTTGTGTGGTAATGACAAGTAATTTTCCACGTCATTTATGTTGAATTTTGGGTTAATTTTTTGTGTTGTATATTATTATTACTCCTTTTTTTATTTTTTTTTATTTTTATATAAATTGCAAACTACCTTTTATTGTTAAAGACTTAAAGTTCCTAAATACAAGTTCATATATACCAGCTAAACTCTTAATTATACTCATAATGATCAAATTACATCTGGTCTTGTTTCCAGTTTTCCAGTCATTCTAGATACAATTTTCAAATATTGGATTTTTCTTTATTTAAATCGTGTATCTCTGTCGCTTGTAGTGATTTATCATTCAATGAATGACTGAAAAACAAGCCAATTATAATGTTAAAAATGAGTCAACTTTTCATGAAATTAATTCTATGTTGATCCATTCCTTGATTATATGTGGAAAACAAAATAATATTTCCTGATTGATGTTAGGTTTAATTAAGTATATATTAATAAGGTTTATGATAGATTAAGTGTTCAACTTATGGGTATAGAAAGTAAATTTAATTTCCAATTATAAAGCCATTTCCAATTATAAAGCCATGTATTTTAAATAATTAAATGTATGAGTGTAAGAAGATATTTTATGGGTGACAATAGAGCCACAAATTATAAAATTGTCATTCTCTTAAGGAATATTATTAAAAACCACCGTCTAATTTCGTTTTTAGTCAAAATACACCCTGTATTGTCAATTAATAGACAGAATGCACCCTCTAATTTGCATATCTTCTGTAATCTTGATTTATCACATGTAAGAGCATCTCCAATGCAATGCAATTTTAGTGTACCAATAATATAATTTAGCAAAAGTAAAAGAAAAAAGAAAAAAAAAAAAAAAAAAAGCTCCAATGCTGTGTGAAATGTTGTGTCAAATTTGGCATATGCTATACTTTGTACCAAACAAAGTATAGCATATGCCAATTTTGGTATATCAATAAATGATAATTTTTAATTACAAAAATACAATTTTATAATTGTACTGAATGCATTAATTGTTGATTTTTATAATTTTAAATAATAAAAAATTAAAAATAGAATTTCAAATAGAATTATGCTTTGGAGTATAATGCTAAAATAATGTGTCAAATAAAACATTTTACTATTTTTTGTACCAAATATGGCATTGGTATTGGTATATACATTGAAGATAGTCTAATACTATTAAAAGAATTGAGGTGATACAGTTACGCACTAGTAGTAACCGACAATTGTGTGAGCTGACTTTGTGGGTTTGTCATCAACTCAGTAAATTAAGTTTTAATAAAATCAAGGGAAAATTGCACTAATACCCCCAACTGTAGGTGAAATTGGACCTATAGACAAAAGATCGATTTATTGTACAAACCTCACCTGGATTTTGTTGACCAAGTAGTTTTTCTTGTAGTGGTACTTATTGTATGGTCAGACCTTCTATCTTTGGACAAGAGAGAGTTTTGTTGTTCTTGGAGTAGTTAAAATATATTTACAAAATGATATGGAATGGGCTATTTGTGTTTATTATTTCATATATTAATAGATATTATTATTATTTTTAAATATAAATATCTATTATTTTAATTGACATATCATGTCGTATACATATCCAAATTTTTAGAGATTTACCGTATCCTCGTATCTTATCGTGTTATATCTCCATATCAGTGCAACATAGATTTTTAGTATTATTGAAACTCAAATTATTAAATTTGTAATTGTAGTACAAAACAAGCATCAATATGTGCAATAAATTTAAAGAAGCAATATATCTAGAATTGCTATTTTTTTTAGGGTCATTGTTAAAAACATCCCTCTAGTTTAACCTATTAGTCCTTCTGGTTCCTCTAGTTCTAGTATTGTCTTGCCAAACATTTACTAACAATTGTTATTAAACTAGAGGACCAGAACGGATAATAGGTTAAACTAAAGGAATATTTTAAATTTTTGCCCTTTTTTTAAAAGATAGTATTGCAATCTTTTCGAATAGAAAATTCAGTTTCATTCTTATCACAATAAGGAATGTAGGGACACTTCGCACTCATGATCGGGAAATAATAGAATGTTGAATGATTTTCAAAACTAGGTCAAGACAATACTCAATAGCATAGATTTTAAAATTATAAAGTTTGTTGTAATAAAATTAAAATAACAATATATGAACAAGGATTAATTAATAAAAGAATGACAAATAACAAACAAAGATGAGAGAGAGACATGAGAGACGAGAGAAAGAGAGAACAAGAGATATATTTGTGTATCAAAGGGGTATCAGTTGCATTA
This sequence comes from Acer campestre, assembly GCA_954870605.1. Classification (NCBI taxonomy): domain Eukaryota; kingdom Viridiplantae; phylum Streptophyta; class Magnoliopsida; order Sapindales; family Sapindaceae; genus Acer; species Acer campestre. The sequence goes on along the minus strand of OX940811.1, from coordinate 15,226,231 downwards.
ACAACAAAGGTTATATATATATATAGACAAACATACAAGGGATGCTCATTGTAATTTTACTCAATTTATTTTTCACCATCCAACACATGTCACATGCATTGACAAGTGTCCCTTCTTGAAAATGGTGGAAGCCACCACATTTACAACAAAGTTTACTTTATTTGTCAATTTTATTATTTTTTTTTGTTGAATTATTATATTATTATTATTATTATTATTATTATTATTATTATTTTAAGTGGACGGACTTGAACCCATAACCTCATGGATATATGAGAGATTTACCATTGGACTAATCTTCTTGTCAAAATATAAATTGAGTTATTTTTGGCAAGAAAAGATTTTTGCTTACATGTGCTTCCATTAATAAAAGTAAAGTGAAGAGACAAATATTAATAGGGAAAAATATCATTTTTTTTTCTGCCCTATATTTTGACCTATTAGTAAATCTCCCCCATATATTTTAATTTATGGCCGCTTTCCCCCTGAAATCGAAAGTATTCTCCACTTAACACCTTCCCTTTAGATTTTCCATCCAAAAAGTTAATTTTAATGTTAAAAGATATTTTTGCCCTTCAATAATTGGAAATATATGGGTTTGAATTTTATTTTTTTTCTTAAATGGACCATCAATCTCAAAGATGGATGGTAGAGATTAAAAGAAAATTTGCAAAGTATAAAATAAATAAAAAAAATGGTCGAAATAAAAAAAATAAAGCAAATTCAACATCTTCGTCACCATCATCATCCAAACCTAGAAAATCAACATCTTCTTGAGTAATCCACTGTGACTTTCGCTTGGGAACAAAACTTCCATCCGTCTGAGTCATCGCTGGAGGAGTATAACCATCTTCTATTGCCATCCATGCCCAGTCATCTATTTGGCAAAAGTACGACTCCATCTTGCCTTTCCATTAGGCATAATTCACCCTGGTGAGCAAATGGGGTCTTGTACTTGAGGCTCTCTCATTTCCGCCTCCGTTTCCATTCATAGTGTTTGGTTGTATGTATGCAAATGAATGCAACAAATGAAATACACAAATGCAAGACACACAAAGAAGAGCAAGCATCACCTAAGTATGTCTAAGAACCCGTTTTGATACCAATTGAAAATATATAAAGTGTGACTAATACAACCTAGAGGGAGGTGAATAGGTTTTAATCTAAAATAATTACTAACTTTTGATCAATCAATATTATCAAATCACCCAAAAATAACAGGCAAGCAATCAATGATTTATAGGTGTAGAAAATAATAAAAAAAAAACACGTTAATTGATTTACGTGCCCCTCCAAGGCTCCAACTGGGCAAAACTCACAGGTTATCCATCTAGCCACTTACAGTCCTTAAATCCATTATTTGAATAAAAGTTTACAACCTAAGTTGACCTATAATCAAACCATCATTGGTCACTAACACATTCCATCCTACCTACGGACCTTTAATAGTGATTCTAGACCAATTACATGAATATATAAAAATATTCTAAATGCAATTAATGCTAGACAAACACTAAATGCTTAATTATGAAATAAAATATGCAATAATATATAATTCCTAATTATCAATGTCTAGATACAAAACATAAAGACTTAGCTAGAGAAGGCAAGAATGACCTAGATGCAAACTATCATGAAGAGCAATCTTAGTCAACAAACGATGACTCAAACATATTCAAAATAGGCTTAAGAAAAGGAGTCATGCATTTAATCACACAATAAATGCTAAACCTAGGCAAAGATAAACAATAATGGAAATAATGAAATCTAAGACGTGTTCAACTTACCTAGTTATGAAAACAATGGAGACCCATGCTTGGATGATGAATGGAGATGCTAGATGCACATGAGATTTGAGATTGGTAGAGTAAAAAAGGAGTCTTGGAGCTCTCTCTCTCTCTCTCTCTCTCTCTCTCTCTCTCTCTCTCTCTCTAAAGCCACTCACTTTCTCTTCTTAGGGTATTAAATTCGTGGGTCAAAGAAGAAGATGAGAAGGGGAGGTTTAAATAGGTGCCCTAAGTGAAACTACATCGTTTTGGAAAAACAAAAACAAAATCTGGGCAAAATCATTGTTCCTCTCTACGGTTCATGAACCACGGAACATGTCTCGCAAAACACATTGATAAAGGCTTCACTGTTTCTTTCGCTATTCATGAACAACGGAACTTGTTTTGCAAAACAACTGATAGAGATTTTGTTGTTGCCTTCGCTATTCATGTAAAGCGGAACTTGTTTCATGAAAACCAATGGTAGAGATTTCGTTGTTCCTATCGTGGTCCATGAACCACGAAACCTGTCTCACAAAACACACTAATAAAGACTTTCACGGGACATTTTGCGGGACAGGTACAACCAAACCACACTTGGATCTAATCAATGAAGTGCAAGTGTGATATATGTAATGGACACACACATATAAACAAAGCATGCATGAAGGGTGTATGTGTGCAACTAGATCTCTTTAGAGAGTCAAGAATAAGTGTTATATCTTTGAAAAGCTCTTAAGTTTGAGGTTTTGGGAATCCTATTGAAGCTTGATCACGAACAATGAAGAACCTAATTTATCCTTACAAACTAAACCCCGATGTGGTTTGTCAATTAAAAAAGCCAATCAAAATATAAGGAACTTACAACGACTTATCCTTACAAGTAAGAAACCTCATTGCTACATAGAGAGTAAGACATACTAGAATCATATCTCATTTAAATAGATCAAATGCATGGTACAAAGCCCACTGATATCAAATTCAAGAACATACATGCCCTGCCTGAAACTCGGACCATGAAATTATAACATAAAATCACTCTGATACCCTACACTACAAGAAATTCAGTCTTTCCAGACAAACCAATTTCGTAGGGAAAGGTCAAAATTCGTCTGGAAAGGCCTTACAAGATGAAAAAATTTCGTTCATGGTCGGGCAAGGTTTGAGTCGACAAAATTTTGAGTTTCATCGGCTAAAACATCTTTAGGCGATGAATTTAACTTGTCAACTAAAGAGGTTTTCACCGACGAATAAATTCGTCGGCTAAGAGTACATATTCGTCTGCAAAGACTTTGGAACTTTAAAAATTAATTCGACATCCGGCCACCTCACCGTCGACCTTCGCCTGCCCAACCGATCGTCGACTGCCACCCATCGAGACCACCACCGGCCGACCCTTGATAATATTTACAATTAATTGTCGTGAGGAGGAATCGAACTTGCAACCTCATATCAAAGTGGTAAGCCTTTACTGCTGGACTACAACACTTGATCTGTTATCATTTGCATTATATTTATATATAACCTATATGAGTTGTTAGAAATTAAAAAAAAAAAAAACTTGTTAGATAAATTTAAATTTATTCAACTAATCAAAAAAAAAAAAATGGGAGGGGAGGTATCTCCATCCCGAACCCCAGTTCCCCATTTTCTCCATTTTTCCCCATTTTCCCCGTTTCTCCGTACCCCCCGTTCCCCCATTTCCCCATTTGACTAAAAATTATAAATTAACAATTAAAAAAAAATCATTCCATATATTAATATATATATATAACTATATAACATATTAATATAATTATTTATATATAATTATATTTATATATGTTTTAGCGAAAATGGGGAAATGAGGATGGGGGGACCTCCCCCCATCCCCATCCCCATTTCAATATAGTTTATATTTTATTTAATCAAAGTTTTATGTATCGGGTGTCCACTACTGATTAGTTTGGTGGTGGTGGATTTATCCAAAAAATTTAATTATAATTAATTAACTTTTAATATTTTTTAGCATATATATTTTTTAATTAATTAATTATTTTTTTAAAAAAATTTAATTAACTTTTTCCCTTCAAATACAATGTTTGTTGGGAAAAAATTTCGTTAACTTTTCCCTATGAATTTTGAATTTTGTGGGGAAAAGCTACATTTCCCGATGAAACTCGTTTGTGGGGAAAGGTTGAGAAAAATTTTGTACCCTTTCCGGACGAATTTTGAGTTTTGTGGGGAAAGATTACCTTTCCTGACGAAACTCGTTTGTGGGGAAAGGTTGGAAAATTTTTTTTACCCTTTCCCGGAGAATTTTGAGTTTTGTGGGGAAATGTTACCTTTCCTGACGAAACTCATTTGTGGTGAAAGGTTGGGAACTTTTTTTTACCCTTTCCCGACGAATTTTGAGTTTTATGGGGAAAGGTTACCTTTCCCAATGAAACGTTATCTTTTCAAACGAAACTCATTTCGTTGGGAAAGGTAACCTTTCCAGACAAATCTTGCTTTGTCTCCTAAAATTTTGTCTGGAAAGACTAAATTTCTTTTAGTGCTAGAAAATGTCATGAACACTGAAATTCCTAGCATTCATTTCCAGCCAATAAAAATTGTAGTTTGAGATTGGGATAAATTTGAATTCTTAGCTAGCCAAATAATATCTTAAATCAACAAATACTACACTCAACTAACATTATACTTTATCTGTTTTCAATAGTCTTGCTACAAAATAATGAATGATTCTATTATATCAAACAATTTCACTTATTTTGGTTTTGTCTGTTTGAAATAATCTGTCTCTTTATTTTATCATCGTCTTGACAACGAAAGACAAAGCTACAATTTAAAGACTTTTATATAGAAAATAAATATTTAAAAGAAATTTACCTTTACATATGGATTTGAAGAGGGACTTCTTGTTGTCTTCTTGGTGAAAAACAGCGGAGTTGGGGATGAAATGTAAAACTTAACTGTTTATGTACAAAGAAAATATAATTTCGATTAATTCAAACTTAATGATGATTTGCTTTTTATAATTTAAATTACCTGGAGTTTAATGAAATCAAAAATGAAATAATGGAACCACAATTCACATTCCACAAATCCCATTATCAAGCACAAGAAAAGAACATTTAGATCAACAAAGGATCAATGTGTACCAGAGAGAGAAGTCGCGTAAAGAAAAGACCGTGTGTACCGGGTGTTGAGATTTATACCCTAAAGCTTGTAATTTGTAAATGATATAAATCCATTAATAAAAGAAATAGTTATTTCATTCAATTAACATGACTAGCTCATACGTTTATATTATACATGCTAAACATCCAAGATGGATAGATGTAATCTCAAACTGAGTATATGAATATCATATATAGAGGAATTCATTTTAAGACATACAATCTAAAGAGTCCATAGAATTATTAATTGTTATTTGGAGGTTTCAGTTTCTAAAATATCTATAAGGTTATACTAAACAACCTGGGGAGGGGGTTAGTGAATAGGTTGACCCTCTATTTTTTAAAACTCTTTCGAGACTTTTGTCAAAAACTTTGGTGAGAATACAAATTAACTTTTAATATAATTGTTATGAGAGAAACAATTACAACATGTATGCTCAATTCACCACCCTTAGTCTACAAAACATATATCAAGAAACAATGTATCTCATATACAAGTATATTCAATACAAAGTAAATTCCACAAATTGTACTTTGAATATTGCAATGTAAATCCACTAAGTAGAACTCTACAACTTGCTAGTGAAGGAATTATTAAAACTAAAAACGAAGAATACTTGTATTCACAATTATGTTCAATATGTACAAGTACTAATCAATATGTGATTATATACAAATAAGTCAATATACAAAAGAATGATATTTACAACATTTTTATCAAATGATGTGCTTGCATCTCACACTTTACAAAATTGTTTACAAATACATCTTGAATGAAGATTATGAAACAAGATTAAAACATACACATACAAATATGAAAGGTAGAGATAGAAAGAATTAACACAAGATTTTTTAACGTGGTAAAACTTCTGTTACCTGAAAATCGTTATTGGGATTGGATTCCAAATATCAACTTTAAAGGGGATCAAGATCAAGATTGATCCTGGTCGGAGGGGTATCACGTAGTTCGATACCGACTAAGTCCCTATCAAAGCAAGAGCTATATAATGTATATGAAATTAATCAACATTAGGTTTTATTTGATTGTCTCTTTTCACTACAATACATGAACTATTTCTTATTTGGATTACAATGGTGTATGGATCATAATCGCGAAGATGGAGATGGTGATGTTGGAGGAACTGTGCCTGTCGATAAGTAGTATGTAGGGTTTTTATTCTCTTTTTCGGCCTCCTCTGTTCGATGAATAAACTATTGTATATATAGGTCCTACTTGCTTGCCATGCACTCCTGCAATCTCGAGTTAGGGTTTGGGCAGCTACAGGATCCTCTTCTTTTTTGGAGGTAATCTCGGAGTTTTTACGTGCAGAATTCAGTCTTTCCATTCTAGGAGGAATCAATCTCTTCCCTTCCTAATTGGACTCTTATTGTGTTGACATGTTCAAAATAGGATCCTTTGGCGGGAGGGAACATAACCCCTTTGTACGGCGACGTTTTTACTGGATCTTCGTGGAGTTTTGAGTTCTTGGAGTTAGAGTCCTGCTTCCTAGTGTGCTTTTACTTAGCGGGCTGTCTATGTCTAGTAAACGTCCTTCTAACGGTAGAAAGGGGATATGTAGCTGACTTTGTTATAGGATGATCAGTAGAGCTCCGTGTCGGGGTGTTGCGGGGTCCATAGGAAGTAGTGTTGGGATGATGCGGGGTCCCTAGGAAGCCCGGTCATGACCGGGTTAGGTCTCGTTGTGAGTTCTGGTGAGTATCTCGTCTTCCAGCCACTTTGTTAAGCTAAGATGCTGGCGGGGTGGACCCCGCTGAAGGAGGTGCGTATTTGGGCCAATCGGGATCCATTCTGTAGAGGTATCCGGATTGTGTTCGCACTCCTTCATCCTTCTTATGTCGAGGTGGAAAATTCTTCTTTGGTCCCTCGCCAATTTTGGCGGTTAACAACTTTTGAAGAGGAAATATCTATGGGTTGAAACTACAACCATTGGGTACTTGATGAGGTCATTTGTGTACTCAACAAAATAGTAATAATATAGATTTTGATTAATTCTTAAAAACTCTTTTAAGCCACTTAATCCTTTTAAAATGTGATTTGATAGTAAAATAGTGAGCAAGTTCGTTCCACAGGGAATGAAGTGTTAATTAGATAAATTGACTAATCTTAGAGCAATAAAGTAAATCATAATGTTTGATAGATGTGTGGTTTCTAAAACCACAAATGCTAACTACTCAAATGAAAATACACAAAATATGTTATGAAAAATAGAATACTCAACACCTTGATAAGAATTGTGATAAAATCAATTAATGAGATAGCTAGGGAATAGATCGATTAACAATTGAATGTGGGTAAGCTAACTAGCTTCATTAATGTACCAATCTCATTATGTTAACCACTTAGAGGCTTAGATTAGTGGGGTTGATATACCCACCACTAATCTATCCTATCCAATGGGTTCTTAATCACACAAGGATTGTCAATCCACATATGAATATATAACAAATTACTCCACTCAAGATAGCAATCAACAAGTGATATACAAGTCAATTATAATGAATGGAATCTAATTAATTTGAATGAATAGAACACATAAGAGATTCATTACAAGCTAAGCTAAACCCACAACCAATTGATCCTCAAATCTATCCCCTAGATTAGGGGTTTAGTTACACATATTTGCAATAAATGAAAAGAAGTAAATGATAAGGAAATAACCCTTGGGTCACCTTCTTTAAGCTTGATCCTTCTTCTCCTATATGCTCCTAGATGCAAGGAATGGAGGTTGAGGAAATGTCTTGGAATATGGGTGTTTTGGTGGAAAGTTACTAAGGATTTTGGTGGAGAAATGGTGGGATGAGGAATGATGTAGTGAAGTAATCAAGGTTTTGTGTTGAGGGTTGGATGGATTAGATGAGTTCAAGGGGAGAAATGGAGGATGAGGTATGGTGTGCCATGGATGCTTGAGCTAGATCTCAGATTTGTTCACTCTGTGTTTTCTTCTCTGATTTTTGCGATGCTTTTGAAGATGGAGGGACGATCTATTTATATGCACTCTTGGACATGTACTGATAACTGCTTGATTCGCTAAGGTGGAGCCTTGGTCGCTATTTGGTCGCTATGGTGACCCTGGTGCATAAAACGGTTAGAAGAGAAGGTTGCCATGAAAACCATCTTTCTCGCTATTTGGCAAGTGGCGACCATGAGTATTTTGTGTAGAGGTCGCCACTTGCACCTCTAGGTCGCCATGGCGACCATAAGTGGCGACCCTACAAATGTGAGGAGGTCGCCACTTGCAACATCAAGGTCGCCATGGCGACCCTAAATGGCAACCATGCCTTGAGTGCACTAGGTCGCCATTTGCAAGGGAGGTCGCCATGGCGACCCCAAATGGCGACTTCACCTGGTTGATTTGAGGACTTTCTGTCACCATGGCGCTCAAGTGGCGCCCAAGTGGCGACCCTCTGATGTCTTTGGAGAATCCTCTGTCGCCATGGCGCTCATGTAGCGACCTCTCAAGTCCAAGTGGCGAAAATGCCCTGTTCCTTCCCATTTGTGAGCCATTTTCACACAAATCCTCCACTTTCATCTCAATTGCTTCTGAAACCTAATAAAACCTGAAACACTCAATTTAACAATATTAAACACGGGGAAATGCCCGAGAATCAAGTTAAAAGAATCAGAAATGAGGGCCAAAATCATACCAATTTTGGCTTGATCAGTACTATATATATTGGATGATAGATTAGAAATTCCTCAAAAGTGACCAACTCATGATCTACTTCCTATTGGACTTTATGTCTACCCAACCCTATTGGTAGATTAGAAATTCCTCAAAAGTGTGGAAACACTCTCTATTGGAGTCTATGTCTACTCAACATCATTAATAGATTAGAAATTCTTCAAGAGTGAATACACATCCAATGCAACACTCTCTATTGGAGTCTATGTCTAGTCAACATCTCGGCCTACCAATGTTGTTAACCGTAAATTCGCTCTGGGTGAGGAATTTCAATTAACACCCTCAAACTGCTACCTGGCAGGCTGCAGCGGGGTAGGTACCTCTAGGTACCATGGTTTGTACGAGTAAAAGATTCTGGAGTGAGGTGTAGTAGGTAGGAGAAAATATCATCCCGACTGTCGGGGCTTCAAGCACATGGAGAAGATGGCGCTTGGGGGTTCCCATGTCGGAGTAAGGGTTGTGATCCCTCTCTATGGACCCCGATACCCTGCGTTCGGTACTCGGCACCCCGTGTCCCGTCCCTCATACCCCGTATCCCGAATCCCGCATCCCATACTCTTTTCTAGATCTCCATTGTGATTCCCCGACCCGGATAGCAAGCAAGCAAGTAGGATATGGGATAGGAGCTCTTCAATGATAAACTTATATAAATGTGTAATAAAATAGATACGAGGGAGAGAATGACAAGTCTTTTTGATAGAAGGTGGACTGGCCTAGGGGGAAAAAGCATCACGCATGATCATATGCTGAAAAACCCCTAGGTAGTATCCGGCGGAAAGAGATCATTTATATATTTATCAATAAGGCGTGCTCCGGGGAGCTTATACAAGTAGGAAAATAATCCAACATAAGTGCTCCAGAGAGCTTACAATCATAGGCGGGCATATGCCCTTTTCTCTAATCAATAGAAAATAAGAGGAGAAGGAAAGAAGCTAGCCCCTAGCCGAAAAAAGTCCTCCTCACCGTTGAAAATCTTGTCATATATATAGGTCTTATTTCTTGTTGTTCACTCCCATAAATTCAATCCAATGACCTAGCAATTTACGGGGCGTTTCCATGTTGATAGGCGAGAAGATCGTGGGATTGATTCCCCAGAATCAAGTGATTCCCTTTAGAACTGAAAGAGTTGACTCCTCTTTAATATAGGACTCTTGAATGGCGAGAAACAAGGCAATTTCCTTGTTTACTTAAACTCTTGGTGTGGTCTAGCTCTTCCTTGGTATTTACGACCTCCTCTATTGATGTCTTGTATGCTAGGTGGTCGGGAGGAGTTTGGAGGACTAGTCACAGGGTACGGGGTACTACGGGGTACCACGGGGTCCAGCGGGGTCCGCGGGGTACTGCGGGATCTACGGGGTCCAGCGGGGTCCCGCGTGGTCCTGCGGGTGCGGCATCCTTCTATTGGGCTATCTAGACCACGATAAAGTGTGTTGATCTTGGTTCCTTTCAGAGGTAGCTAGATGCTTCTCGCGGCATCCCTCTACTTGGCAAGGATGGAAAATTCTTCCTTGGACCCCTGCCAAAAAAGGCGGTTAACAGAAGTCCCCCCTGACTTGAACACCGGTACGCAGTTGGGGTTGGAGTCAAGATATGTAATACTTGAAGAATTTTACTCATCCTTTTTTGTTGGTAGCCATTACTTTACTCATCCCGATCCTACTGTAAGTCTATCCTGGTAGGCAACTAAGACCACTTTAACACCAGGCTTCTTGAAGGAGGGTATTTCCCGACCAAGGCAGCAGGAGCTCCATAAGGCTATTTCCTGGTCTCAGGGCGATTCAGTAATGGAGATCCACCTGGAGGGGTCAACCCAGTCCAGGGCATCAGGAGTGCTATGAGGCTATTTCCTGGTCTCGAGGCGAAGTAAGGAACCAGGTACCCGGAGGCAGCCCGATTCTTACTGTAATCTGTCCTGGTAGGCAACTAAGGCCACTTTAGCACCAGGCTTCTCAGAGGAGGGTATTCCCCGACCGAGGCAGCAGGAGCGCCCTTAGGCTATTTCCTGGTCTTGAGGCGCTTTAACAATGGAGATCCTCTTGGCGGGGTTGGCCCCGTCCAAGGCATCAGGAGTGCTATGTAGCTTTTCCCTGGTCTCGAGGCGAAGTAAGGAACCAGGTACCCGGAGGCAGCCCGATTCTTACTGTAATCTGTCCTGGTAGGCAACTAAGGCCACTTTAGCACCAGGCTTCTCGGGGGAGGGTATTCCCCGACCAAGGCTGTCCTGGTAGGCAACTAAGGCCACTTTAGTACCAGGTTTCTCAGAGGAGGGTATTCCCCGACCGAGGCAGTAGGATCACCCTTAGGCTATTTCCTGGTCTTGAGGCGCTTTAACAATGGAGATCCTCTTAGCGGGGTTGGCCCCGTCCAAGGCATCAGGAGTGCTATGTAGCTTTTCCCTGGTCTCGAGGCGAAGTAAGGAACCAGGTACCCGGAGGCAGCCCGATTCTTACTGTAATCTGTCCTGGTAGGCAACTAAGGCCACTTTATCACCAGGCTTCTCGGAGGAGGGTATTCCCCGACCAAGGCTGTCCTGGTAGGCAACTAAGGCCACTTTAGCACCAGGCTTCTCAGAGGAGGGTATTCCCCGACCGAGGCAGCAAGAGCGCCCTTAGGCTATTTCCTGGTCTTGAGGCGCTTTAACAATGGAGATCCTCTTGGCGGGGTTGGCCCCGTCCAAGGCATCAGGAGTGCTATGTAGCTTTCCTGGTATTTAGGCGCTTTAACAATGGAGATCCTCTTGGCGGGGTTGGCCCCGTCCAAGGCATCAGGAATGCTATGTGGCTCTCCTGGTCTTGACTCAGTAATGGAGATCCTCCTAGATGGTTTAACCTAGTCTAGGGCATCAGGAGTACTATGTAGCTTTCCTGGTCTTGAGGCGCTTTAATCATAGATTGGTGACCCGATCAGATTTATGAATATAGGGGTCATCGTACCCCCTTGGGCTCGTGAGAGAGAATAGTGAGCTTTCAGTCCCCAAGTACCCCGGCCAGTTTAGAGGGGGCCTGCTCGAGGTAGGCAAGAGTTTCCAACAATCATAATGGGGCTAGTGAATCCCTTGGAACGAACCGGAACTTAGGAGGCTCACTTGGGCGTTGAAGGGCCTTGTACAAAAGTGAGGAGCCTCCTATATGATGCTGGTCCAGAAGCTTGCTAGGGCATCAAGAAGTACCTAGCTGTTGAAATGAGGCTCTGGACTCCACTCGAACGAACCGGAACCTAGGAGGCTCACTTGGGCGTTGAAGGGCCCGATACTAAAGTGAGGAGCCTCCTACATGATGCTGGTCCAGAAGCTTGCTAGGGTATCAAGAAGTACCTAGCTGTTGAAATGAGGCTCTGGACTCCACTCGAACGAACCGGAACCTAGGAGGCTCACTTGGGCGTTGAAGGGCCCGATACTAAAGTGAGGAGCCTCCTACATGATGCTGGTCCAGAAGCTTGCTAGGGTATCAAGAAGTACCTAGCTGTTAAAATGAGGCTTTGGACTCCACTCGAACGAACCGGAACCTAGGAGGCTCACTTGGGCGTTGAAGGGCCCGATACTAAAGTGAGGAGCCTCCTACATGATGCTGGTCCAGAAGCTTGCTAGGGTATCAAGAAGTACCCGGCGGCTGAAATGAGGCTCTGGACTCCACTCGAACGAACCGGAACCTAGGAGGCTCACTTGGGCGTTGAAGGGCCCGATACTAAAGTGAGGAGCCTCCTATAATGCTTTGTTTCCAAAATCCCGCGTAGAATTTATAGGCTGACCTTTGGGTAGTAAAATGGCCATAACTCCTTAAAGAAAACTTGAAATCACAAACTGAAAAATTCTACGGAAAGCTAACTTCCGTACCTTTTGAACCATATAGGGCGCGAAAGCCAGTTCCTTCTGAGATGATACAGTTTAATTCTTGAAGTTGACCCATCAGCAGATGCTACCCGCGTAGAAATTCTGGCTGACCTTCGGGTAGTAAAATGGTCATAACTCCTTCAAGAAAACTCGAAATCACAAACCGCAAAATTCTACGGAAAGCTAACTTCCGTACCTTTCGAACCATATAGGGCGCGAAAGCCAGTTCCTTCTGAGATGATAAAGTTTAATTCTTGAAGTTGACCCATCAGCAGATGCTGTTTTCTCAGGCTTGATCGAAAATCTTCCAAATTGCTTACAATTATCTTCTAGGATTTAAATAGCTGAGAACTAGGAGCTTTGGAAGAGTGGATCCGATGTCATGAGGGGATCCGTATGTAGAAGTGCTAGTTCGGTGGATCTGTTGGATAGGAGATCTACCGGTAACGAAGCTACTATAATGGAGCTCCACAAGTATATGAGCAGGTTTGTTTCGTAAGGGCAGCATAGTAGGCCGGCTCCACTAGGAGTCCCACACATTATATTTGCTCCACATCAAACAAAAGTTGTTAATTGACAAAGTGAACACCACTCGTGGTGCACATGTAGTATATACAAACATGGAGAAAGGGTAAACCGCATGAATAATATGCCAAGAATAATGACTCTATCATCTCGATAGTAGAAGGTTAAGCTTGCATGGCAATAGATTAGTTAGATCTCATGGAGCTACATCAAGATGCACTCCGCATGTTCAACGTATTTAAGTAGCAACATATATAAAGCGAAATGTCAACCGAGTATAATAGGCGTTGATTTAGTCCACATGATTCATGCAAATTTTTTATAAAATCATACAAGTAATAAAGGAACTATCAGGGTGAAATAAAGTTTCATGGCATCATGACATCGAAGAGTTGGCATACAATGAACATAGCAAGGGGATGTGTTAAATCATGTGTAGTTTTAATAAGTAAAAGATAAAGAAACATACGCTCATGTAGAGACAAGGAAGCCACGTTGGTCTAGTGAACTTCCCACAGACGGCGCCAAAATGTTAACCGTAAATTCGCTCTGGGTGAGGAATTTCAATTAACACCCTCAAACTGCTACCTAGCAGGCTGCAGCGGGGTAGGTACCTCTAGGTACCATGGTTTGTACGAGTAAAAGATTCTGGAGTGAGGTGCAGTAGGTAGGAGAAAATATCATCCCGACTGTCGGGGCTTCAAGCACATGGAGAAGATGGCGCTTGGGGGTTCCCATGTCGGAGTAAGGGTTGTGATCCCTCTCTATGGACCCCGATACCCTGCATTCGGTACTCGGCACCCCGTGTCCCGTCCCTCATACCCCGTATCCCGAATCCCGCATCCCATACTCTTTTCTAGATCTCCATTGTGATTCCCCGACCCGGATAGCAAGCAAGCAAGTAGGATATGGGATAGGAGCTCTTCAATGATAAACTTACATACATGTGTAATAAAATAGATACGAGGGAGAGAATGACAAGTCTTTTTGATAGAAGGTGGACTGGCCTAGGGGGAAAAAGCATCACGCATGATCATATGCTGAAAAACCCCTAGGTAGTATCCGGCGGAAAGAGATCATTTATATATTTATCAATAAGGCGTGCTCCGGGGAGCTTACACAAGTAGGAGAATAATCCAACATAAGTGCTCCAGAGAGCTTACAATCATAGGTGGGCATATGCCCTTTTCTCTAATCAATAGAAAATAAGAGGAGAAGGAAAGAAGCTATCCCCCCAGCCGAAAAAAAGTCCTCCTCACCGTTGAAAATCTTGTCATATATATAGGTCTTATTTCTTGTTGTTCACTCCCATAAATTCAATCCAATGACCTAGCAATTTACGGGGCGTTTCCATGTTGATAGGCGAGAAGATCGTGGGATTGATTCCCCAGAATCAAGTGATTCCTTTTAGAACTGAAAGAGTTGACTCCTCTTTAATATAGGACTCTTGAACGGCGAGAAACAAGGCAATTTCCTTGTTTACTTAAACTCTTGGTGTGGTCTAGCTCTTCCTTGGTATTTACGACCTCCTCTATTGATGTCTTGTATGCTAGGTGGTCGGGAGGAGTTTGGAGGACTAGTCACAGGGTACGGGGTACTACGGGGTACCACGGGGTCCAGCGGGGTCCAGCGGGGTCTGCGGGGTCCGCGGGGTACTGCGGGATCTGCGGGGTCCAGCGGGGTCCCGCGTGGTCCTGCGGGTGCGGCATCCTTCTACTGGGCTATCTAGACCACGATAAAGTGTGTTGATCTTGGTTCCTTTCAGAGGTAGCTAGATGCTTCTCGCGGCATCCCTCTACTTGGTAAGGATGGAAAATTCTTCCTTGGACCCCTGCCAAAAAAGGCGGTTAACAAATGTCATAGCCAACTCTCTCTATCCAAGTCACTCATACCTCTAGAAAGCCTCCCCTGCATAGCTCTCCGAATCTCCCCGATCCTAGCCATAACTTCTTACTTGGTTACCTCTTGTCCTAACTAAGACTTCCTTGCTTGAATATCTGGACCACTTGTCTTAGTCAAGACTTCATGCCTTTTACAAGGACTTCCTAGTGTGATCAATGAATGCAAATGATGCAAACCAAGCACTCAACATAGAACATGTGAGAACATAATCAAAATAGTCTAGTTACAAAACATGAATTAAAACCTAGAGCATGTGAAACACTTAACACATGTAATTCCTAGTTTTATTCATGAAGCTAACACTTGAATAAATCATATACATGAAGCACATATTCAAGATATTAGAAACATACTCAAACATGCTAGAATCACAAGATATGAGCAATGAATATTCTAGCAAGAAGTATTTAGAGCAAGTATATATACAATAATCAATTAAATCCTAGTTATACAAAATCAAATGTGCTAATCCTAGATCTGTTCAACTAATGGAACCTAGCACATGTTAAGGCTATTAATCATGAAATAAGTCAATCAAAACACAAATAGCCCTAGATAACAAGCTAATCACAATACAACTCACAAACATGTCATGAAAACCTAGAATTCTAGAAAACTAGTTCACATTCAAGTCTCTAATTAGACTAGATTAGCTTATGATTTGAAGCTATTTTTCTTAATAGCATTCGTCATAGTAACACATACATATAGAAGAAGAAAACCCAAGGTAATTGAAGGCTTGAAAGATCAAAACTCAAAGATGAAACAATGCCTTGACAACTTTCGTGCAGTTTCGGTTTTGTGTGTAGATCCACCACAAAACTTGATCAAATGCTACCAAATCACTTGGAGAGGGTAGGGGACTTGATTACAAAGATTCTCCAACTTGAATCACTCAATTCGGAGTTGAAATGACAAAGTTATGGTGTTTGAAAGATGAGAAAGTTGGAGAGAAAATTCTGCACTCTATGTTTTTTAAATTTTCTTCTTAAAATGAAATGGGAGGGAAAGGAAACATTTAAAGGAGAGGGAAAGGAAGAATTGGATGGCCAATTGAAGGGTTCCATCTCTGCATCCCGTGAGAGGCGCATGAGCCTCATGGGGCCCTCTACCCCCGTGAGGCTCACGCGCCTCTCACGGGAAGAGGTGCAAATGGCCCTTGGCCATTCTTTGCCTCCCTTACGCTCCTCTCGCTTTCTTCAGCCGTATTCTAACTTCTGAACTCCGAATTCAAATCCATCTTCAGATTACAAACCGTAACTCCCTCACGCACAAGGACGACTATGAAACTTTGGCAAAATGTTGTAAATTCGACTTGATACACTACGACGAAGATAACTTGTAAAAGAACGTAAAGTAACGTAGTTTCCTAGTTTGAACTCGAAAACTAATGAATGAGTAACCAAAATGACCAGAACTCAATAAAGAATCATATGAGAACATATTCAAGTCCAAAACAATAAAACACAAATAAATAAATAGAATATCACACAAGTATGCCATTTCCTAGAACATGCAATTTCACAATGTTTATCAAATTAAGACTAATTCATGTGTATACTTTAACAAGTGTGTGAATGTATTATACCAATTAAGCACAACGATGCAGGGACACATATAAATGCAATGTGTGTGTGTGTGTGCCTAAGCCTTGTAAGAAGAATGAGGTATAAATATACCTTTGTTGAGCAATGAAGCATATTCCTCTTTGAAGATTCCATCTTGCATGAAAAGTTGTCAAGTCTTCCTTGAAGCTTTAACCATCATAACATCATTAATCTAAGACAACTAATCAATACAAGTGAAACATTGCTTTGATATGGAATTTATGCCAACACAAATCAAAAACCTAATAGTTTTGTACCTTGACAAGGGTAAAAGAATAAAATAATAAGAGATTATTTTTCTTTGCTTTAAAGATATCAAAGGTTCAAACCCTAGTGGTGACCGAATTAAAAAGGATTTAGAATCCTATTTTGACTTTGTTAACCGTAAATTCGCTCTGGGTGAGGAATTTCAATTAACACCCTCAAACTGCTACCTGGCAGGCTGCAGCGGGGTAGGTACCTCTAGGTACCATGGTTTGTACGAGTAAAAGATTCTGGAGTGAGGTGCAGTAGGTAGGAGAAAATATCATCCCGACTGTCGGGGCTTCAAGCACATGGAGAAGATGGCGCTTGGGGGTTCCCATGTCGGAGTAAGGGTTGTGATCCCTCTCTATGGACCCCGATACCCTGCGTTCGGTACTCGGCACCCCGTGTCCTGTCCCTCATACCCCGTATCCCGAATCCCGCATCCCATACTCTTTTCTAGATCTCCATTGTGATTCCCCGACCCGGATAGCAAGCAAGCAAGCAAGTAGGATATGGGATAGGAGCTCTTCAATGATAAACTTACATACATGTGTAATAAAATAGATACGAGGGAGAGAATGACAAGTCTTTTTGATAGAAGGTGGACTGGCCTAGGGGGAAAAAGCATCACGCATGATCATATGCTGAAAAACCCCTAGGTAGTATCCGGCGGAAAGAGATCATTTATATATTTATCAATAAGGCGTGCTCCGGGGAGCTTACACAAGTAGGAGAATAATCCAACATAAGTGCTCCAGAGAGCTTACAATCATAGGTGGGCATATGCCCTTTTCTCTAATCAATAGAAAATAAGAGGAGAAGGAAAGAAGCTAGCCCCCCAGCCGAAAAAAAGTCCTTCTCACCGTTGAAAATCTTGTCATATATATAGGTCTTATTTCTTGTTGTTCACTCCCATAAATTCAATCCAATGACCTAGCAATTTACGGGGCGTTTCCATGTTGATAGGCGAGAAGATCGTGGGATTGATTCCCCAGAATCAAGTGATTCCTTTTAGAACTGAAAGAGTTGACTCCTCTTTAATATAGGACTCTTGAATGGCGAGAAACAAGGCAATTTCCTTGTTTACTTAAACTCTTGGTGTGGTCTAGCTCTTCCTTGGTATTTACGACCTCCTCTATTGATGTCTTGTATGCTAGGTGGTCGGGAGGAGTTTGGAGGACTAGTCACAGGGTACGGGGTACTACGGGCTCCAGCGGGGTCCGACGGGGTCCGCGGGGTCTGCGGGGTACTGCGGGATCTGCGGGGTCCAGCGGGGTCCCGCGTGGTCCTGCGGGTGCGGCATCCTTCTACTGGGCTATCTAGACCACGATAAAGTGTGTTGATCTTGGTTCCTTTCAGAGGTAGCTAGATGCTTCTCGCGGCATCCCTCTACTTGGCAAGGATGGAAAATTCTTCCTTGGACCCCTGCCAAAAAAGGCGGTTAACAGACTTGATTTACTAAACCCTAGGATCCTAGTATATAAGATATACTTATAAGGAAAAATAAAAAACTAACCTAAACCTAATTGAGATAGAGGGGTGCGGCAATAGAGAGGAAAAGAAAAAAGAATTTTTTTTATCTTCTCAAAGGGGTTGGCCAAATTCATCAAAGGGGACAAGGCGTTGTCTTCTGGATCTCTCAAGCCTCCATTCAACTGCTCCCGGAATCCATGACGTGCCCACACACACAGTTGCTAGATCACGGGGCATAGCTTGGAAGGCTTAGTGGTAAAAGATCAAAAATAAAACGAAGGAGTGTTAAGGTATGAAAACAAATCTCACTACTACAAAAAAAAAAAAAAAAAAAGCAAAAGAAATCGGTTATTTTTCATGGAAGAAATCAATTTTTGAGTATTTTAAAACCGATGTCTATTTGAGTGATTTAGAAAAAATTCATAAAACGACATCGGTTTTTAACCGATGTAAATGATTTTAAAAACACATCGGTTATATATAAAACCGATGTCGTATAACTGATATATTACAAAATTAATCCTACCGGCCGGCCACCACTGCCGTCGGCCGGCCACCGCCACCGTCACCATCTAGCCACCATCACCTGTCGTCGCCGACCACCGCCGCCGGCCACTTCTGATAATAATGACAATAAATTGTAATTATGAGGAATTAAACTTGAAACCTCAAATCAAAAGTTATAAGCCTTTACCAAAACCGATATCAGTTTAAAACTAAATTTATTAAATTTAAAAGTTTGCTTATTCAATATCGGTTTGCCCAAAAACTGATATCTTATTGTAAAATAAATCCATATCGGTTTTCTCAAAAACCGTTGTCTTTTCAAATCACAATATTTAAGACATCGGTTCATATAAAAACTGATGTCTAAACGTTTTTTTTTTTAATATCAGTTTTCCAAAAAACCGTTGTCTTTTCAAACCGCAATATTTAAGACATCAGTTCATATAAAAACCGATGTCTAAACGTCTGTTTTTTAATATCGGTTTGCCCAAAAACCGTTATCTTTTCAAATTGCAATATTTAAGACATCGGTTTATTATGAACCGATGTCTAAAAGTTTTTTTTTTTTTTTAATTGGTTATCTAAAAACCGATGTCTTTTAGTGATGTCTTTTAACGTTTTTGTAGTAGTGTCTCTTCCTCATATTCATGTATACAAAAGGTCCAAAGACGATAAAATTTTAAAACCTATCGATCTTAACTCTTGATTTTCCAGGATATGTTCAGGACCAAAAAGAACACAAATGTATAAACTACAATACTTAAAGTTATGTTGTGTGTGAGACTTATTATCTCGATTTACTGTCAAAGTGAATAGTTCAAGGTTATTAATTCCACTGCGTTACTAAGTAGATCCGATATGATCTCACTAGGGTAAGTTCAATTCAATGAGACACTTATTACGAAGCATAACAACTTATTTTCTCTCAAAGAATCGATTATTCTAGTTATTAAATGTTGTCTTGATTTTTTTTTTTTAATCAAATGTGGGGTATTGTTGAAGTTGTTTGATTTAAACCATCAATCCCACATCTACAAAAAAATAGAGTCTTTTCTTTATATATAAGTGATTATGAGATTACTACAACTCAAATGGCCAACAGGCTTGGATTTGAGCCCAAGCTTGTTGGAGCTTCCACACATACATATGTGTAAGATCTTTTATTTGTATTGGCTTGATTCCATTGTAAAACTCTCTATATTTGTATTAGTAGTTGCTTAAGTGTTTCTTGGAAGAAAGGAGCCTCAAAGGTGAAGAAACAACAACTTGTGCAAATATCGTCTTCAAGGGGAACATCGCTTACTTGGATGCTAAGGTATCAAGATTCTTCTTCCTCTTGCAAGGCGTTAGCGCACACACACACAATTCATGCATGTGTGTCCCTACATCATTATTCAAATATTTGGTATAACACTTTCACACACATTTAGCATGCACATGCATTTTTCTTATTGTTGACAATCTTGTAGAATTGCATGTTTTCGCACTATCACTTAGATATGGCATGCTTGTGTTGCATAGTGTTTATTTGTTTTTGGTTCTTATGTTTTGAACTTGAACATGATCTTAATTTATTCCTTATTGAGTCCCGGTCATTTCGGTTACTCATTCATTTTGTTTCGAGTCCAAACGATATAGCTACGCTACTTTTCGTTCTCATTCGTTAAGTTGTGTTCGTCATCGTTTTCCGAGATGATTTCTTAACCATTTGTCAAAGTTTCATAGTCTTTGTTGTGCGTGAGGGAGTTACAATTCGTAATATGAAAACAGATTCGAAATCGAAGTTCGGATGCCCGAATACAGCTGAAGAACGTGAGAGGTGCGCGGGAGAAGCACCATGGCCAAAGGCCATGGCATGGCCATCACGTGTGGAGGCCGTGTGCCACACGGCCAGAACCTCCCTCTGGTCCCATGTGCCACACACGCTCCACACGGGAAAGAGGGTGGCTTGGCCTCTTTTGATTGGACAAAAATGCCCTTCTTCTCCTTCCTTTAAATGTCTTCTCTTCTCTCCATTTCCAACAACTTGAAGAACACCAAAACTAAATTTCTACAGATTTCTTCAATATTTTTGTTTTCTTATTTTGATCATAACTCTCTCATACGAACTCGAAATTGAGTGATCCAAAAACCAGCATTGTTGGTCTTGAAGAGAGCTACAAACCTTAAGTATTTTAAGAGTTATTTGAATTCGTGATTGTTCGCAGCAAGCTGTTCTTCAGTCCGAGTTTCATTGTTGTATGTTAAACTTCTTCTTCTCACTTCATCTTTTGATCTGCACTTTAATCTTTCAATTTGATAGATGATTTTTGTTTAGAATGATGTTAGAACATATTCTAGGGGTGGTTGATCATTTGGTAATTGAGTTTTAGCTTTGTGATTTCACTTGAACATATATTTGCTAAACTTGATTAATCTTGAAATTGATTCTAGAAATGATATATGTGATGTGCTTTATGACATTTTCTAGGTTTAATTTCATGATCTAAGAACTAGGTTTTTAGTGTGATATATTGAATATTCATACCTTGTTCTTATTGATATATATGCTTTGATTTCTAGGTATTTTTGTGATTGATTGTTGAAAGCATATCCTAGAATGTATGTAAGCATGTTCATAGAGCTTGATTGATTATCTAACTTTATTTGTTTGTAAGTGATTCATCTTCTTCTTACTTTCATTATTGATCATCTCTTTAATCTTCTTATTTGATTGATGAAAAGTAACATGAATGATGTTAATTCACATGCTAAGGTTTCTAGATATATTTTGTGATTGAGTTGTGATAGCTTTATTCTAGATTCTCTAGTTGCATGTTCATAGAGTGTGTTTGATCTACTTTCTCTATTTGTTTGTGATTGCATCATATTGCTTGTGTGCACTTCACTTAGATCATTGCCTTATGAAAGGTTGAAGTCTCTTGTTAAGGTGAGTGAAGCCTTAATTTGAGCAAGAAGACTTGGCTAGGAAAGGATTCCGGATAGCCAAGCAAGAAGCCGTAGTTAGGATCAAGAGGATCCGAATAACTAAGCAAAAGTCTTAGCAAGGAGTTGCGTACTCCAGATGGTTGATCTAGGGTAGCTTAACTAGGACCCTAGTGATCTAGATTGCTAAGTAAGGAAATTGTTATCTCAAAATTGTTAATGGGATGGAATTCCAAATAACAACTTTAAAATGACCAAGATTTAGATTGATCCTGGTCGGAGGGATATCATGTAGTTTGATACTGACTATGTCCCTATCAATGCAAGTACGATATGGAATACAAAAAATCAAACAAAAATAAGCTTTTATTGATCGTCTCTTTGCATTACAGATATATGAACTATGTATTTAGGGGTTACAGCAATGCATGGAGATTTGGTAAGTAATGGAGATGGTGGTGATGGTGAATATGTGCCTGTTGATAAGTAGAACTTGAAAGTGGGGTTTCTGGAGAAGATCCCTCCTCATTTTTCATGAATAAGTAGTTATATATCTCTCTTGTTGCTTGCCATGCACTCCTTAAATTTCGGTCTAGGGTTTGGCTAACGCAGGATCGTCTTCTTTTTAGGAGATAATCTCGGAGTTTTACGCGTAGAATCTAGTCTTTCCTTCCTAGCAGGAGTCAATCTCGTAGGTAAATCTTTCCTTCCTAGGAGGATTCTAGATGTGCTGACTTGCTCAAAATAGGACTCTCAGGCAAGAAGAAGTATATCTCCTCTGTTTTTTTTTGAACGGCGGCGTTTTAATGTGGAGCTTTTTATCCTGGCATAAGAGTCTTGCTGTTTGGCATCTTCCTGCTTGGCGGGATAGGTATTTCAGAAAGTGCAAACCAGTAGGCATCCAGATGATGGAGTAGGGAATATCTAGCTGGTATCATACCGGGATGCTTTAGTGGTACTCTATGTCGGGATGCTGCGGGGTCTATAGGAAGCTGTGTCGGGATGCTGCAGGGTCTACTGTGCACCCCGGCTTAGGACGTTGCTTATGAATCGAGATGCTGGAGGGGTCCTAAAGAGACTGGGGAAAGGCTGGGTCAGACCCCGCTGGAGGGGGTGTGTAATCGGACCAGTCGGAGTCCGCCCTTGTCGGGGTAGCCGGATGGTGTCTGTACTCCTAATTTTCCTTATGTTGAGGTGGAAAATTCTTCCTTGGTCCTTCGCCAATTTTGGCGGTTAACAAAAATCCCCCCTGACTTGGACACTGATACCTTGTCGGGGTCGGAGTCGGAGTCAAGATCTTGTCAATACTTGAAGGATTTTCTGCCTTATCTGCTTATTTCCTTGTCTGACTAGTTCTTCACCTAGGAGGAGGAAATCGTTACTTGGTACGTTACTACTGGTTGCGTGTCAATCAATGATTGGGTTCCTCGTTTTCAAAAAGAGTCGTTTTGGCGCGATTAATGCGGAAAACACATCTACCCATTCTTTCGGTCACCGATTCCGATTTCCTGGTGTGTAACCATTATCCCTCCTCTATAAATAGACCGGCTTCACTGGTGCTTTCTTTCTTACTTTCAATTTTTCAAAATTACAACAGAGAACAAGCCCCTTCTGATTTGCTTTCTTTCTCCCTAACCTTCCAGAAATCTTTCCTACTTTCCTCTTCTTCAATGGCTTCTCCTTCTAAACTTTCTACTTCTCAAAAAAACGCCACTAAGCAAAACCCTTCCACAATAGTAACCTCTACTCATCTCCACCCCGCTTCTCCACCTCAATCTGATAGTATTGACGCCCTTTTCAATACGGAGAAGGCTAACGCGGTGGAGGACTCCTTAACTTCGGAGAGGAGGAAACGAGATTGGGAGGAGGACGGGGCTACTGACGACACCCCGCGGGCTCAGCGCCATCTCTCCACTTGAAACCCGTGAATCGGGTCGGGTTTTCATAACCAACCTGAGGATCCTGTCGTTATTATTGACCCGGTGGACGCGGCGAAGGTGGGTAGTGGTGATGGAGGCAAGGATGAAAGTGTTTCTCTAGTCGGAGTCCAGGCCGGCTCTGTTGGCCCTTTTTCATGACGAGAGGATAGTCCCCGATTCCGTCTGCACCCTGGATACTCTGGTCAAGCTAAGGGAGGATTACAAGATTCCATATAACATCATTCTCTCCCTTCCTTATCGGGGTTACAATGTATACTCCCCGCCTCAAGATCGCCTGCTGATCCACAAGGCGGCCTTTGAATGTGGTGTTCGTTTGCCACTTCATCCCACACTCCGCCGGGCTCTTGTCACGCTGGAGTTAGCCCCCCTTCAAATCTCGCCGGGGTTCTGGAAGCACTTGACGAGGTTCTTGGTGCTCTGGAAGGAGTAGTGTGAAAAGGATCGCCTAGACCGGGAGACGGGGTTGAACGAGCTCCTCTTCCTCTTCAACATTACGAATATGGTGCCTCGGGGTCAGTTTTACCTGAGGGCGTCAAATGACTTGAAGTTCACTGTCCTAGGAGTGAACGTGAAGTACTCAGCGCCCTGGAAGGAAGAATGGTTCGTGGTGAAGGGCGAGTGGGGGCGTACTGCTTTCATCGGGGGATATGAATACCCCGTCCCTACTCAGTTCACAGTGAGGGACAAGTGGGCAAAGGGGATGTTGGCTCCTGAGTTTCAGGACATTCTTACAAGGATCATGAAGAGGGGGTATACCAAAATTCAGTATCCCACTCTATATCCTTTTGAGGGAGCCCGCCTAGAGTGGTACTTGAGGATTTCTGTTGCCCTACCTGGTATGTTGTCTGCATCTAACTCACATGTTCTTTTATGTACATATTCTCCTTCTTTTTCTCATTTAAGCTTTTTTTTTTTTTTTTAGTGTCTGCAGCCCCGATGGTAGCAGGGTCCCCAACATCACCTGGGACAAGGGGTCTTCCTCTGCCTGCTTCTGCTTCTCCTGTCCCCTCCCCCCTGCCAAAATCGAAACCATGCCAGGGTCCACTCAAGCTAGAGCTGATCAAGCTGGAAACGATCCTCTTCTTCTTCTTTCCTCAACAAAACTAATGGCTGACGCTATCACCCCCCCTCCTTCTCTAGCGGGGTCATCTGTGAAAGCTTCTGCCCCATCGCGCTAGAATATTAAGGCGATGCTGGCCCGGGCAGTGAAGGCTCGGGGGTCTGGGAAGCAGACCTAAAAGAAGCTCGCTCCACCTACAAAGGTTTCTCCTGCTTCTGCTCATCCTCCTCCTATAACCCTTTCCAAAGATCAGGTCAGAACCTTGAAGGAGGAGGGAACCGTCCTTGTTTCTGGTCCTGCTGCTGGTATCCCTTCCAGATCGGGTTTGAGAGATGCCACTTTTGATGAAGTGGTATCCCGATTTGCGGCCTCATGCCCTGGCGGAGACTTAACGAACATGGCCAAACTCCCCACTGACATCCTGATCGCCAAGGGAGCATCGGTTCTGGCTAAGGTAATACTCATACTTACTTTATTATTTCATTCTTTTTTCTGGTGGAAAACTAACTTTCTCTCTTTTGCAGGGTTTCAAGTTTGCCTTGGCTATGGAGAGACAGCTGATGACCTTGAGGGTGGTTTACATCGGGGTCCAAGCCAGACTTGAAAATACCCAGCAGGAGCTAATCCAGACTCAACAGAATGTGGCCCCTCTAATTCAAGAAGCCAAAGAGTCTGAAGAGGGGAGGCAGGAGGCCCTGGTGGCTATCAAGTGCCTTGAGCGTTCTGCCTGGACACTGAGATTGTTAGGTCCCTGCGTCGACGGGAGGAAAGGGAGTGTTTGAAGAGAGAGAATGAGCTGCTACAAAGAGAGAACCAACTTTTGCGGGATAGTGTAGCAAGCCTAGAAGCTCAAGAGGGCCCAACCTTTGAAGATGGCTACTTCACGACCTGCTATGAGGTGGCCACTACTTTACCTCCTCCCTTCGACCTCGTAGTAGCCTTGAGCTGGGACCGGGAACAAATAATGATGAAGGCTGCTCAGCTAGCAGGAGGGGATCAAGGAACAGAGGACCCTTCACAGGAGGCAACTCATTCGAGTCAAGGAGCTAGCACAGTTGTAGGGATCCGACTTGATGGTACTGGGGAGCTGCTCAAGATCCCCTTTCCCTTTAAGAACAAGTGGTTGATCCCGTGTATCCCGTGTCTACCTCAGGAGTAGTCCTGGTGGAGGATGATAAGGAGCTAGATGGATCCGGGATCCCAGTTGTAGGAGGGACCCAGACTGAGTCGGTTACCATGGGGAGGACGCTGTTGTCCAAAAGGAAGATTCAGCTAGATCTCAGGCTCTGGCTGTTGAAGGGACCCAGAATAACTCCGAAGCTGCTAGCACAATAGTGGAAGCAGACAGCCAAGGGAAGCAGCTGGAGGAGGAGAAGGAAGGATGATCTGGCCTTTGCTTTTTCTGTAAACCTTCCTTTATTATTTTTGTAGCCCGAGATGGGAGCTGGGCACCCCGCTTATTAATATAACAATTTTCTGTTATTTGATTCATACTTCTGTCTTTCTTGTTTTTGTACTTAAAAGCTTTCCACATCATATAAACTTGTTAATAGTTGGACTCCTGATGAATAACTGGATCCCGATAGGTAGTTTGAACTATGACAAGTCTCAGGGGGCTTGGCTGCCTTATCATTCATATTCTGAAATCACAAGACTAGTGGGATTTTGGTAGTTGTCATGTCCTTCTTAATTAGACTCTCACGAACGTATAATAACTTGAAGTATTGAGTATCCTGTCGAGGTAGCCCGATACTTCAAGTAGTTTGATTGGATGGACTCCTCAATCCTTCTTAACTGTCAGCCTTCTAGGAGATAAAGTAGAGTAAGGAACCAGGTACCTTGCCAAAATATTCCCTTAATGGCGAAGTAAGGATCCAGGTACCCTGAGTCATCCTGATCTTACTGTAAGTCTGTCCTGGTAGGCAACTAAGGCCACTTTAGCACCAGGCTTCTTGGAGGAGGGTATTCCCCGACCAAGGCAGCAGGAGCGTCCTGAGGCTATTTCCTGGTCTTAAAATGGCGAAGTAAGGATCCAGGTACCCTGAGGCATCCCGATCTTACTGTAAGTTTGTCCTGGTAGACAACTAAGGCCACTTTAGCACCAGGCTTCTTGGAGAAGGGTATTCCCCGACCAAGGCAGCAGAAGCGCCCTGAGGCTATTTCCTGAACTTGAGCTGGCGAGTCAGTAATGGCGAAGTACAAGTATTAAGTAGAAGATACTGGAGAATCAAGTAGGAGACTTTGAACACAGGAGAACCATATGGGAGAGGAAACTGCGTTTATTGAATTTCTTTAGTTAGTACAGTATGAAATCAAGGTGAGCATTCCTGCTGATATGACCTAAATTTCTAATGGTAGAATTTCCTGAGATGATCGGCGTTCCAAGTGTGATCCACTGGGTATCCCTCCATGTCTTCCAACTTGTAAGCTCCACCCCGGAGCAATGCCTTAATCAAGTATGGACCTTCCCAGTTTGGAGCTAGCACCCTGTCAGACCTTCTTCATGTGCTCTGAGTTACTTTCCTGAGAACCAAGTCTCCTTCTTTGAAATTCTGGATCCTCACCTTTTTGTTGAAATGTCGGGCTATCTTGCTCTGATATATAGCCACCTTCTCTACAACCCTGCTTTGTCTTTCCTCCAGTAAGTCCAAACTAGCTCTCAATTTAGCCTCATTGTCTTCCAACTCATAGTTTTGGACCCGGAAAGATATGAGTTTACGCTCAATAGGCAAGACCGCTTCTGTTCCGAACACTAGGGAGTAGGGAGTCTCTCCAGTTGCAGTCCATCTAGTTGTTCTGTAATCCCACAGTACATTGGGTAACTCTGCAACCCATAACCCTTTCTTCTGTTAGAGCTTCTTCTTCAGGAACTTCTTAATGGTCTTGTTGATAGCTTCAACTAGCCTATTGGTTTGAGGATGAGCCACTGATGCAAAACGAAGATTGATGTTCCGGTCTTCATAGAATTCCCTGAAGTTGGCATTGGCAAATTGCTTTCCCAAATCAATTATGATGGCCATTGGGGTGCCAAATCGACAGACAATGTTCTCCTTAACAAAGTTGGTGGTTTTTTCTTCAGTTATCCGGGTGAGGGTCTTGGCTTCTATCCACCAAGTGAAATAATCTATTACTACCACTGCGTGTTTGGCTTGGCCGGGTGCAATAGGAAGCGGCCCGATCAGGTCCAATCCCCAGATAGCAAAAGGGTAGGGGGTACTGATTAAGGAGAGCCTCTATGGTGGGAGATGATGGAGGTCTACTGTTTTCTGACAAGCTTCACAGGATTGCGTAAATTGCCTTACATCCTGATGTATAATCGGCCAGTAGTAACCCATCCTGATTACCTGGTAAGCCAGAGTTTCACCTGATACATGATTACCACAATCCCCTGAGTGTACCTCGTTGAGTGCCCAGCGCGCATCATCGGGATAGAGACATCTGAGTAGAGAGAGAGACTTCCCCTTACGATATAGGTACCCTTCTACCATACAGTACCGAGTAGCTATCCTCTTAAGCCGTCGGGCTTGATCTGGATCAGTAGGGAGACTGTCACTTTGGAGATAATCTGCTATTGGGTACATCCATCATAGGGGGCAGCTTACGGGAAGGACCTCTGCATCCTTAGCTATGCTGGAGAAGGGAACCAATTGGAGGGGTACTCCTTTTGGCAAAGCATGTCCTTCTTCTGTAGCAATTTTAGCCATGACATCTACACGATGGTTCTTCTCTCTGGGTACCTGTTTTATCCTTACACCCTTAAACTTCTTCATAGCTTCTTGAACTTTAGCCAGATAGTTCAACATGTTGTCACCTTTTGCTTGGTACAAACCTGTCACCTGATTAACCACTAGTTGGGAGTCACTCTTGATTAGAAGGTACTCAGTTTCTAGGGCTCCTGCTACTTTCATTCCTGCTAACAAAGCTTCATACTCCGCTTCGTTGTTGGTAGCTCTGAACTCAAACTTGAAGCAGTGACTGCACTCAGCTCCAACGGGGTCGATCAAGACGATCTCGGCTCCGTATCCCGACTGGTTCGAAGCTCCATCTGTGTAAAGAACCCAAATCTTGCTGTCTTTAGGCCATTCCGGATTGATTTGATCTGGATCTGGGTCTATTGATTTGCCTGGGTTCGGAATCGGGCTAAACTCCACTATGAAGTCCGCCAGGGCTTGGGCTTTGATCGTGGTTCTTGCTTTATATTTGATGTCGAATTGTGTGAGCTTTAGGGCCCATAGAACCAACCTGCCCGACACATCTGGCCTCTGGAGGAATTGTCTCAATGGTTGATCTGTGACAACCACGATGGTGTGAGCTTGAAAATAAGGCCAGAGCTTCCTGGATGTGGTCACCAAGGCGTAGGCGAGCTTCTCTAGTAGAGTATAGTTTTTCTCGGACTTAGTAAAAGCATGGCTCATATAGTAGATTGGTTTCTGCAACCCATCATTGCATTCTTTCACCAAAGCTCCACTAGTAGCAACTTCAAAAACTGCTAGGTAGAGTATGAGCTCTTCCCCCAGGGTCGGTTTTACTAGTAGTGGCAGACTTGACAAGTATTTCTTGAAAGCTTGAAAAGCCTGCTCGCTTTGCTCATCCCACTTCATCTTCTTCCCCTGCTTGATGACTTTGAAAAATGGGAAACATTTATCTGTGGAGCGGGATATGAACCGGTTTAGGGCTGCTATTCGTCCGGTCAATCCTTGTGCCTGCTTGAGAGTTGTAGGGGACTTAAGATCTAGAATGGCTCTGATCTTCTCAAGATTAGCCTCAATTCCCCTTTCATACACCATGAATCCCAGGAATTTTCCTGCTGCTACCCCGAATGCACACTTAGCTGGGTTTAACCTCATCTGGTTCTGTCTTATTACTTGGAAGGTCTGGCGTAAGTTCCCTGTATGTTGTACTGCTTCTGGAGATTTTGTGATCATTTCATCTATGTACACTTCCATGGATCTCCCTATCATCTCCTTGAACAGTTTGTTCACCATACAATAGTAGGTGGCACCTGCATTTTTAAGTCCGAATGGCATTACCTTATAGAAGTAAAGGCCTTGTCCGGTGATGAAGCTAGTTTTGTCCTGATCTGAAAGATGCATCATGATTTGATTGTACCTCGAGAAAGCATCCATGAAGCTTAGGAGCTTGTTTCCTGCAGTGGAGTCAATGAGCTGGTCTATCTTAGGCAGAGGAAAACTATCCTTGGGACAAGCCCAGTTAAGATCGGTGTAATCCACACACATTCGCCACTTCCCGTTAGACTTGGTTACCATAACTACATTGGCGATCCACTCAGGGTACCGGGATTCCCTGATGAATCCGGCTTTTAAGAGCTTGTCAACCTCTTCTTGGACTGCGGCGTTTCGTCCGGCATTGAAGTGTCTTCTCTTCTGCTTAACTGGCTTGAAAATTGAATCTACTGCCAACCTGTGGGTAGCCAGGCTAAGAGGAATGACAGGCATCTCCCCATGGCTCTAAGCAAAGATGTCGTTGTACTCTCTGAGAGGCTCTACCAAATCCTTCTTAATTTCCGGGTCGAAACCTCCTCATACTTTTACTGTCTTTGTCGGATCTTCTCTCCAGATCAAGACCTCCTCTAACTGCTCTGCAGGGTGCCCACTGGTCCAACCACTCTCTTCTTCTTCTATCTCCTCCACGATTATGTCTGGCACCTCTCCTTCTTCCAAGACATAATCATCCCGCTCTGTCGCTCTCGGACCTGGGTCACTGGTTACCTGTGCGCATTGTCTAGCTAATGTAGCGGGGTTGGTGGACATTGCGTAACAATTGTGAGCTGCCTGCTGGTCTCCTCTTACCTCTCCTACTCTTGTTCCCACCGAAAACTTCAACACATTGTGGTAAATGGACAGCACCCTCTGACCCCTGATCCCTGACAAGAAAGGCCTGCCCAAGATCGCATTATATGCAAACGGGGTGTCCACTACAATGAATTCTGTCATTATATTCTGTTGTAGGGGAGCTTCTCCGACTATCACCAGCATAATCTTCGTCCCCATCGGCATCACTGAGTCCCCTGTGAATCCATACAGAAGGGAAGTGCAACTGTTGTAGCAAGAATTCTTCAAGTTGAACTGCTCATGAGTCCCTTTGAACAAAATATCAACACTGCTTCTTGTATCAATCAGGACACGATGTACCAAGCAGTTGGTGATTTGTACCGTGACTACCATAGGGTCATCATGTGGCTGAACTGTATTGTAGACGTCCTTCTCTGTGAAGATGATTTTGGTGGAGCGGGATAGATCCCGGGATCCACTACTGACTTTGAGTACCTCGTGGTCAGCATTAAGTCTGGGAATCTTCCTTGCGCGATTCTTTCTCGAATTATTGGAGGTTCCAACTAGGGTAGGGCCTCCACTGATGGTGTGGATCACCTGGATCTACTGCATCAGATCCTTCTCCCCATCTCTCATTCTTTCTACTGCCTCATACATCCCGCTCTAAACCTGTTTCCCTTCTTTGATGTTGTCCCGTACCTACTGTAAAAATTCAGTTAGAAGACCTCTCCTTACCAATCCTTTAATCTGGTTGCGGAAGCTGTAGCACTCTGAGGTATTGTGCCTTATATCTTTGTGGAAGTCGCTATACTTATATTGATTCCTCCTTTCAACAGGAATTTTCATGGGACCCGGCTTTCTGAGTAGACCCTTATCCCAAATGGCAAGATAAATAGTTTCTCGGGAAGCATTGATAGGGGTGTAGTGATTATACCATTCTTCCTCTCTTGCCACCCTGGATACTTCCTTCAAGGGAATCTCTCTGGGAGGTGATCTCCTGACTGGATACCTTTCTTGGTATGAAGGAATATGAGGCGGCCTATAAGTAGACCGGTTCGAAGGTTGATTCTGAAATTTCCTAGCTGGTGCAGGCTTCGGAGCTTCCTTGTTAGGGCACGGTGCTAATCGGGCTTCATCGTGCTCGATTTTGATCCGGAGTTGTTCCTCAATGTCCACCTGTTCTAGAGCCCGGTTGTAGGCTTCTTGGTAAGACTTTGGAGGATGCTTGGCAAATGACCGGAATAGTCTGCCAGCCCATAAGTTCCTCCGGAAGTTGGCTAGAGTCTCCTTCTCGTTAAATACTCCCATCTGGACGACCTCCTTATGGAACTTCTCCACATAAGATCTCAGAGTTTCACCCAACTCCTGAACCACATATTGCAGCAAGATAGGATCCTTGGGACGGGGTTTGATTCCCTGAAATTGTGCACAGAAAGCTTTGGTGAGTTTAGAAAAAGAATCGACTCTACCTGGTGGTAACTTTCTGAACCATGTTTTGGTACAGTCAGTCAAGGTCGAAGGAAACATTCTGCACATAGCCAGCCTGGTTGCACTTTGGACCTCCATCTGGTGGACAAATCTTTCAAAATGGCTGACAGGGTCCTCTGTTCTGGAATACTTCTCCGAAGGCATCCTGAACTTGGGGGGCAACCCTGCCTCTCCGACTCTTTTGGAGAAAGGTGCATTCATCTCGCCCAAGGGGTTCTTCTGGATTCCTTGATGTTTTCCCTTCTTTAACTGCTCCAACTTTTTAGCCATCCTCATCATCTGATCCTCCAGACGCTGAGACTTTTTGGTTCCGAATCGGGCTACTGAACCCTCTTCATCCGAAGACTCTGAATACTACCTCTTTTCTCTTAGCTCTCTGATGCTTCTCATTGGAGCTCCTCCGGGATTTGGCACTTCCTTCCGAATCGGGATGCGGATCCCTGTCCTTTGCCCTTGGCTTTGGTGGAGACTGAATCCTCCTAGGAGGAACTTCAATTGCGGACTTCACTAGCCTGGGTCTGAGTTCCACCTTTCGGACTGGGAGAGGTGGACCTAATCGGTAGAAAAATGGCACCAGAACACTTGGGCCAGCATCTCCTGGGATCCCAGCTGCTTCAAAAGGGATCCCCTGGGCTATCATCCGGAGTCGGATAACTTCTACATATGCTGCAGCGTGCTATTCTAAGACTTCTCGATTGACTTCCTGCCTAGCGGGGTCTTGAGGGATAGGGCCTGAAATCGGTGGAGGCACTGGTGGAGGATTCTCGTTCCTGGTGCTCTTACCTCGCCTCTGGGCTCTTTCAGTGGAAGTAAGGGACTAGAGTCCTGATGGCTCGGGATGACCCTGGGAGGATCGGAGTCTCATTCTGAATATCACTGGCTAAGGAAATAGGTTGTTTTGAATAATGGTTGGGATAGTTTTTCCCACAGACGGCGCCAAAAGTGTTATCTGAAAATCGTTAATGGGATGAAATTCCAAATAACAACTTTAAAAGGACCAAGATCTAGATTGATCCTGGTCATAGGGATATCACGTAGTTTGATACCGACTATGTCCCTATCAATGCAAGTACGATATGGAATACAAAAAATCAAACAAAAATAAGCTTTTATTGATTGTCCCTTTGCATTATAGATATATGAACTATGTATTTAGGGGTTACAGCAATACATGGAGATTTGGTAAGTAATGGAGATGGTGGTGATGGTGAATTTGTGCCTGTTGATAAGTAGAACTTGAATGTGGGGTTTCTGGAGAAGATCCCTCCTCATTTTTCATGAATAAGTAGTTATATATCTCTCATGTTGCTTGCCATGCACTCCTTAAATTTCGGTCTAGGGTTTGGCTAACGCAGGATCGTCTTCTTTT
Source organism: Acer campestre (assembly GCA_954870605.1). Classification (NCBI taxonomy): domain Eukaryota; kingdom Viridiplantae; phylum Streptophyta; class Magnoliopsida; order Sapindales; family Sapindaceae; genus Acer; species Acer campestre. The sequence goes on along the minus strand of OX940811.1, from coordinate 15,192,940 downwards.
TAGGAGATAATCTCGGAGTTTTACGCGTAGAATCTAGTTTTTCCTTCCTATGAGGAGTCAATCTCGTAGGTAAATCTTTCCTTCCTAGGAGGAGTCAATCTCGTAGGTAAATCTTTCCTTCCTAGGAGGATTCTAGATGTGCTGACCTGCTCAAAATAGGACTCTTAGGCAAGAAGAAGTATATCTCCTCTGTTTTATTTGAACGGCGGCGTTTTAATGTGGAGCTTTTTATCCTGGCATAAGAGTCTTACTGTTTGGCATCTTCCTGCTTGGCGGGGTAGTTATTTCAAAAAGTGCAAGCCAATAGGCATCCAAATGATGGAGTAGGGAATATCTAGCTGGTATCATACCGAGATACTTTAGTGGTACTCTATGTCGGGATGCTGCGAGGTCTAGTGAGCACCCCGGCTTAGGACGTTGCTTATGAATTGAGATGCTGGAGGGGTCCTAAAGAGACTGGGGAAAGGCTGGGTCGGACCCCGCTGGAGGGGGTGTGTACTCAAACCAGTCGAAGTCCGCCCTTGTCGGGGTAGTTGGATGGTGTCTGTACTCCTATATTTTCCTTGTGTTTAGGTGGAATTTCTTCCTTGGTCCTTCGCCAATTTTGACGGTTAACAAAAATCTTCCTAGAGGCTTGAGAGCCTTGGATAGGGAGTTGCTCTCTAGAGATGTAGAACACATCTTGGATAGAGAGTAGGCTTTGTGAATCACTAGCCCGAGGGTTGATTAGGTCTTGATAGCTTGGAGTGGATATCATAGTGTTGATAGCTTTGAGTGTGTAAGTCATTTTCATATAGTGGATTTGCTTTGCCGGTGGTTGTGGATTCAACCCGTGGAAGTTTCCTCTTTGAGGTTTTACCACGTAAAAACATTGTGTCTCATTTTCGCTTTTATATTTCTTTATCTTCCATATGTTTACTTGTATTGATTCTTTTGTATATTGATGCTTACATGAATTGATTAATAATATACAATTGTTATATCTTTTCAAGTATTCATTTCATTCTTATATTCCGCATTTTTGAATATTGGAAGAATTTGGGATCATACCTATTCACCCCCTCTCTAGGTATAAAACACTATTGCTTTAAAGGGAATTTCAATATGCATATAACCACAAAGAGATGATACATGGGCTATGGACTCTTGGGCTCGCGATGCCTTCGAGTGGTGCCTAGCTCTTAGAGGGCCTTGGCCCAAAGGACATCTATTTTTGTTTTTAAAAAATAGTTTTTTTAATTCAAATTTAAATATGTCTGGAAGAGTTGTAACTCTTTTTCAATAAACGTTGTTTTCATTCAGAAGTTGTATTTGTTCTGCATAAGCATCTCATGTCTTTAAATTCATAAACAAGTTACTTTGAAACAAATTTTTTTTTATTTTTTTATCTATCTGTATTCCAAATTCTGAGAGAGTAAAACACGATAGTTTGCCAGACTTCTGGGTTGAGTGCTTCAACACAAAAGATAGATAGTTTAATCTTAGGGGCAGTCTCCATTCGTCCTTCAAGCACCGGAAGGAGAGAAATTCTGTCTTAGGACATTGCAACTTGCAAGTCATGCAAGCTTTTATCTCCAGATTACCAAGTCAGTTTATTAATTAATTAATTTTTTTATATATAAATGGTTCGCAAATATTCTCTCTCTCTCTCTCTCTCTCACTCTCTCTCAATATATATATATTCATAAGCATCACACTCTTTTTCTTCTATTTTTTTTTTTGGTTATGTTATTTTCTATGTATTGATTGATTATCTGAATCCAATAGAATCTACAACCCAACCTCATTTTGTGGGTCGGGTAAGGGATCTATCAGGAGTTACCGAAATCAAATAGTACATGTGCGGTTCAGTAACTTCCCACATATGCTTGTAAATTGCGTATTGTGGAATTTAAACCCTCTACCACCAATGGAGAAGAGAAGGTGCACTAACACTTGTGCTAAGAGTTTATGTGCTTGAGAAACTAATTAGTTGAGACATATATGTGAAAGCGTTAAAGATTAAAGACTGCAAACTAATAATTCTCTTTTAAGTACTTTTAATAACTTATAAAGTGTCTTCTAAGGGAGGCTACATGCATCTCCAATCATGACATAAAAAGTTGTTTTTCATGATTTAGGTAGTTTTTTTATAAAAAAAAGAAAATAAAAAAAAATAAAAAAATAAAAAAAACTATTAGTATTACAGTATGGAGTTTAGGAGGTGACGTGACTTGAATCTACAATCGAGCCTCATTCTGTGGGTCAGGTCAGGAGTTTGTTAAGATCTTTCGAGATCAAACAGTATATGAACCATTTAGTAACTCCCACACATACTCGTAACTTGAATATGATGGGACTCGAATCCTCTACTGTTGGGAATTTGAACCGATGAATGCGGAAGCGACATGCCTAATATTCACAACATAACAAATAATAACGTCTATAACAGAAAAATAAGATGAGATAAAATTAAACCAATCACACACAACATAAGATATACGTGGAAACCTTAAAACAAGTGAAAAACCACTGGCCGTCATGACGACAGAGAAAGTTCCACTATATGATAAATTATTACAACCATATAATCCAGGATTCTCTCTCACAACCCTAACCCCAAACTACCGAGCCTTACCAAGCCCCTAAGTTAACAACCGAGGTTTACATCTTGGCTATCAGCTCACAACGCTCACTGGGTCCTCCTCCGAGTACTCCCCCTCTCGAATATCCCCTTAGGTCTCCCTTGATTATCACCCACGAATCTCCCTATTGATCCCTAGATATTCCCAAATCCCTCCCTAGATATTCTCATGGGTCTCCTCTCATATTCACCCACTCTTTCTGATGTTACAGATGTTTCTTTTTGCCCTACACAAAAAACATACTTACTGCTCCACACAAAAAGCATAGTTACAAGGTCCTAGTTATACTAGTTACGTGGAGTTCAAGTCCTACAAGGAAACTACTTTCTTTTACATATAAGATTACCTGTTATGTGCAAAATCCTTCTCCTTTACGCACAAGAACTTCTTATTCCATGTAAAGTATCTTTCCTTTATCCAGAAGGATCCTACAAGGAAACTACTTTCTTTTACATATAAGATTACCTGTTATGTGCAAAATCCTTCTCCTTTACGCACAAGAACTTCTTATTCCATGTAAAGTATCTTTCCTTTATCCAGAAGGACTTCCTAGAAGAAAACCTTTCCTTTTTCAAAGAAAATTTCTAGTTTCGCACAAATTTATGCCAAACCGCTATGGGTACACTGTCCGTAGCACAACGTTTCTCACAACGTGAATCTTTAGCATTGTACTGTTGTCCTCACCGCTGTTCAATGCACAATGCAAGGCACAATGATTTCTTCATTGATGGAAACCGCTCCCTAGATCGATGTGAAGGCACAACGCTAGGCATATCACAACTCTTCATTATTGGACCGCTATGTAAGGCACATCACTATGCACAACGCTAGGCACAACATTTTTCTTCCGTCTTAGTTTCTTTCGTTCTTCTTGGTCTTCAAACCTCCCTCAAACACCAACTCCAACTCCAACTTCCAAACATTTTCCCATGTCTCCAGGAAGTTTCACATCAGTTGAGTCTCGTTTGGTTCACCTTGGGTTCACTTGACAATATGATTCAAAACCTAACAATTCTCCCATTTGGCTTAAAATTCTTAAGACCTTTGTCCATAGCCACGACTCTCCATACCGAGAATCATCATACCCCACCACAAGGTATAACCACTTAGGAAAGAAACATCCTAAGATTTCTTCTTATTGTTCTGGCATTATGTCAAAACAACCCACCGAAATTGTGGTGCAAATCTTCATGTTAGATTTCCAGCGAGTTTGTCAACTATTGACATCCTTGTCCACCCACACACCTTGCATCACCTTTTGACCGATGCCCATGTGCAAACCTTTGGACCGCTAGCAGCAGCATATCCTCTTCCATAACCAATGGAGAAACTTGCCAAAAGGATAAATGTGTTATTGCATCACCCAAATCCAATGAAAGACTTGATGTTAGTACTGGGAGTGCTTTGTTGGATAAGCTCTACACCACACCAGAGACTTCGAGCGTTCAAGAGATTTTTTTTTTATCCCCTTGTGGCACCTAGATCGGATCTCCATGGGGCTCTGATACCAATTGTCAGGAATTTGAACTGATAAACGCGGAAGCAACATTCCTAATATTCATAACATAACAAATAATAATGTCTTTCATAGAAAAATAAGATGAGAGAAAATTAAACCAATAATACACAACACAAAATATACGTGGAAACCCTAAAATAGGGAAACAACCATGAGATGTCAAGACGACAGAGAAAGTTTCACTATATGATAAATTGTTACAACCATATACTCCCGGATTCTCTCTCACAACCCTAACCCTAAACTACCGAGCCTTACCAAGCCCTAAGCTAACAACCAAGCTTTACATCATGGCTTTTAGCTCACAACGCTCACCGGGTCATCCTCCGAGTACTCCCCCTCCTGAATATCCCCTTAGATCTCCCTTGATTATCATCCACGGATCTCCTTATTGATCCCCAGATATTCCTAGATCCCTCCCTAGATTTTCTCATGGGGTCTCCCCCCGGATCCACCCACTCTCTCCGATGTTACAGATGTTTCTTTTTGCTCCACACAAAAAACCTAGTTACAAGATTCTTGAAAATAGATACTCGCGTGTGTCTAAACAACTTAGAAGGGGGATGAATGAGTTGTTAATCCGTTATTACCAAATTTTCAGGTTAGTCAATATTACAAGTATAACCTCAAACACACAAACAATAAAATCAAGTATAAAATACAGAAATAAAAGAAACCTTGATTTTTACATGGAAACCCTCCAACTGGGAAAAACCACAGGCTGATATGTGCGCCACACACGGTCAACGAAATCCACTATCTGAAAAGGAATTTACACCCTCAAGTAATTCTTGGACTCTCACCCTAGATAACCTCAGGCTATGGACACTACCACTCACCACTCTTGGTTCAATCCCTAGTGATATCCCCTGATACACTACTCTTGACGTGAGCAACTCCTAATCTACCCGACGGGCCTTTTACAATGGCACTTGACCAATTACTTGAGCACTACCCACCAGTAGCCACAAGACTTTCCTTGCTTGTGTAACTTCACCTAGAAGCCACAAAACTTTGACTCATGAAGAGAATTAAAAGTCTATGTGAGTATGGCAATAATGATGCACAAATGCAACAAGTGCTAGACTAAACACAAGATGCTTAACTAGATGTTATAATGCAAATAAACATCCTAGTTATCAACAAAGCCTACATGTACATGCATGAGATGTCAATTAGTTGTAGAGATTTCTTACAACCTAATTGTCAACAAACAAAGTCAATTCAACACATGTTGTCAATAATCATGGCAAGGCCTAAAAACATGCAATTAACTAATTGATCGGTCTATTTCTATATATGTTTTAGACCCCTATTTCCTAGTCTTTGTGCTTTGTTCCCGAGTATTTTAGGTTGTTTGATGTGCTTGTTGAGCTGTGCAGGTCTCGTTATCAGAAGTGGTGCAAATATTCAAGTATGGAAGAAAAAATGTCAAAACTGATCAGAAGTACATTTTTCTGCAGTTGACCGCCCCCTAGGTAGTGCCTACCTAGTGGTCATATGTGGCGGTCAACTTAAGTTGAAGACTCCAAGAGAAAATTGTGAAGGATCGCCCCCTAGGTAGTGCCTACATAGCGGTCCTATCTAGCACCAAACTCCAGAGAAGTTGTTCATGAAGGACCGCGGCCTAGGCATGTCCTGTCTAACGGTCCTAGCTTGCACTAAACTCCAGCAGTGTGTCATTCAAGAGGCCGCCCCCCAGACACTGTCCTACATAGTGGTCCGACCTAGCGGTGTCTCCAGTGGTGTTGCAAAAAGATGACCGCGGGGTAGGCAAGTTGCCTACCTAGCGGCACGTGCAGCGAAATTTTAAGAAGTCTGATTCGTTTAGGTCAGCGAATGACGAAGTTGTGAGCCACTATAAATAAGACATCAGAGGGCTTCCAGAGGGGGTTAGAGACTGGGAGTTTGAGAGCTGTTCTACCATCCATCCTTGGAAGACACCGAAAAGCAAGAAGAAGACGAAGGATTCGAAGAAGATTAGAAGACAACAATGGGTTCTATCTTCTCCTCTTCTATATTTTTGTTTCCTCCATTGATGTGTAACTAAATCCTTACTAGGGATTCAATGTGAACCTCTATGAATACTCTTTGTTAGAATTGACTATATTTTCGTAATTCAAGTTTCGATTCATTCAATTTGTGATTTCTTCTTGTCTATGCATGGTTAGTGCTAGTCTTGAATCTAGGGTTTATATGTTAAGGTTGAGAGATGTGTGGGGTTTCAACAGTCTTAACCAATAATTAATTGAATGAATGAATTTATCGTAGCAGGTTATTGCACGTTATCTTTGGTTCTCTTGTTCTTGTGCTTAATAGGTTCTCAATCATAGTTTTTATGCAGGGTTTGCCAATGACTGTGATTGAGAATACTTGATTGTGTGCTTTGTGGGTTGTAGGTTATAGTTGATATGCAGGGTTTGCTATTTACTCAACTGAGAAACGCTTGGTGTATGGTTGATGTATTTTCTGTTATAGTTTATATGCAGGGTTTGCTATTGATTGTAGTAGAAGTACTTAATTTATCCCAGGACCACATAGCACTAATTATATATAATTTAAGAACGAACCCTTAACTTGATTAACATTCTTTGTAAAAGTCAATTCGAAGCATTGAGTAAACGTAGTTGGGGATCATTGATGACCTAGTCCTCTCACCTCTTGATCTCATTCTCGTATTCTTGTTAATTGTTTTCTTAGTTGAATCTAGTTTTTAATCTCAAATCAATCAAATCAATCTGAAATCTCTTGGTTACTGTTAATTGCTTAGCTTTAATTAGAATTAGTTTTAATCGATAAATCACTTTTCCTCGTGGGAACGATCCCTACTTGTCGCTGTACTTATCTCACGATTCGTGCACTTGCGAGTTAGGTTTTTATAATACGATTTTACACATCAAGTTTTTGGCGCCGCTGCCGGGGAATGGTGAATTTATTGATTATTTCTAGTTTTAGTTTTAGTTAATAGATTTATTAGTTCAGGTAGTCGAGTCATTAATTTTTAGCTTTTTAGATTTTTCTTTTTCTTTTTCTTTTCAGAGTTTACTAGTGATTTGTTTGCCTCATTGCAGGTTTTGACAGCAGATGCAAGGTAGAAGATCTCAACAGGGAGAATTATTACCTTTGAACGATAACATAGATCGTATCAAAAATTTAGCAATGGAAGACGAGCAAAATCAGGGACAGAATCAAGAGAGGGTGCAACAGGCCCCTAACCTTGTTCCTAATCCAGTATTTGAGCCAGAACCAATCAGAACTATGAAGGATTACAGTAGACCAGTTGTGAGCAATGATCCTTTGTGCATTGTGCTAGAACCTGCAGCAAGGAATTATGAGCTGAAGAGTAGCCATTACAATCAGCTGCCCCAGTTTCCATGGATTACCAGATGAAGATATACTCTTGTTCTTCAGAGAGTTTTATGGAGCAATACAGTCCCTACCTAACTACAGGATAACTGAAAATCAGCTGCGTATGAGATGCATTCCGCATGCATTGAAAGGAGAGGCAAAAGCTTGGCTGTTAACTTTGCCTCCTGCATCTTTGAGAACATGGGATGAAGTGCGAGAAAAGCTTACTGATCAGTATTATGCACCTCAGAAAACCAGTGAAATCCGAGCCAAAATTTCGAGTTTCATTCAGCAAGACAACAAGACTTTTTATGAGGCATGGGAGCGTTTCAAGAAATATACCAGGGACTGTCCTCAGCATGGATTTCTGACTAATCAGTTGTGTCAATGGTTTTATGATGGTCTGACTGAAGTTTCAGGACTTCTAGTGAACAATGCCTGTGGTGGATCTATGTATGACAAGCAGCCTGATGAGGTGTACGAGATCTTTGAGAAGTTGGCCCAGAATTCTCGTCATAAGAACTCCAGAAGAAAGAAGGGAATTTACACCGTGGATGCTAGCACAGAGAGTTCCATTCAAATGACACAGATAATGAAGAAGATAGATTCTTTTGCTACTGAAATTGGTCAACTGAAACAAAAGGTGTTTATGGGAGAGCACCAGGCAGCAGGTCCTGGACCTGAAGAAGAAGAAGTTAATGCCATGAACAACTTCAATCCCAGACCTAAGAATGATCCATATTCCAACACCTACAATCCAGGGTGGAGGAATCATCCTAATTTTTCATGGTCGAACAATCAGAACACCGGTAACCAATGGGGAAACAACAGCAATCAGAGACAGATTGACACCGGTGCTCAGCAAAACTTCGAATCTCAACCAAAGAAGCCTTCAATGGAAGAATTACTGGAGCAACTGCAGCAGCAAATCAAGCAGCAATCACTAGACATGCATCAGCAAATCCAGCAATTAACCCAGAGGTATGATATACAATTTCATAATATTAATGCTTCAATAAAGAAGACAGAGATTCAAGTTGGACAACTAGCTGAGGCTCAACAAAGAATGGAACAAGGAAAATTTCCAAGTTACACTGAGCAAGCTAAAGCTATAACAATTCTCCAAAATGGTAAGGTGCTAACTGATAATCAACCTGCTGAACTTTTTGATAAGCCTGTTACTGTTTCAGGTTCTTCAAAAGAAAATCTCAAGCACCAGGAGGATGAGATAGTGGTGGAAAAATCCAAGGATTCACCACCCCTACACAAGTCAGCAAATCCTTATGTGCCACCCATTCCATTCCCAGGGAGACTGAAAAAGAGCAAGTTGGAAAAGTCTTACAAAGACATATATGACATCTTTTCAAAGGTCAATGTCAACTTGCCCCTGTTGGAGATGATTCAGAAGATGCCTGCTTACGCTAAGTTTTTCAAAAGTCTTCATTCCAACAGACAGAAGTTTGGTCCGAACCATAAGGAATACATAACAGGAAATGCGAGTGCAGTTCTACAGAAGGAACTTCCTCCAAAGCTTGAGGATCCGGGTAGTTTCTGTATCAACATCACAATTGGGGGTACTAAGCTCGAGAAGGCGATGTTAGACTTGGGAGCTAGCATAAATCTGATGCCCTTCTCCGTTTATAAGCAAATTGGGTTGAATGAGCTTAAACCGACAATAATGTCACTTTTGTTAGCAGATGGATCAGCTCGGTATCGGAGAGGAATTGTGGAAGATGTGTTGGTACAAGTGGATAAGCTCGTCATTCCGACAGATTTCATAGTTCTTGACATGGATGATGTGAGTAGGGAGACAAACATGAGACCTATCCTTTTAGGTAGACCATTCATGAAGACAGCAAGAACAATCATTGATGTACATGAAGGAAAACTTTCTATGACTGTCTTGGATGAAAAGGTAGAATTCAAGGTCTTCAAGTCGGACTTGCAGGACATCAGCTTAATCGATTGTTTTGCCGTGGATACACTACAGTTAGAAGACTGACGAAAAGATGTGAGCGAGTTTTTTCTATCACTACTTAAGGACAAGGAAGAAAATGGTGTTCGTAAAGGGGAGACTTGTGAAGCACAATCATCATCAAAAATCAGTAAACTGAAGAGTGACAAAGCCAACTTGATGATGGAAGTGGAGGCCCTTAGGAAAGAAAGGGATGAGGCAATTAAGAAGGCAGAAGAGCTTGCAAGGTTGGTAGAAGAACAGGAGGAAGATTTTGCCCATAAGACAAGGAAAATCCAAAGGCAAGCAAAGTTGAAAGACCAGACAATAGATGCCATGAAGGAGGAATCATGCAAAAATGAGAATGCATTGAGAATTGCAAGGGTGAAGGAACGTGATTACTTAGTGGAACTTGAAAAGGCAGAAAACACTATCAAGTTCCTGACCGAGGAGCAAGGCGTTAAAAGAAAGTCCTTAGAGCTTAACATCGTCAATGGAGTTTCAAGCTATTCAAAAACAAAGGTTAGTAAAATCACATGTGGTCCTTCGTTTCTTCCTTACAATTGTTATTTTTGCCATACTAGGGGTCATAAAAAGGCCCAATGTGCGGAGTTTATTAAAAGTTGCAAAAAGAAGCAAAGAAAGCCTAGAGGAAAGCCAAGGAGAATTCGACAAGTTTGGGTCCACAAGGACAGATTGGACCCAGTGAGAGAAACCAGCATTGATGGAAGGAAAGTCCTTAACATGAAAAAGTGTCATGAACTCTTCGACACAAATGGTGGCCGTACAAGCGAAGGGGTTGCTCAGTTGGAAATCATTGTGCTATCAGAGCCGTAAGGCTCTTGTGCGTCTTGCCCAGACGTTAAATAAAGCGCCAGTGGGAGGCAACCCACCTAGGTAATATTTTCTTATTTTATATTTTTGTCTATTTTTGAGTCTGTTTGTTTTTTTGGAGTCTCGAACGTTCTTAAACCCGATGAATATGGTTACTGGATATAGAGTTTTAAAGGAGATATTATTCAATTCAGGTTTGGGGGTGTTCGATTAATTAATTTTTCTGTTTTAGGAGAGAGCTGGTATGTTTTATATGTGTTTTACTTTTGGCCAGGTATCAGGTATGAAGAAAATATTTTTTGCGGGATATGACCGCCCCCTAGGCACATGCCTGGGCAGCGGTCACTCTTAAAACGCGTCTCTGGAAGTCAATGCAAGGTAGGACCGCCCCCTAGGCACCTGCCTGGGAAGCGGTCTTTCTAAAGGGGTCTCTCTGGAGTTGACCGCTACTTATTCCCGCTGGATGTGCACGTTTCTGGCCAGCTGAAATTCCTGAAGATTGTCTCTGGACTTCAATGCAAGGTAGGACCGCCCCCTAGGCACCTGTCTGGGCAGCGGTCCAAACGTAAGTAATACGGTGCGTTTTGCACCTTGGGTTGCTTGCATTGCTTGGACCGCTAGGTAAGACCGCCCCCTGGGCAGGTACCTACCCAGCGGTCAATAAATAAAAACCCTATTGCACATTTAAATGGACCGTGCGCAGTCCTTCTCTTTCCCTTGGCTGCGCACGTCCTCTCTCCTCTCTTTCTCTCTCTATTTCTCTCTCCTTTCTCCATTGTTACTCTCTCTCTCCAACAAGTCACAAGGTATGATTTCTACCTCTCTCCTCTCAATTTTCTTCATGATTCCATTGTTTTTAACTTGAGATATCTTTACTTATGTAATTTTTGATGGATTTTGGGATTATTTTGTGTGAAAATTTCTAAATCCCTTGCTTAGAATCATTATGTTTCTTGTAAAAATTGATTGTCTTGTTAGATTTGAAACATGCATGGTTGGTATTTCATTTGTTTTAAATGGGATTTGAAATTATTGGCATGTGTGATTATAGTATTCTTTGATATAATGTTTTTTTTTTTTTTTGACATTGTTATTATTATAATGATGATATTATTGTTGGAATGCCCAATGTGGATTATAATGAGTTTGATACCGTTATACTGATGAGTTTTTATTGGCAATATGTGTATTTGGACACTTATTTTGATACGAAGTGCTGCCAATTTTTATTCCGAATATCTGTGGATTTATTTTGAATATTTATTGTGACAGATGGCAAAAACTCATGTTGGCAAGCGCCCTCGGATTAGTGCAGCAGATAAAGGAAAGCGTCCTGCCACTCCAAGACTGGCGCAACACAAAGAATTCCGAGATAGGGTGAACAGGTTCCAGGCACGGCCCTGGATTATTGAGAGGGGCATTGATCTAGAAAGTATGGCGCAGACGCCCATTCCAGCAGCCGTTGCTGCCCGCCAGTGGGAGAGGTACATTGCTAGGCCGACACGGCCTAATAGGAGTCTCGTAATCGAATTCTATGCCAGTGCTATAGCAGGGAGGCTCCAGGATGGGGGTGTTGTTGTGGTCCAGGGGGTTGAGATCCTGATCAATCGGATCTCAATCCAGAGGTGATAAATCAGTTCTTTGAGGTTCCTGATATTTCCATCAGAGGCGGAGGAGGAGTGGAGTACCTTGATACTCTTGACCCGTTTCGGGGCCGTTTAACTGCAGTCATTAGGATGGATGGGCTTGAACATTGGGACCTGTTGCTGAAGTTGTACCAGCGTGACATGCATGTGGACGTCGCCTTTTGGAACATTTTTCTGACATGTTCGCTGTTACCTTCTCAGCACCGCACCGAGATTTTCTATGATCAGGCTCGTATATTGCTCCGGCTGAGGACTAGTGGCCCCATCAACATTGGAAGGGTGATTTTTGGTGCTATTCGTGAAGCCTGTGGCACTGATGAATTATCCATGGTATTTCCATGTTTGATCACGGCTTTCTGCAGTCGGGCAGGAATTGATGTGACTGCAGGTTTGGAGCACAATGACCCATCCATGCTCACCAGGACTAGATGGAGCCAGCAGTTGGCTCTTCGGGGTTTGCCTCCTGTTGGAGATTATGCGCGACGCAGACGTCGCAGAGAGGAGCGCGCAGCAGCAGCTGCCGCGATGGCACAGGAGCAGCCCGAGGAGGATGCACCTGCAGCACAGCCCGGAGGTGATCAGTTTCACACTCTTTTGCAGGCTATGAAGGCTCACATGGATTTGCGCATCAGACAGATGGAGGTTCGTATGGAGGAGCGTTTTGACGATGTCGAAACGAGCATAGATGATTTGCGCACGATGATGACTAGTCGGTTTTCTGTGGCTAGTGGGAGTGGAGCTCCATCTCAGCCTCCTATTCCTGATCAGGATCCTTATGCAGCTAGTGGATCGGGATTTGAGCAGCAGTTTGATGACCAGAGGACCCCGATCATGCAGTTTGATGATGAGGAGCAGCAGGATGACCAGTTAGACTCCGATCAGCACACCGAGATCTTACCTTCAGATGAGGATGGCGGAGATTGACAGGATATGATTTCTTTTGACTTTTTCTTTTTCTTTTTCTTTTTCTTTTATTTTCTTTGGATATTGTAGTTTGTTTCTTTATGTCTGTCCCTGCCAAAACTGTCTTGACTGTCAACATTGGGGACAATGTTAAGCTCAGGTTTGGGGGTGTGTCGTTTTGGTTTTAGTTTTATGTTCGTTCAGAGTCTGTCGTTCCTCCTGAATCTTTGATGAGATGCTTTGATGTGTGCTTTAGAACCAGTATGCTTTATTCACTGAGTTTAAACTAAAGTCTAGCCACTTAGAGTATTGCGTTGCATTTTTCAAAAATTATGACATGCTCTTGATATGATAGTGGATAGGATGCTTAGTTGGATTGCCATGATTAATAGTGGAGACTACCTTGGTGAGTTCACTAAGCCAAAAAGCGTACATAAATGACATGATATGAGTGATTAATTGTTTCTACTCTTTAAACACTACATAGGTTCTTAGCACTAGACTTGATCTCTATAGGTTTAACATTGAGCATTATAGAACGTTCATCATAAAAGATTTCACATGCTATCTTTAATCTTGAGTAAAGTGAACCAATGGAAGTGATTTCAGACTATGTGTGCTTGATCTACTTAAAAGGCCTTAAATATTCCCTACCTTATGTGTGTGCTCCATAGCCCTGTTTGAAGCCAAACACTGATTAGCCTTTTTCTTTCTTCACCACACTGACTTTAACCCATGTAAGCCTGAATTATAGCCTTACCTTTTTAACTTGGGATCATACATTGAGATTGTGAAGAAGACTTGAGATTTCGCCGCAGGAATATGTGCGAAGGTAATGAGTAACAAGTGAAGAAGAGCTGCATTCAATCCAAAGCTGAGAGGAACTGTATTTGTATTCATTCAAAAAAAAAATGGTGCAACAGAAATATGCACGGTTTAATGAATTCAACCAGTCAAATGACTGGTAGTGTTGTATCTACTCTTAAAAGGAGTTATCAAGAATTTGGTGAAAGAGGTGGTTTGAAATTAATGGTGAGTGGTGTCATTCCACTTGCAAACAGAAAGAAAGGAAGGCCTAAAAGAAAGCAAGGCCTTGAAGACAAAGTGAAGGCTCTCATTGAATGATCCTAGGGTTTTTGAATTCCTTTTTTCCTGTTCTTTCTTAGCCCTTACCCAATAGCCCCATTACAACCATAATGAAAGTCTGATTGATCTGCTGGTTATCCTTGCAATGAAAGTAGAAGGTAAGAGTGTGCTTAATCTTGTTCATAATGCCTGATTCTTTTCATGAGATCTTTTGCTTACAAATCAAGCGTTCTTTCAATGATATATTCATATGCGATAATAACTTGAAATTTCTTGTGCATAAATTCCATTCGCATATGCTTGATGAGTGTTTTTGCCTAGGTTCTGTGTGAAAATATGAGCGATATCTTGTGAGAGTTAGAGTCAAGGCGAATTATATCTATGGCATCTGGCAAAGGTGTTTTTGATGCTAGATTGTCTTGAGCATGGGCTTTTCATTTAAAACGAACAATGTTTTCAGTTTTGTGGCTTAATTTTAGTCTTTACATATTGGCTTAAGCATGCATTGTTTCGTTATGGGCGCTATTCGATTGCATCTCGAATGATGGGATTTTGTTGGATATGTTTGTGGGTGTCATAGCTGTAAACCCTCAGGAGACAAAACTCCTCCTCTAGGGACACCTAGAGGTTTAAAGGCTTGTAGCATATGCTCAATGCTATCGCGCTCCCTGCGAAAGTGGCTTAGCTAGGATTTAGTTTTTCTTTTTAGTTGGTTAGTTGGTTTTGCTCGAGGGCTAGCAAAAGTTAGGTTTGGGGGTATTTGATTGGTCTATTTCTATATATGTTATAGACCCCTATTTCCTAGTCTTTGTGCTTTGTTCCCGAGTATTTTAGGTTGTTTGATGTGCTTGTTGAGCTGTGCAGGTCTCGTTATCAGAAGTGGTGCAAATATTCAAGTATGGAAGAAAAAATGTCAAAACTGATCAGAAGTACATTTTTCTGCAGTTGACCGCCCCCTAGGTAGTGCCTACCTAGCGGTCATATGTGGCGGTCAACTTAAGTTGAAGACTCCAAGAGAAAATTGTGAAGGACCGCCCCCTAGGTAGTGCCTACATAGCGGTCATATCTAGCACCAAACTCCAGAGAAGTTGTTCATGAAGGACCGCGGCCTAGGCATGTCCTGTCTAACGGTCCTAACTTGCACTAAACTCCAGCAGTGTGTCATTCAAGAGACCGCCCCCCAGACACTGTCCTACATAGCGGTCCGACCTAGCAGTGGTCTCCAGTGGTGTTGCAAAAAGATGACCGCGGGGTAGGCAAGTTGCCTACCTAGCAGTACGTGCAGCGAAATTTTAAGAAGTCTGATTCGTTTAGGTCAGCGAATGACGAAGTTGCGAGCCACTATAAATAAGACATCAGAGGGCTTTTAGAGGGGGTTAGAGACTGCGAGTTTGAGAGTTGTTCTACCATCCATCCTTGGAAGACACCGAAAAGCAAGAAGAAGATGAAGGATTCGAAGAAGATTAGAAGACAACAATGGGTTTTATCTTCTCCTCTTCTATATTTTTGTTTCCTCCATTGATGTGTAACTAAATCCTTACTAGGGATTCAATGTGAACCTCTATGAATACTCTTTGTTAGAATTGACTATATTTTCGTAATTCAAGTTTCGATTCATTCAATTTGTGATTTCTTCTTGTCTATGCATGGTTAGTGCTAGTCTTGAATCTAGGGTTTATATGTTAAGGTTGAGAGATGTGTGGGGTTTCACCAGTCTTAACCAATAATTAATTGAATGAATGAATTTATCGTAGCAGGTTATTGCACGTTATCTTTGGTTCTCTTGTTCTTGTGCTTAATAGGTTCTCAATCATAGTTTTTATGCAGGGTTTGCCAATGACTGTGATTGAGAATACTTGATTGTGTGCTTTGTGGGTTGTAGGTTATAGTTGATATGCAGGGTTTGCTATTTACTCAACTGAGAAACGCTTGGTGTATGGTTGATGTATTTTCTGTTATAGTTTATATGCAGGGTTTGCTATTGATTGTAGTAGAAGTACTTAATTTATCCCAGGACCACATAACACTAATTATATATAATTTAAGAACGAACCCTTAACTTGATTAACATTCTTTGTAAAAGTCAATTCGAAGCATTGAGTAAACGTAGTTGGGGATCATTGATGACCTAGTCCTCTCACCTCTTGATCTCATTCTCATATTCTTGTTAATTGTTTTCTTAGTTGAATCTAGTTTTTAATCTCAAATCAATCAAATCAATCTGAAATCTCTTGGTTACTGTTAATTGCTTAGCTTTAATTAGAATTAGTTTTAATCGATAAATCACTTTTCCTCGTGGGAACGATCCCTACTTGTCGCTGTACTTATCTCACAATTCGTGCACTTGCGGTTAGGTTTTTATAATATGATTTTACACATCACTAATGCAATCAAGATATTGTCAATCAAAAGGCCAATCAACACAAGTTGTCAAATAACATGGCAAGGACACTAAATGCAATAAACAAATGCATTCAATGAGTCCTACACATCAATGATGTCTAAATGTAAAACATAAAGACTTAGCTAGATGTTATCAATCACAAAACAATCCTAACTATCAAATAATGTCAACATTTCAAACATGTGAACTCAATTAATTGTAGAGAATTTCTACCAACATAATTGTCAATTAAATCCACAAGAACATTCAATAAAGCTTGACTAGATAAATAAACATTAATCTATCAACCTAATCATCAACCAATTTTACAAGAATGTTCTAGGGTTAGCTATTTGGGAAAAATCATCTTAATCATGTAAGCTATCACAAACAAAACTCAATCATGTCATAACTTCATTAAATATGCAATAAGAGTGAAGATTTGCTAAACTAAACAATAAAAGATATGTCTTGACTAAGATAGAACAATAAATGAAGATGTTGTGTTTGTTCTACTTACCAAGTCATAAATGAAGAAGACCCATGGAAGATTGATGCATGAAACATGTTAGATGTACATGGGTTTTGGGTTTGGAGAGTTAAAGAAGCAAGCTTGAAGCTTTCTCTCTCTAGAAAACTCTTAATCTCTCTTTAGGGTTGTGTATCTTTTGTTCTCTTCAATAAAAATGCGAGAAAAAGATGTATTTATAGTGCTTAGATGATAGCCCTATAAATTTCATGACTTACCCAATAAAAATGAGCCAAATCGGACTCTAAATGAGTGAGATATGGTCAAATTATGAAACAGGGTCAGGAATTAGGCTTGCCATAGTCTAGGTGCCGCGGTCAGCCAAGATGGCACTTGGACTACGGAAATTAATGTAGCTAGCATGCCTCTGTCACCCAAGGCGGCACTTGAACTGTGGCAAAGCGTCATAGCACAAAGCTTGATTTTCAAGCGACTCAAAACATGACCAAATGACATCGAAACCTTTTGTATAATATATCGTTGGAAAGATATGGATGTCTACTTTCTACACCAATTAACAAAACATGATTTGGATTACTGTAGAAAACGTTATGGTCATTTGAGTGACCAAAGGTCAGATTTGGAAAACAGCTGAGATGCCCTGTTTTAGTGGTCACTTTGGAGATATCAAAACCAATCCAAACGGTCATGAAATATTACGAATAATATACCGTTGGAAAGGTATAGGTGTCTAGTTTGTCTAGAATTTTACAAAACTCAATTTCAATCTTTTTACAAATAGTTACGGTCACAAAATCATACAAAGGTCAGTTTAGAAAAACATTTAAATAATTGAAATCCAGTCTTTTGAAACTAGACAGTTTACTCCAAATAAGCAAACCGAATCTAACACTTATCCAAAAGAAGAATGAGACCTTCTCAAGTGGTCAACCATCGTGCTAAGACATGCACACCATCGTGCAAGCGCGGACGTTTCCGATCACACAAACAGAAACCAATTACACCACACTTAAGACTAACATGAAGTGCAAGTGTGGTTGTGAATAAATAACATGCATGGGAAAGGATAACGTCATGAAAAATCACCAAGCATGTGACACACAAAAGATATGCAATATATGAAAATGCATAAGTGTGATGATAAAGCACACAATTAAGAGAACCACAAATGCAATCATATAAATGCAATGAAAGTGCGTGTGTGCTAAAAGACATAGATGCGCAAATCAATGAAATACACATGCATGATAACAAATGCAAGATAGATAAAGATGTATGCAAGTGTGTGTGTGCACCTAATCTCTTCAAGAATCAAGGTCAAGTGATATACCTTTTGAAGCTCTTGATCTTGAATTCACCGGGATGCTTGGAAGCTTGCCTTGATAATCATCAAGATGACCTAAGCTACCCATAACACAATTATTCCCAATGTGGTATGTCATGAAATAAGCCAATCACAAAATAGAGGTCCTTACAATTCTAGTTATACTAGTTACATTGAGTTCAAGTCCTACAAGGAAACTACTTTCTTTTACATAAAAGATTTCATGTTACATGCAAAGTCCTTCTCTTCTACGCACAAGAACTTTCTATTCCATGCAAAGATTCTTTCCTTTATCCATAAAGACTTCACAGAAGAAAACCTTTCCTTTTTCAAAGAAGATTTCTGGTTCTATATAAAATTTTGCCAAACTGGGGGTACCGCTGTCTATAGCATAGCGTTTCTCATAGTATAAATCTCTAGCATTTGATTGTTGTCCTCATCGTTGTGTAATGCACAGCGCAAGGCACATCGTTTTCTTCATTGATGGAAACCAATCCTTAGACCGCTGTGCAAGGGACAATGTTAGGAACAGCGCTAGGCACAACGCAACTCTTTATTATAGGACCTATGTGTAAGGCATGGCACTAGGCACAACGCTAGGCATAACATTAGGCACAGCACTAAACACAACACTTTTCTTCGATCTTCATTTCTTCAATTCTTCTTGGTCTTTGAACCTCCCTCAAACACCAAATCCAACTTTTAAATGTTTTCCCATGTCTCCAGGAAGTTTCACATCAGTTGAATTTTGATTGGTTCACATTGGGTTCACTTGACATTAAGAGCCAAAACCTAGCATCTACTACTAACGGAGGAGGGGAGGTGCGCACACTACCACCTATGCTAAGAGTTGATATGCTCAAGAAATTAATTTGTTGAGACATATGTGAAAGTATTTAAAATTAAAGACTGCAAATTAAAAATTATCTTCTAACTATTTAATAACTAATAAAGTGTCCTCCAAGGGGTGCTATGTACATTTCTCCTATTGAGAAGTGTTTTAGTATGCCTAGTGTATACGTTCAACCCAATCAATTTATGTCATGTGACATGGATAACCAATCAGGCAATCTCATTATATTTACATGCTACATGATACAATATAATTAAGTTGCTTTTGGGTATACACGCGCCCATACATATCGAAGCATTTCTCTTCTTTTAAGACACTATCTCTTCCCATTTTGACACATGTTAACTCTTCACTTTTGAGACATAAGTATACCCTAATCAATGATTAATAAGAAAAACTTTCTAGAAAATAATTTTTATTCTTTCAAGATGTCAAACAATCAAACTGATCACCTTGGATTCAACTATATATATTCTTATATATCTTACAATTTTAATTTATTAGTAAGACTATAATTTGACGAGAATAATTAAAGAAGCAAATATAATACCTATAACCTACTCCTTGGTTGGATCGGTTGTTTATCTCTCTATATATATCTGTTAGGTTTTGGCTCGTATTCTCGAATGAACCCAATGTTAACCAAACGAGATTCAACTGATGTGAAACTTCCTGGAGACGTGGGATACGTTTGGAAGATTGAAGTTGGTGTTTTAGGGAGGTTTGAAGACCATGAAGAACTGAAGAAGTGGTTCGTTTCATCGTATGGATCGCGATTTTCTGAGTGATGTAATTTCAAGTGACTTGCAATGGTTTAGGAAGCAGGTGTGCAATCGTGACCCGAATCATAGTCAATCATAAGTATGCGTGGAACGGGAAATCTTCAACAAAAAAGAAAAGTGTTCTTTTGGGAAGTTCTTGTGCTTGAAGGAAAAGGAATACTCTTTACAAAAAGACTTGTCATAAAAGAAAATAGTATTTATATGAAACAAGTAAGTCTTGTACGTTTAGAAGTAAGATTTTCTTTTATCTTAAACTCTCTGTAACTAGTATAAATAGACTTAATATCTATGTTATTAGATTTTTTAAGGATGTGGAGCAAAAAAGAACACCATGTAACATCAGAGAGAGTGTGGTGAGATCCTGAGAGACCCAAGGGAATATTAGTGGATCAAGTTAGAGATCTGATTGCTTCACTTTCTATCATTTTGAGTTCATTTCTCGGGTAAAACCAGGTATTTAATATGATAAAATAAGTGTTTCAGGTATTTATGGAGTTCAGGGGCATTGGCGTAATTTTGGAGGATCAGGGGTAAAAGTAGAAATATGAAGAATATATTGAAGATTCTGTAATTAGAGAAGAGTTGAGGGGTGCCTTTTGTAATTTTCCAACCAACACATAGCAGCTTGCCACGTCATTAATGAAATGGTGTGTTTCATGTTAGGCCTTTGCCTGACCCGGCCCAAGATCTGAAAAGCCCATCAGGTCATGCCTAGTTACTGAATGTACCCCAGTCTCTCACTAAGTGCACCCCAACACATCAGGATGACGTCAGCGACTTCAACCTTGAGCGAACCAAGTGCAGACCCGTCGCGCCCGACCCGACTCGACCCGACATCAACCCGGCCCTATCCAGCAATGTTTCGTTGTATTTTCCGGTGGTTTTTTTACCCATATTGACGGCGTGGGTCCCCCCGGTCCGTTTGGCACCCTTTTTCACACCTCCATGCACACTTTTCCCAAAGCTCCAATTCTCCCAAGCTTCTATGGCTTCCAAGCTCGTGCCACCTCCAAGTCCCCCACCATGGCAAGCAAGTAGCACCCCACGCGACAGTAATTTTCACGGTTGAAGTGTCGCGGTTCAGATGTCGCTTCGACCAACCGCGGCAGTTCGTCTTTAGGTCATTTTGGACGAGTTTTTAGCCCTATTTTGGACCCCTATTTTGGACCCATATATATACTTCTCTTTATCTTATAATAGGAGAGAGGAGACATACAAGAAGATCCAAAAAATCATCATCCAAAAAACCTTTCATTTCACATTCTCTTCCACACAACCAACCACTCCCAAAAATCCAAACACATCTCCCATTTTCCATTTTACCTCATCCACTATCACTCCACCTTTTGGGAAAAAGAGAGTGAGGAAGGATTGAAAGAGATGAAAATTCAAAGAAAGAGAGAAAGCTCTCCATATAGTTTTCTCTAAACTCTTTCTCTTTTATTCTTTATAATAGCCATGTACTCATTTGAGATTATTTGTTGTATGACTATTAGTTGTAATATGAGCTAAATATTTATTGCTAGGATTTGATGAAACCCTACTCTTGAATATCTATATGTATTGACCTTTGTTTATTCTTTTTGTGCAAGTGTGGTTTGTATAGGTATTTTAGTGTGCTTAAAGCTTTCAATTGATTGATCTCCTTTTGAATGAATTTTTGTGGTGTGTTATGTACTGACCGGAGATGCACACCACGTGTTCGATAAAATGTCATCTATGTATGTCTAGAAAAGTAGACCTACTTATGCTAGCGTATAGGATTCGTTTGTGCGCCAAAATCCTTAATGAACTCATTCATACATTCTGAGTAATCAAAAGATAAGCTTGGGTATGTTTTGAGTGTAACCTATTCTACTTGACCAAGATTATAGGTTAATATTAGGGTGCATGAGTCTATAAATTGCATGAGCATGTTTTGGGTGAATAATTAAGTCTAGAACGGAAGTCAATATAGGGTGGGGTGTAGTCAAATCCTAGCATATTTCTCTCCATTATCACATTCGAGTTTAATTTCGTGTTACTTCTTTATTGCATTAGCATTAATCCTTTAATTAATTTAGTTTAATTTGCTTAATTTGAAAGCCCTCATTATTGATTGTTTGAATAGCAAATAGGCTAGTCCATTTCATTAATCGATCACTCGATCCCTGTGAGAACGAACTTTACTTACTATTGTGCTACTCTCCGACCTCGTCTTATTGCGAGTGTCACTAAAGAGACTAGTCAAGATCCGTGGGTGATATTTAGGGGAGACCTAGGGGATATTATGGGGGGACTCGGTGAGGATCTTGTGAGTGGGGTTTGGGGTTAAGGTGAGAGAGTTAATCTTAGAGTATATGGTTGTAACAGTTTATCATATAGTGGAAATTTCTCTGTCACCCTGACGGCCTATGGTTTTTTATCCTATTTGGGTTTTCTACGTATATCTTGTGTTATGATTAATTATTCTCTCTCATCTATTTTTCTATTTATTTTTCTGTTTATTGATGTTATTAATTGCTATGAGTTATGGGTGTATATTAAGCAAGACGTTTCTGCCTTCATTGATTCGGAATTATCCCCAACAATATCTTGGTGGAAGAGTTTCGTGTCTTACTTTACTCATGAAATAACAAGTGTGTAAAAACCTTTCAATTTTGTGAGAGTAGTAATTCAGACCACAATTATAATGTTTGGTCTAAATTGATATGAACATAACTTTAACCCTCATTTGGTGTTAGATAGCTATGAAAAAAAGAAAGGGAAACATAAGAGCTGGCTTAATTTTCAGAGTGTGTGCATACATACGAAATTCATTAGTTGAAACAACAACAAAAATGTCTAAATCTGGAATGAAATTCTGTTAGGATTTAGTTAACCTACAATTGTTGGCTACATGTTAAATAACAATTGTTTGGGCTATTTGACTTATTGGGCTTCGAAAATATGTTTGAGTATGGGTTAAAATGTGTAGAGACCAATGCTAATTGAAATGGGCTTGATGGGATTCCATTTTGGGTTAGTATATAAAGATTGTTCATTCATGGTCATGGTCCCCAAGTCAAATCCTATATATATATATATATGAAGTTTGATCTCCACTTTAAGAACACCACTCATTTTTTCCAGAAAATTCACAAAGCACATTAAGAATTCTCAAGAGGATTTGGCTGTGGAAGACATTACCATTCATTGCCTTCCAAAGACCACCTTGTGAAAATGGATCCAGGTGTGTCTTCTTGCCAATTGTTCTTAACAAGTTCAATATGACATTTTTAACACTCTTGATTGGAGATTTGTGCTTGGAATTTCTGATATTTGGATGCTTGGAAATCTCTAATATTTAAAATTGGAAACTTACAAGTGGTATCAAAGCCATTCATGTTGAATTATTGAGTAACAATTGCCCATAGGACTTTTGAATTCATTGAATATCTATATGATTGAGTCTACTACAGTTTCCCTTTTTGAAGTAAACTATGTGCGCATGTGTATTTATCTATTGATTGTCCATATAATTGCAATTGTTGAAATCATGTTACTGCAGTATTTTAAATGGGGACTTGAGTTCATGTGAGTTTATATGATTTGATGTAGGATCATCTGATTGCAATTGTTGAGTGTCCTACAATTTGGTTTACTGCAGTATTTTTCAAAGCCGTGAGCTACATGTTTATTTGATCAATATTCATGTGATTACTAGATATTCAATGTCCATGTGATAGTCTCATTTGGGATATATATGTTTGTTGTCTTTTAAGGAAATATTGAATGTTAATTTCCTTTGAGTTTGCTTCAATGTGTTATAACAGTATGTATATTTGCATGTTGGATACCTATGTGATTGTTTCCTTTTGGGAAATAAATGTTTGGTGTTTCAAAATAAATCGATTGAAATTATATGTTGCCAAAGTAACCTTTATAATGCAAATTTGTTTATTTTGGACCCTAAAGATGTGCTTGTCGATTATTTATGCGAATGATGACCGGCCCAAAGGAAGGTTGTTGTTTGCCCAAATAGTAGGCATACTTGAGGTGATAAATATGTGAGAATTATTAGGCTTTCTATGTGAAAAATAGGTCAGTCCAAAGAAAGGCTTATTGCTTGACAGGATTAATTCTCAATATTTGATTACTGCACGGAGAGTACCACTTACTGTTGATGTTTTTGTCAAAAGACTAAATATCAATGTTGTGCTAGGTATTTTGTATTAGGGCCCACCATTGTGTGAATTGTTTGATCATGTCTTGTATGAATTTATTATTGAATACTCTTGGATTGTGTCGTGATCATTGATTGTGAGCCTGTAATTTTGTTTTGTTCTCAATTCAGTTAACGCTTATGCTTCATCGATATCTGCCAATATCAATTCCATTCATGTGCTTAACGGCACAAACTTCAAGAATTGGAAAGAGAACATTATGATTGTTCTCGGTTACATGGATCTTGACCTTGTGCTTCAAGAAGAACATCCTGCACTTCTCAGTGAGAATAGTTCCAATAATGATAAAATGAACATGGAGAGGTGGGACCGTTCTAATCGCATGAGTCTTATGATCATGAAACGTTCCATTCCGAAAATCTTTAGGGGCTTTATGTCCGAGGAAAAGAATGCTACGAAGTTCCTTAAGGAAATAGAACAACGTTTTGTGAAAAACGAAAAGGTTGAAACAAGTACCATTTTGTCTAACCTTGTTTCAATGAAGTATAAAGGAAATGGGAACATAAGGGAGTACATCATGGAGATGTCTAATCTCAATTCCTGCACAATACAGTCAATTTAAAATGAGTTACAACACCCAAAAGGACAAATGGACTCTTAATGAGCTCATATCTCACTGTGTGCAAGAGGAAGAGGGAATTAAGAGAGAAAGAACTAAAAGCACTCATTTAGCAACCGGTTTTAAGGACAAGAAAAGGAAAAAAGGAAAAGAAGCTACAGCTGGGACGTCACAGCATAAGGTACAAAAGAAGCAGGATGAGGTGTTTACCTGCTACTTTTGCAAGAAAGCTAGACACATGAAGAAAGACTATCCCAAGTACGCCAACTGGCGTGTCAAGAAAGGTATGCTTCTCGCTTTGGTTTGTTCTGAAGTTAATTTAGCTTTTGTCCTCAGACACACTTAGTGGATAGATTCTGGCTTTACTACTCATATAAGCATGTCTATGCAAGGTTGCCTGTGGAGCCGACAACAAAGTGATGTAGAAAAATCCATCTATGTGGGCGACGGCAAAACAGTTATAGTGGAGGCCATAGGAACTTTTAGGTTGTTGTTAAAAACTGGTCATTTTTTGAGTTTGGAAGAGACTTATGTAGTACTGTCTTTTAGAAGAAATTTGGTATCAATTTCTGTTTTGGACAAATCTGGTTACTTTTGTTCTTTTGGAAATAATAAATTTAGTTTCTTTCAAGATTTGAATCTTATTGGTACTGGTTCTCTATCTTTTCATGATAGCCTATATTTGTTGAATCACTACAAGAAAAATAGTCTAAGACAACATTCAATTAGCAACATACATCATGTAAATGTTGCCAAAAGTCACATATCGCAACGCGCGAAAAATGCATGTTGTGGAAGTGATTTACAACAACACACATACGTAAGTAGTCAATAATGGAAGACATATTGCAACGTACAACTGATGAATGTTGCGAAAGGTTACGTATTACAACACGCAATGCGAGTTGTTAAAAAATTACAATATATGACAACACACATTTTACGCAAGTTGTTAAACGACTTGTCTTTCGCAACACATAAGTTTACATGTTGTTAAACTATTAGTTTTTCGCAACACGCAAATTTGCATGTTGTTAAATTTCTTGCATTTCGCAACACACAAACCCGCATGTTGTTAAATGTCTTGCGTTTCACAACACGCAGACTCGCATATTGCTAAATTTCCTACATTTCACAACACTCAATCTGCACGTTGTTAAAAGTGTTTATCTTCCGCAACGGGCAACTTTGCTTGTTGTTAAAAATGTATCTTTCGCAACACGCACTTCCTTATGTTGTTAAAAGTAACATATTCTACAACACACTAATTTTATTGTTGTCATAGACTTATCTTTAACAACATACTTTGTTTTAATGTTGTCAAAACTCAGAGTTTTTACAACTAGATTATGCATATTGTTAAAAATAACTAAATATTCATTTTCAAAATATGGTGTTTTAAATGCTCATTATTTTTTTATACTAATTAATTTAATCTAAATAGATAAAAATAAAAATTTAATATTTGATCATTTTATTTATATTATTAAAGGATGTTTACTGTAGCAATATAGACAGATATATAGCAATAACATAATTATTAGGGTAGTTACGCTACATTAAAAAAACTTAAAATTTTGACTAAATTTTATTATTTAAATATTTAGTTATTTATTTTTATTCAACTAAGTGATAGAAATCTATTATTTATTATGTACATTATATATATAAATAATATATTATTATATTAAATAATATATAATTATATATATAATATACTTTTATATTTTATTATTATTATTATCCGTAATATATCATGTTATTATGAATGTTTTATAATTAGGGGTATTTTGGTCAAAATACAGTTAACTCAATTACATTCTGTTGTTAACCAAACAAAACAATATTGATTCAAAGACTAATTTTAAAGTTCCAACCAAACAGAAAACTTAGGGCCCGTCCTGTAAGCCGTTTTTTGTTTTTGTTTTTCGAAAATAAAAATAAAAATGAAAACAGTGTTTTTGGTTTTGTTTTTGAATTCCGAATACGCGTCTGGTAGCATTTGCTGGAATCCGTATTTTGAAAATAAAAACGGAAAAAACGCGTCCGGTAGAATAACCAAAACTTTCGAAAATTGAAATATCAATTTTTAATTTTTTTTTAATATTATAACAATTATAAATAAATGATTAAATAATTAACAAAAAAACATTTTTTAATTTAATTTAGGGTTTAAGAAATTTTAACAGCTGAAGGGGAAGAGGAAGAGGAAGAGGAAGAAGAAGAAGACCAGATCGGCAGAGATCGGCGGCGATCGGAGGAGGAAGAAGAAGAAGGGAGGAGGAAGAAGAAGAAGATGACGGTGGGGAGAAGAAGAAGGTGACGGCGGGGAGAAGGAGAAGAAGAAAGGAAGAAGAAGAAAGGACGAAGAAGAAGATGGGTGGCGGGAGCCATGGATGAAGAAAGGAAGAAGAAGAAAGAAAGAAGAAGAAGATGAGTTGAGGAAGAAGAAGATGAGGTCGTGGGTGGTGGGTGAGAGAAAAGAAAAAAAATAATTTAAAATGACATGGGACCCATTTAATTAATAATATGGGACCCACTTTAATGAAAAATAAAAACAAAAACAAAAACAACTTTTTTTTGTTTTTCAAAACTTTAACAATTAACACTGCTTTTGTTTTTCATTTTGTTTTTGTATTTCGAAAATAAAATGAAAAACGGTTTACAGGACGCGAATTCGAAATCGTTTTTGGAAAATAAAAACAAAAACAGGCTGAAAACGTGCTGCAGGACGCCACCTTAGTTTTCCTTTCCTTTCCTTTCCTTTCCTTTCCATTCTCATTCTCATTCTCATTCTCATTCTCATTCTCATTCTCATTCTTATTACCATTCCACTATGTAACCAAACGTGACCATAAAATATTGACCAATAACTCGACTATATATGTTTTAAAAAATATAATTTTATTAAAAGTTTCAATAAATATTTTTTAATATATGTCTATTGTAGAAATTAGAATTTTGATTAGTTGAATAAATTTAAATTTATCTAACAAGGTTTTTTTTATTTATTTATTTCTAACAACTCATATAGGTTATATATAAATATTGTTCAATTGTTAACACAACAAGTCTTGTAGTCAAGCGGTAAAGACTTCCAACTATTGACTTGAGGTCTCAAGTTCAATTCCGAATAATGACAATTAATTGTCATTATTATCATTAGTGGCTAGAGATGGCGGCGGCGATGGTGGGTGGTCATACGGACGGCGGCGGCGATGGTGGGTGGTCGAACGGACGGCGGCGGCAGCGGCGGTGGGTGGCCGACGATGATGGAGGTGGGTTGCCGGACGACATCGGGTGGCCGGATGGCGGCGGCGGAGTGTTAACATCTACCGCAACGTACTACATTTGTTGCAGCATACTTATCTACAGCAACACACAAAGCGTGTTGTTATAGACGTTTATGTACAATGCGTGTTGTCAGAAATATTTTTGAAAACGAACGTGGTGTGTTGTTATAAATATCTACGACAACATACATAGACGTTGTCATTAGTTATAACAACGCGCGCTTCATGTTGTTATTATATCTACAACAACATGCGGTGTAAGTTGTAAAATGCATATCATCTTTTGGCAACACCCGTATCAACAACAGGCAATGTATGTTGCGAAAAGTTTTCGCAACACACATTGTGTGTTGCGGTAGACCTAATTTGTTGTAGTGAATACAATTGCCTCATTTAATGAAACCTTGCAAACAAGTTCATGTGGTACAAAATGAAAATTAACTGACAGGGATTTCGCCACATTATGGCACAAGCGTTTAGGCCATATCCCTAAATAGAGAATTGAGAGACTTGTGTCTGACGGGATTCTTAATCCCCTTGATTTGACAGATTTCCAAGTCTGTATTGAGTGTATAAAGGGGAAATAGACAAACATTAAGAGATTAGGTGCTAACAGATGTTCTGACGTCTCAAAATTGATTCATACTAATATTTGTGGACCATTCCCTACGGGTTCTTGGAATGGTCAATAGTATTTTATTATATTCATAGACGACTATTCAAGGTACGGATACCTATATCTAATTCATGAGAAGTCTCAATCTTTAGATGTATTTAAGGCCTTCAAAGCTAAAGTTGAAAACCAACTTGGCAAGAAAATTAAAGTTGTCAAATCTGACTGTGGTAGTGAATACTATGGTAAATATGACGGATTCAGTGAATAACGTTCAAGACCTTTCGTAAAATTCCTAGAGGAATGAGGTATCGTCCTGTAATACACAATGCCGAGCAAACCCAGCATGAATGGTGTTGCTGAGAGACGGAACATGACGCTTAAAGACATGGTGAGAAGTATGATTAATCATTCATTTTTACCAGAATCCTTCTAGGGAGAAGCTCTAAGGATTGCAACATATATCTTCAATAGGATTCCAAGCAAAGCAATAGCTAAAACCCTTTATGAATTGTGGACATGCAAGAAGCCTAGTATTAGGCATCTACATATTTGGGGTTGTCCAGCTAAGGCAAGGCCTTACAAGCCAAATGAAAAGAAACTAGACTCGAGAACAGTGAGCTGCTACTTTGTTGGGTACTCTGAACGGTCAAGGGGCTTCAAATTTTACGATCCCACTGCTACAACATTTTTCGAGACGGGAAATGCAAGATTCCTTGAGGAAGTTGAGTTTGTGGGGGGAGATAAGGTTAGAGACATTGTTTTTGAAGAAGAATTTGTTTCTCTTCCTATTGCTATTGATAATGATCAGGTTTACATTCCTGACATTGTTTGAAATAAAAATCTGAAATATCAAGACAATGTAGAAGAGCTCCCTGTGCAAAATGAAGAAATTATGCCTGAAGTGCAAACTCAACAACCTCAAGAGGTTGTGCAATTGAGAAGATCCATTAGAGAAAGAAGAAGTGTGATTCTGGATGACTATCTCGTTTTTCTCCAAGAACATGAGGGTGACATAGGAGTGATGGAAGATGATCCAATCAACTTTCATCAAGCCAAACAAAGTTCTAATTCTCAAAAGTGGATTGATGCTATGAATGATGAGATGAAATCCATAAAGGACAATGACGTTTGGGATCTCATCGAATTGCCTAAAGGTGTGAAACTCATTGGTTGCAAATGGATATTTAAGAACAAAAGGGATTCAAAAGGCAATGTAGAGAGATATAAAGCTCGTCTAGTTGCCAAGGGTTTCACTCAGAAGGAAGGCATTGACTAAAAAGAGACTTTCTCTCTGGTTTCAATGAAAGACTCTTTCAAGATCATAATGGCACTTGTGGCTCACTTTGATTTGGAGCTACATCAGATGGATGTAAAGACTGTGTTTCTCAATGGTGACATTGATGAAACGATATATATGATGCAACCAGAAAACTTTGTAACCAGTGACCCAAAGAAGATAGTCTGCTAACTGAAGAAATCCATCTATGGTCTCAAACAGGCTTCCCGTCAATGGTATCACAAATTTCGTCAAGTTATTATCTCGTATGGGTTTGAGGTAAATAAGGTTGATGATTGTGTATATCATAAGTTCAGTGGGAGTAAGCATATATTCCTAGTGTTATATGTCGATGGCATATTGCTTGCTAGCAATGATATAGGCTTATTGCACGAAACCAAGAAATTTCTACCAAGAATTTTGAGATGAAAGATCTTGGAGATGCCTCTTTTGGGCATACAGATATATCGAGATAGCCCTCGAGGTATCCTTGGGTTATCATAAAAGAGTTATATCGAAAGAATTCTTGAAAGATTCGCATGAAAAGCTGTGCACTAGGTGATACCCCTGTATTTAAGGGAGACAAATTAAGTCTCAGCCAATGCCCCAAGAATGAGTTAGAACGAAAAAGGATGCAAAAAATTCCTTATGCATCAGCTGTAGGAAGTCTTATGTATGCCCAAGTATGCACATGTCCGGACATAGCGTTCATAGTGGGAATGTTAGAAAGATATCTAAGTAACTCAGGGATAGATCATTGGAAAAAGAGCCAAACGAGTTATGCATTATTTGCTGAGAACAAAAGATTACATGCTCACTTATTGGAGATCAGATCATTTGGAGATCGTTAGATATTCTGATTCCGATTTTACTAGATGCCAAGACAATAAAAGATCTACATTGGGCTATATTTACCTGTTAGCTGAAGGAGCTATCTCCTGGAAGAGTGCCAAACAGACACTCATAGCCTCTTCCACTATAGCAGTTGAGTTTATAGCCTGTTATGAGGCATCCAATCATGGGATATGGCTTCAAAATTTTGTCACCGGGCTGCGAATTGTAGATGGTATTGAAAGACCATTAAAGATACGTTGTGACAATAATTTGGTTGTGCTTTATTCCAACAACAGCAGAAGCTCAACGAATTCGAAGCACATAGACATCAAGTTTCTCGTTATTAAAGAAAGAGTTCAGAGTTATGAGGTGGCTATAGAACATATCGATACAAACTCCATGATTACGGATGCGCTTACAAAAGGTTTACCACCCAATGTCTTTTATGAGCACACTGCTTATATGGGTGTTATTTTAATTGACGATGTGCATGTTTAGTGGGAGTTTACATTATGATGTTCTTTGTTACAAACAAGTTATATGTTTATTTTCTGCAGAATACAGTACGTAGTTCATTTATAAACTCTGAAT
This sequence comes from Acer campestre, assembly GCA_954870605.1. NCBI lineage: Eukaryota > Viridiplantae > Streptophyta > Magnoliopsida > Sapindales > Sapindaceae > Acer > Acer campestre. Next base: position 15,161,820 of record OX940811.1, on the reverse strand, counting down.
GTTATTCGTGTTTGATCTTACTAGAAAATGAAGTTGGACCAGTTGAAAATAGGCATGTTTAAGATCACATTACATGCAATTTCCATGTTATGCATCCATACTCGATCTATGTCATTGAATATATTAGTATAGTGACTATTGATGGGTCTAGTTATGAAAATGTGTAACGAAGGTCGCTTTGATCCCATGCTGATAAAGTAGATGGTCCATATTGTAACTAAAGAGATATTTCGAAGCAGATAACTTTTGGTGTGCACTCAAGACTATTCGTAATAATTGTTCCAGGAATCCTATGTAGCCTAAGTGGGAGATTGTCAGGATTTAGTTAACCTACAATTGTGGGCTACATGTTAAATAACAATTGTTTGGGCTATCTGACTTATTGGGCTCCGAAAATATGATTGAGTATGGGTTAAAATGTGTAGAGACCAATGCTAATTGAAATGGGCTTGATGGGATTCCATTTTGGGTTATTATATAAAGATTGTTCATTCATGGTCATGGTCCCCAAGTCAAATCCTATATATATATATATATGAAGTTTGCTCTCCACTTTAAGAACGCCACCCATTTTTTCCAGAAAATTTACATAGCACATTAGGAATTCTCAATAGGATTTGGTTTTGGAAGACATTACCATTCATTGCCTTACGAAGACCACCTTGTGAAAATGGATCCGTGAAAATGGATCCAGGTGTGTCTTCTTGCCAATTGTTCTTAAAAAATTAAATATGACGTTTTTAACACTCTTGATTGGAGATTTGTGCTTGGAATTTCTGATATTTGGATGCTTGGAAATCTCTAATATTTAGAATTGGAAACTTACAATTTCAACTTTTTCAAGTATACACTTTTTATACATGACTATCAACTCATATATATCATATGACCAAGTAAGATTATGAAAAATTGATTCGTAACTCTTTTTAGGTTTTCTGTCACTTCTAATAAGATCATAAGTTAGATTTAGCAGATGCTGTTTTTGCTCATAATATAATTGTCAAAAACACTGCCAATGGAATTACCCATTAGTGGAAACAGAAAACAAACACAATCATTATATTAGTTAAATGATTAGTGGAAAGAGAGATATTGTTGATGAATTATGGGGAGTTTCTACTATTATGATTATCAAATCATATCTTTATACAAGACTTTTTTGTGTCAGATTTTCTTGGGACATGTGTTTGAAAAGACAAATACAAAAATCCATGTCCTTATACTCAATAATAGTAATTTCCAAGCATAAAAACCAAAGATTGTCACTGTGCAAAATAAAGGATCGATGACAGATCTGACACCATTCAAACATTGGCTTTACAACTACCCAATCCCCTTTAATCGTCTGAAACTCAACAGCAAGTCATGAATCATGATAGAACTAGATAGACATATAGCCAGATTTCAACAAGGTTAGACCTAACGGCTTATGCTTAAACCGATTGAAAATAGTTTAACACTCAGGAAAAAGTTTAACAATAGTAAAAATGGCCTAAAAGCTTAAGCACCCTAACAAATCTTTTCACTTGTAAGACTAACGAGTTTGCCAAAACCAACGAGTTTACCATGTAATTTGAGTGCAAACACAAATACACAATAAATTCAGATAATCACGTGGAGAGAATCAAATTCAAAACTCTTAGGACAATCGAGCTATGATACTATGTTAATAAGTTTAAACCGATAGAAAGTAGCCCGTTATTTAAACACTAACAGTTCAAAGCTTTGTCCAATCACAAGAAATAAATACATGTAACTTATTCATATTTAGTTTATTTTTCTTCAAATTTCTTACATATATATATATATCAATGGCATCACTATATAATATGAGTATCCATGCATGTAATATACAACTAAAAACCACCCAAGATCATATGAAAAATCATAGTATTAATTACTCACTGTATTTACAATGTTCAATTTCCAGGAAAAATTAAAGTAGTAGATAATATAACTAACGATGACGATGAAGACGATGAGAACAACAAAGGCCATGATGGTGATGATGAAACTTCCATGCTTACTTGTTCTGTTCTGGATTCGGACCGCTAGGAACCTCATGTGCAGCTGCTCTAAATTCTCGATCCGTGGCATTTCTGCTTGTACCAGTATTTGCCGTGGTTGTCAAAGAAGAAGAAGAAGAAGAAGAAGAAGACACAGATTTCTGCTGTGTTGGTTGTGGATGCAATTCTGAATATGAGAGGAGTTGTCTACTTGGAGAGTAAATTGGACGAGCAAATAGAGGAACAATGAAGAGAACAAGCACAAAAAATAGCAACAAAGCTTGGTGTCTTTTTGAGACTTCATGATCATGATAAAGTAGCGATGATCTTGTAGCTGGTGCCATGAAATTATAATCAAAACCAAGAAACCACCACCCCGTAATCCGGAGAGGATCAATATCCATGAACTGGTCGAAACCACCAAGGCGATGCAGTGATGATCAAGAAATTAAAGAGAGTGGCCGTGTACAGTGTGTGTGTGGTAGGGGAGTTTCCAAAATTTAAAGCCACAAGAGATTCTTATTACTTTGATGTCTTCTAGGTTATAACTTATGATACGGTGAAGCTTATATGAAAGTTATAAGATCTGGTGAAATTCCCATTATATCCCTGTATTAATTTGACTAGATGTGAAAATAAAATGCCCAATGTATACACTTAATTGGGGTAATTAAAATTTCTGTTTGAAAAGGGACTGTTTTTCCTTCATCTGATTTTTAAACAGACACCATGTCCCTTTCGATATATGACGAGAAATTAACTTATAATTGTCATCAAAATTAGGGTGATGGGATTAATATCTTTAGACTTCTTTTGCTTTAATGTAATTAAAAAACCTAACTAATAATTGATCATAAGTTTATTGAAGTATATGTGTACAAAAACATAATTAATTTTACAACTGAAGAATCAATACTTGAGGAGATATATAATTAAGTGCACTGCACACTGATCATCACCTCATTCATCTTCGTTTCTATGCCTCAAAAGTCTTAAATTTGAAGTTCAGATAATTATACCTATATTTCTAAATTTATCACATTCTAGTGGTAAGTGAAAAATCTTGGCTCAACTATACTTCAAAGAAAATAGTAATATTGGTAATTAAAAACTAAGAGGGACATATTCAATGAGGGTAATCTGGTCATGTGAGGGAAAAAAAGAAAAGAATCTGCAAAGCTAAAAGCATAAGTATATATGGTGACAGAAGAAGAATTGAAAGGAGGTGCTTGGAGGTGGCTTTTTCTTAGTTGGCTGTTTATGCAAGAAATCTCTCTTCTTTGACTTGGAGCTAAAAAACCCATTGGAAAAAATATAGAATATAGTTGGTGTTGTGTCTTGTTTCTTTTTTATAAAATTTTGAATTAAAGAAAGAAAAGAGAAACCAGAGAGAAGAAAGCAAAAGCACCATATCCTCTCACCTCATGAATCACTGCTTTTTTTTATATATTTGGCTTGTGAAAATCCAGGACTTGTCTCCATGATCTGATGCATGGGTCCCCACTTCCTTTACAGCCTTGCTCAAAAATCAACTCATGTTACGTTAAGGTTGTTTTCGTCATTTTAAATTATCTAACTTTTTCTTTTTTCCTTGTTTTGGCCCTAGACCATCATATATATGTTTTCCATGGCAAAAGGTTGTATGATAACTTTCATGCTAATATGAATGTGAATAATCATATTTATCAGACATATCGTCGTGAATGCATTCTACTTTATAAATCTTTTTTGCCGTGTGGATACTATATAATATAAATACACATCCCGTTACATAATAATATAATATGAGCAACTAATCACATGAAATGTTCATGTTTGACATAACAGAGTTGTGGTCGACTCTCATTACTAGCTTGAGCCTTGATGTCCTAGATTTGATGGTAGCGACCAAATAATCAAATTGGCGTTTATGATAAATTTTACTACTTGTGTAGTTACAAACTTTGGTCTTCTAATATGTACAAAATACAAATAATTTGAAGTCTGTATCTACATGATGGGGAATATTTGGGGATGGTACTTGCTAAAAGATTGTTCTTGTTTCCGGATAATCGAAAAAAACCAAACCAATTAAATTGGTGTATTAATAAAACCATTGAAGTTTTTAAGCACATAATTACTTGTATTTTTAAATAGATTGAAGACCGCTGATATTTTGCCATAGGATTAGGGATGTCAATGTTACGGGTCGGAGACGGGTTTTTCATTACCATCCCCGACCCCAATTTGTATGAGAAATATCATCCCCGGTGAATACCCACCTGAAAATAAACGGTGCGGGCATGGGGATTCCCCATTAGGGTATCGGTTTTTTGTCTCATACTATCCTCATCTCATTAATGTATTTTTTTTTTTTTTTAATGACTAATAGAAGAGGATAAAAAAAGGAAGAAAAAAAAAAGAGTGATGTATATTATCATTGTTTAATCTTGGAGTTCAATTTGGGTATCAATCAACAATTCTTCTTTATTGCTTCTGGGTTTGCTACAATGTCACTGGACATGTTATGAAGCGCAAATTAAAGGAATTTGAATTAGATAATTTCATATAATAATGACTCTGTTATTCTTTTCTTTTTAGATTGTGGTCAGTTCAAAACTCTTGTTCTAATAATGTGCTTCGAATATATATATATATATATAGCGTGGTGGGTCAGGGCGGATATTTAAAATCCCGTAACCGTCCCAAAATTAAATCGGGATTAAAAATAATACCATCTTCATACCATAACATAAACGGTAGGCACTAAACCCGTCTTTAACGGGTCGGGTCCCCATGGATTCCCGTATAAATGGGTAATTTTGACATCTCTACACGAGATGCAAATATTTTATCATATAATTGATCATTTGCTTCATAGTTCATATGACGTTAGGCGCACGAACGCACACACGCAAGCATCTCTCAAACTTAAAATAGCAGTATAGTTATAATTTATAAATGATTAGATAGCTAAAAATTTAAAAGCATGGGAAATGGAGGCAGGGTGATTGCGGCTTTCAAATATTAAAGTTAATTAATTTGCTGATAATAATCCTTGATGGTTGGATGATGGTGACCAAACGACATTTTTGTCATTGTGATTTAATTTGCGTGCGCGTTTCACGCTATTTTGTTGTGGGCTTGGACTCTTGGAGGGAAAGAAGAGTGTGACGTGCCAAGCAATTCCTTTTTTTCGAAATATATAGAAATTAAAAAGTTGAACGTACATGATACACGTCAAGGAATTATAATTTTCCATGAAAAGTGTTCACATATATATATTTATATAATGGGAAATTATTATTCTCCCCCTGTAGTTTGCCGTATTCTCCAGTCTTCCCCGTCTAATTTTAAAATTCTCTAATTTTTCCTCTCCAATATCTATTTTTATATGGTAAGATTGATTGTATTTATGCATGAAAGGGGGAAAATTAAAGAATTTTAAAACTAGAGGGGGAGACCGGAGAATACGGCAAACTACAGGGGGAGAATAATAATTTCCCTTATATAATTGATCAATCGTGATCAACTGAAGTCGCCTGTTATTTATATATATATATATATATATACATATCTCTGCAATATCACGTGTGATGCTGCAATGCTACTGTTATAATTGTTCAAATCTTCTTCCTCTTGTACTCACTATGTTAGACAACTTGTATATGCAGAAAAATATGGACCCAATTAAGTGGATCATCTTTGAATAATTTATTTCAAGTTATAAGTTATTTTTTTAAGTTAATATCTCCCAACGTGACTTGATGGTAAAAGCGTTCGAATCGTTGTCATCGTATAATAGCAATCACAAGCAAAAATTAATTATATACGTGGGCCTCAATATAAGTTACCTACGGACAAATAGTTAAGATGATAGTAGCCGTAGGATCAATATGATATATATCAACAAATATGCCAACATTTGACCTTATATTAGGGAAGACCAAAATGGTAATACATTATTTTAAATACATGCATGATTAGTCAACAAATGTGTAAAAGCAAGAAGAAAAATAGAAGAAGCGGCCAACCTTTTTTTAAGGCAAACAAAATAAAAAAGTTGCACTTTCTTTTAATGGAGATAACATGCAAAAGTAAAACCCACATGCTTTTTCTTATTTTAATTGAAAGATATATCTGTACAAGATGTCAAAGACATCACCCACAAATAATTTTCAAACCAACAACAATGTTCCGTGCACATTGTTCCCTCGTAGATCATACGGTATACATCTCCACTTTTATGTTAGTGGTATGTGGAGATTTGAATCTCATTATATACATTTTATAAGTGTGTATAAAAAGTTTTCTTTTCAGTATTATGATAGTAAATATTTAAGCCATATATATTACTTGATTTCGACAGATTACAACAAACACTTGATATATCTATTCGTCCGATGATATCAAATTTCAAATAAATAAGCAAAATCTCACATATATTGTTGGCCTAAGAAAATCCCTTCTTTTCGCTAGCTATAGGTAAACTAGTCACCTCATAATTAAATAAAGCTATGAGAGCTTATTGTGAGCACTGGTTATTAATTCTCTGTGTACTTAAAATATAGAGTTCAAAATTTTCTTGCCCAAACAATCATGGAGTTGATTTAAAACAATTATATCATTTATCATACTCTCATACTATCACACTATTTTATTTTTTTTTTATTTTTTTTTTATTTTTTTAATTTTATTTTTTTATGAAATAATCACACTATCACCCTATTGAAATAACAAATTTGAAATATTCTTTCTGTAAGCGTGTGCGTGGGCATTACTATGAAATAAAGGACAGCATTTATTAGGCTAGATTAATTCTTGGATTTGGACTTCCTCCCTACCTTAATTAAGTGTCCCAATTTTCATAATTTATTGTCACATGTCTAATAAACAAATCAATGGTCTGGATTAATTATGTTAATTTTTATGTCTTTATTCGCCCAAAAGATAGAATTAATACAAGGCCATTGATTTGCTTATAAGACACATGACAATAAATTATGAAGGTGAAGACACTAAAGGTGAGGAGGAGATCCAAATCCGTAACTTCTTATGGTACATGACATCAATGTCCGTTACAGATGTGAACAAATAACTTTCTAACTTATCATTTATATTTATATAAATTATCAAGTGCAAACCTAGGCATAATTTATGTCTGGGATTACAAATTATGTCATGTGATAATTAATCAGCAGTGCTACACAAAACTAAACTGATTATTACATGAGATAATTAGCGATCCCGAACATAAATCCAGGGGTTTGCATTGTATGTAAGTCGTTGATTAAGCATAAGTAAATGTTGACTTATGCAAAGTAGTTGAATCTAATGGCAACTATTTAGGAAACAAACAAATATACATATCATTGCACACTGAAGAGACTTTTGAATATAGGATTAAGAAAAATTATTATTTTAGAGAAGTTTTTTATTTATGAATAAATGAAAAATTTATTAATTTATTTATAAAAGAATATTTATTAATTTAAAAAGAGTTTTATGTTCTTACTATTTGTACATGAATTATTTTACCAAATGTAGTGTATGCAATTATACATTGTAAAAAATTAAGGATGAGGTTTCGGTTTAGGTACAAAGAAACAGAAAAACAAACGACTTTAGAAGCATATTTTGAGAAAGAGCTGAATTGAGGAAATAGAAGTTGTCAAATAAAAAGTTATTTAATATTTATTATATTTTTGAGTTATTTCTTTTATATAATTAATCAAATATTAAGTTATATATTTGTTGGTCCCTAAATGATTTTTTTTTTTAAATGATTTTCTTTATGCATTTAGCGAGGTTATTAATTTAGCACATCAACCATACATTATATGATAATACAGACAATCACAACTTATTTTTATTTAGATATCAAATTTAAATTGTTGGCTCTCATTTAATTCTCTAAATTGTCGACACTCGATCTAATTGGTGTCATATTGTGAACTAGAGTAAATCTTACATATATTTCGGTTATTCTATTTCTCCTCATCATTTTGGGATGTTGCAATTGTTGGTTGCCATGCAAATTGGTTATTTGCATTTCACTTACTCAGGTGTTCCGTTTTTTCGGGGTAGACCTACTCTTGTTGTGCTCAAGCTGATTACTGATAAAATCATTTTTAAGTTTGCTAATTGGAAAGGAAAAGCTCTTTCTTTGGCTGGTCGTGTCGCTTTGATTAAGTCAGTTATTACTAGGATCTTTTGTTCATTCCTTCATGATCTATAAATGGCCAATTTCTTTGCTTCATTTGGTCAACCATAAAATCAGGAATTTTTTATGGTTGTGCTCTTGTGAGGATTCCAAGTTGGTCAGGGTTTCTTGGGATACTTGTTGTCGGCATATTCCCAAGGTGGTTTGGGTTTAAAGGATCTTTAGTTACTGAATTCGTCATTGGTAAAGAAGTTTACATGGAATTTAATTACTTCTGAAGGTTTTGCTTACTCCTTTCTTCATGAGCGTTAACTCAAGCAGCTTTAGAAGCCTTTGAGGGGGTATGTTTCTTCTTCTATTTGGACTTCTCTTCAGGCTCATTATTTGAATCTTCAAAAAAAAGGTCTTTGGCTCATTGGAGCTAATTCTTAAAGAGATTTTTGGTGTGACAATGGGTTGAGGTGCCGATTTTAGAGATTTTGGGTATTCCAGAATACTTGTTGCTTCCCTTCGTGCTAAAGTCTCACATTTTATTTTGGATGGTAGATGGGTTCTCCATGAGGATTTTAAGGCTCGTTTTCCTAATCTTTGTTTCGTATTTAACAGATTGTAATTTCTTTTGTCTAGAACTCTCTTGTTTGGTCTCATTCTCGAGATGGTTTAGTTTCTTGTAAGGCTGCTTATTGTAAGATGATTCAGGAGTCTCCTCAAGTCTCCTGATGGAAGGACATTTGATCTAGTTTTATCCCTCTTTCTTGGTCAGCTTTGTCTTGGCGCATGTTGCTTAATAGACTTCCTATGGAGGATCGTTGAGTATTGCTAGGTTTCACTTGGCTTTATGGTAACAGTGGTGAGTCGGCTAAGCATCTTTTTCTCTTTTGCCCCTTGGTTGGTTTCCTTTAGGAGGTTGTTTTTTCTGTTTTTCAGTGTTGGGTTTCTACTGATTATTAGAAAGTGTTCTTTTTAAAAGCAATAACGGTTTCTTTCATTGACCAGATTTGCATCATGTCGTGGTGTAGAGTGTGTGGTTTATTTGCAACCGGAAGATTTTTGATGATGCGCCGGTTGATTTTTGGTTTGCTTTGACTCTAGTTTGGCAAGCGATTTCAGTTGCGAACCAATTAGGGATTGGTTGTGTGTGTAATAGTGTTGATGATCTTTTGATTCTCTAGCATTTTGGTCTATAGGGTCAGCCTCCTCGTGCGCTAGTAATCAAAAGTGTTGTTTGGTCGCCTCCTTCTCCTAGTTGGGTCAAGATTAATACGGATGGTGCTACTTTAGGATCGCTTGGTACTACGGGTTAAATCGGTGTTTTTCGCAATTGTCATTCATTTGTTAAAGGTTGTTTTGCTGCTCCGCTTGGTTCGGTGTTTGCTTTTAGGGAGGAATTGCTTGCGGTGTTAATGGCTAACAACTATGCTTTTCTTAATGATTGGAGACGTATTTGGCTCAAGAGTGATTCTACTTATGTGGTTCAGCTGCTTTTTGCTCGTTCTGATTAGGTTCCTTGGTGTGTTCGGTAGGCTTGTAAGATGTGTCTTTCTCAGATCTCTCTTATGGATTTTCAGGTTTCTCATATTTCCAAGGAGGGTAATCAAATGTCAGACGCTCTTTCTAAGCATGCTTTGAGTTTAGATACTGACTTATGGTGGTCTACTACTTCGGCTTTCTGCTCTGCTTTGGTGGGTAAGGATTGTATAGGCTACAAGTCTTTTCATTTTCATTAATATGTTTCCTCTTTGTTTTCTATTAAGGCTCGCGTGCCTCTTTGTTTTGTTGTTGGGTCCAATGGCGGACTAGGTAGGGGGCTGACCCGGGCTATAGCTGGGTCAGCAAAAAATTAATATAATATTATTTTACATTATTATCATTTTAATTGTTTAGAGTAGAGTAGAGTTATGAGAGTCAGAGAGTGATTATCTCTCTTCTCTCAATATTGCAAATATGTTAGACATTGATCATCTCAATTCTCAAACATCAAAATCCATTCTCTCACATCCCAATTCTCTCTCACGAGTCACGTTCCAATTCTCTCTCTCTCTATATATATATCTATCTATCTATCTTGTTGGAATTCACACTCTTATCGTGTCGAAATTCTCTCTCTTAATAATTCTTATTCTTTCCCTTGAAATTTACGATTACAAAATAAATAAATAAAATCACTGATGTTAGACAACCCAAAAAATTAGTTTAAAAATCAACACAAATGATATGGTAAGTAATTTGTTTATTAACCACATCATCTAATGATTTGTATAGTAATGATAACTCACTTGCCACATTATTTGAATTGAATTTTGGGTTAATAATTTGGGTTGTTTAGTATTACTCTAAAACAAAAAATATTCATCTTCGGTTTTTCAATTCATGTATTTTTCTTAGTTATTTTTTTTTTCTTTCTAATTAACAAGTTAATGTTTTGGGTTTATTACTCATAATTGTAATGTACTTTGTTTAATATATGTAATTTTAAGGGTAAAACTCATTATGTCCATCTAGCTAGTTGTATTTTTGTTTTTCAATTAATGAAATCTTATTTAGATTGTTTCATTAGTTTAGTTCCCGTTTCTTTGACTTTGGTTGAGACATGCGTGCTTATTTAGTTTATTGTTTTAAGACATGCACGTCCCTCTACTTTCGCTTTTCTTTTCTCTTTCTTGTTTCTTTTTTATTTATCTATATATGGTTATGCCTGGGGTTTTTTAGCGTATGATCATATGTGATGTTTTTTTCATTAGTCTAGTTTTATCTAATATATATGTATATAAATATATAAATTTTCAAGTCAATGCGCACTGATATAATTTCATCAATGCATTGGATGTGGACTATTAGATTTACATACTTTTGACTCAAAGTGTATACACTTGTTAAAACTTCTTCATAATTAGTTATCAACATGCATTGGTGGAGAGAGTTTTGTTTTAGCCCACCCTAATAAAAAATCCTGGGTACGCCCCTGGTTGGGTTTGTGTACCCTTGGCATTTTTTGCTCTATTTTTCCTTTTTACTTGCTTTTATTTTTTCTTTATATATATATATATATGGATATTGCCTAGGGATTTTTTAGCATATGATCATTTGTAATGATTTTTCCCTTTATGTCGGTCCAATTTTTATATATCTATAAAAAAAATCTAATTGGTGTTAGATTTCAAAAATAAAAGTAAAAACAGCAATAATAATGAATGAAAATAACTTGATCAAATACCTTCATATTTTTATAAGTATAATTGTATAAACCCTACCAACCAATCCAATACGTGTGTCCATGATTCATGCTCCAAATTCCAATTAAAGCCAAAAACTAGTTGCTTAATTTTCGGTGTTTAAAAAGTGGAAAGCTTTTCTTAAAAGTTGTATACATAAAACAATTGACTATTTTATAATAAGAAGTTTCTTAATGAAGGAATTAATTAAAAATGATTATGAAAAAAAGGGTAGGGCAAAGAGATAGATATTAGATATATCATATATCCAGCCCCATGAAATCTTTACAAAATATATTTTTGCTTTATTGATCTTTGCAGGAGTATTGTATTATCAACTTTATTAGATTAATCATTAATGCTTGTCAATTCATAATAGTGTTTAAAACTTTGTCAAGGATGATGCATTCATTTCTTTGGCATGATGTCATTTTGTTTTTCTAAAACTTATCGATATGTGTTAATAAGCGATTTGTAATTCCAAAATAGTTGTTAGAAAGAAAGAACTACACAATCTGCCTGTCCTGTATCGTTTTACAGGCCCGTTTTCGTTTTTGTTTTCTAAATCCGATTTCAAATACGCGTTCGTTACCGTTTTTCATTTTATTTTCCATTTTATTTTCCAAAACAAAAACAAAAACAAAAACAAAAACAACAACAGTGTTAAAAGTGAAAAATTTCCAAAATAACTTTTTGATGTTTTTCACTTAAAATAGAAAACTCAATTTTTTTTTTCTTTTTTTCTTCCTTTGACTGATGTTCATCTCCTTCCTCTCCATCTCTCTTCTTCTTCATCTTCTTCCTTCTTCTTCCTCCCGTCCGGACGTCAGACCGACGCCGTCGTGATCTCCTTCCCGTCCGTCAGATCTTCTTCTTCCTTCTTCTCCTTCTTCTTCTTCTTCCTTCTTCTCCTTCTCCTTCTTCTTCTTCCTTCTTCTTCCTTCTTCTTCTTCCTCTTCCCAGATTGCCATCCAGATCTGACGGCGTCGATCTGACGGACGCCCGACGCCGTCCAGATCTTCTTCCCGTCGATCAGATCTTCTTCTTCTTCTTCTTCTTCTCCTTCTTCTTCTTCTCCTTCTCCTTCTTCTTCTTCTTCTTCTTCCCCTTCTCCTTCTTCTTCTTCCTTCTTCTTCTTCACGAATTTCCATCCAGATCTGACGGCGTCAGGTCGGCCGCCGTCCGTCGGATCTTATTTTCCTTCCTCTTCTTCCCAGATTGCCGTCCAGATCTGACGGCTTCAGATCGGCCGCCGTCCGTCGGATCTTCTTCTTCTTCTTCTTCTTCTTGAGTTGAATAATAAAATTCTCTATCAAAAAAAAAAATAATAATAATAAAATTCAACTCATTAATTTTTGGCCTGGAAAATGATACCAGACGCGTTTTTTACGTTTTCATATTCGGAATCCAGCTTTCAGGATATGCTACCAGACGCGTATTTGGATTTCGAAACTGAAACCAAAAACACTGTTTTCATTTTTCATTTTTCATTTTTATTTTCGAAAAACAAAAACAAAAACAGCTTTTGAAAAACGTTACAGGACGAGCCCTTAATATTTGTCATTTGTATTGGTTTTTGTTTTTCTAAAAAATAAAAATAAGATCTTAATTGCCTTTAGTACTTGATATGAATAGTTTGTTGAGATTTTGTAATTAATTAATTTTTTTCTTTAAATACTTACACAGTTACACTCAAATATTCAGTGATTTGCTTTTATTATTATGTCCCTTATTTTAAGCATTTTTATATTATCATAATTCATTATTTTAATTATGTAATTTAAATACTAATTTATTTGTTTTTGAAAACAGTTGGCTCCTTTCTCCTAAATTCATCAGAAGTAGGCATTTTAACATGATCTGGGGTTTGGGGGGGAAGTATCCTTGCCCCACCCATTTCCCCGTTTGCTCCCAAATCCCACATTTGACCCTCGTTGGACCCCATTCCTCCATTTCCTCATTCCCTTGATCTCCCTTATTTGTTCTTATTTTTACCTCGAATAATTTGAAATTTAAAAACGATTTGATAAATATTTTTTTATCCCTTTAATAATATAGTAAAATTTAATCATTCAAAAATAATAATAATATAATAATATAATAACTTAAAATAAAATAAAAATATCTTTTTGGACGAGGGAGAGTGGGGATTGGGAACCCTCCCCCCCACCCCGGTTTAGATTTAGGGGTGAAATTTACCCCATCCTCGTTTTCAGAGGAATTTTTACACTCAAATAGGGATGGAGCCTCATGAGGATTTTGAGCATCTCAACTGCCTTCCATTAATTGAGTGAAGGTCGACAAACCTCCTTCAGTGATGATCGATTCATGGAGGAGCCATTGCTACCGCATCCTCCTATAGGGATCCAATTCTAGGTTAGGGTTTAGGGCTAGTTGATGAAATTGATATATATATATATATATATATATATGGTGTTAATAAGGTGTTTTTTTGGTAATAATTCAATTATATGAGGTTATTTTATAAAATTAATGTCAATGTGTTGATTAGAGCATCTCCAATGCAAGCGTGGCTTGTGAAAAAAAAAAAATGTCACATAGGATAAATAGAAGTTATATTAATAATTGTGTCTCCAATGCAACCATGCATATTCATCCTCAATTTGATGTGGCAAAAAAAATATCAGACATTGTCAACATGACTGTCCACTTTCAGGCAGTCTGTTGCACATCTATTTTTTAGGTTAACTTAACAAACATTTAAAACTAACATTAATTTTTCATATATTTTTGGTAAGGAAATAAAATAAAAAATAAAAAAGGAAAAAAAAGATGGACACATCATTAAAAAAAATTGTGTTTTAGACGGAAGTATTGGAGACCCAATTTTAAATTGATTGTCTATCAAATCTATTTTTATACCACATAAAAAGCAAGCCTTTTGACATTGTTGCCATGTCAATAATTATTGGCATGTAAGCCACTTTTGCATTGGAGATGGTCTTATCATGCTTAATGATTAATAAGTGAAATAAAAAATATATATATATATAACTTTTTTTAATTAAAGATTTAGGTTAAAAAAATAAATCAAAATCTGCTTAGTTTAAGGGGCTGTTTGTTTTTTTCCCAATAAGACTTATTACCTCTTATATCTTAAATTAAGATAAATCAGTTTGTTTGTTTTTTCAACTTATATCTTATTTTAAGATATATATGTCTTTTAGAAAAAGTAAAATTTTTTGCCTTTTATCTTATTCAAAAAGTGATACAGACATACAGTAGAGTTTTTTAATAAATTTCCAAAAATATCTTATAACAATTCGTACATTTATGATTTTATCCGCACATAATAAAATACTAAAAATCAATTTTCCAAAAATTCCCAATTTTGAAGAAACTCTAACACAACCTAATCAATTTTATATTTGTAATAAGTCATCTAAAATGAAAAAAACAAACATATCATAATATCTTAATTTTTAAGACTTATCCATATATCTAATAAATTAAGGTCTTATAAGACTTTAGACAAAAAAGCAAACAGCCCCTAAGATTAATTCTTAAGTGGTGAACAACCTTATTTTAAGGTTTGTCATTTTATACTCAAAAATAATTTTTACGAAAATTGACACTTCCCTATTTTTAGATGAATTCGGTTAGTTTTAACATTGATTATGTTTAACCATTGTAAAATCCACATTATCCTAGTCTTAATAATGAAAATTACTAATAAAATAACATATATAATTATAAATAAAAACAATAAAAACACATAAAATATTGGAGGATAAACAAGGTGAAGGCCGCTAGTGACCTCCGAGCAAGAAGGAGGCTTTGAATCTCCTCTTGACCAAGAGGCCGACGTTCTCCTCGCATGAAGAGGCCATATTAAATATTAGTGGCCTCCTTTTTTAAAAAAATAAAAATAAATATTATGTTTTACTTTTAAATTTGCAATATTTAGTTTTTTTTAGTATTTATTTTTACATTTTGAAATAATATTTATTATATATTGTTTTTTCTATGAAATAGATTTTTACTTAAAATTTTTTATTAATAAAATTACTGAAATAACCATTAGCTATTATGTACCAATCATATCTGACGTACTATGACAAGGAAAGTGAGTGTAAATTTTTATAAAAGTTATTTTCAAAATGAACTAATTCTTTTGTAAAATAAATAAATAAATAAAATGAAGGGAACATTGCACTAATAACCCTAACTTTAGGTGAAATTGGATCTATATATAGACAGAAGATCATTTTATTGCATTAACATACCTCCCCTGGATTTCGTTGATTGAATGGTTGACTAACTGAAAGTTAACGGTGATAAGGGTAAAATGGACTTTTCAAGTGTAACATTAAATAAATTAAAGGAAAATAGATATGGGCCGATGGTAATTAAAGGACATGTCACTTCTCACCATTTAAAAAAAAAAAAAAAAAAAGTATTAAAAGAGCCCTCACAATTTAAAATTAATTTAACATAACAATAAAAAACTAAAACAAAATTAATTAAAAAAAAAAAAAAAAAAAAGATGATGGGATCCATTGATCCGTCTCTGGAATCTAGACATGGATCTTCTCTGTTGACATGAAGTGCTTCCCCGCAAGTCCGCAATGAAATTTTCTCTCCACCATTGTTGCAAACTCTAATATCCATCAAGCTTTCTCCACCCAAATGCACTCTTTTAAAAAGGTGAAGCAAATCCAAGACATGACCATCAAAATCCACCTCCAAAAATGATGTATCCACCAAATTTTTCTACTCGAAAGTCCCACCATCTCATCCAAGGAGATCCAATCTCACAATCCATTTTTTTTTTCCAGCAAATCCAAGCCTTTAACATCAAAACTCACCTCAAAATGACCCAAATGTTCTCATCAAGTTCATTAATTTCTATACCTTGATTCTCACCACATCATCCATAGAAATCCAATCTTCTTCTTCTTCTTCTTCTTCTTCTTCTTCTTCTTCTTCTTCTTCTTATTTTTTTCACTTTTTCTGTTTTTCATTTTGTTTCTTGTTTTCTCGATCTTGTGTTTTCATTTTGTTTGGTTTTATATATATATATATATATATAGTATTTCATTTTTGTCTTTTCTTAGCTATGTTTTATATAATAAAATTTAAATATTATAAATAATTATATCAATTTATTACATGGTAGGGTAAATGTGACTTTTCATGGGTCAAGGTTGGTCAACGGTTAGTCCTAACTGTGGTCAACATTTGGTCAATGCCATCCAGGGGAGGTTAGTGCAATAAAATGATCTGCTGTCTATAGGTTCAATTTCACCTTAAATTAGGGGTATTTGTGCAATTTTCCCTAAAATGAACTAATACCTTTAGGGCTCGTTTGGTACGCTGTATTGTATTGTATTGGATTGTATTGGACTGTATTGAATTGGATTGTATTGTATTGGACTGTATTATTCTTATACAATCATGTGTTTGGTGATATTTTGTATTAGATTGTATTATGTTGTATTAACTAATACAACCTTATATTCTGTATTAGATAATACGATATCCACCATATTAAACCAATTAAAATGTATTAGCTAATACAATATAGTAAACAGTGAAAAATAAACCAAACATTGTATTGTATTATTCTAATACATTTTAAACTCCTAATACAATACAGTGCGGTGCACCAAACGAGCCCTTATTTAAAAATTATGATATAGTCCAGAAACTTGAATTGTGTTCTTTGTATTTTTAAACTTCAAGTTTTTTTTTAATTAAAAAAAAAAACATAAAAGATCATTTTTTTTATTATTATTGTTTTCAATTTAACTTGAGTTTCTAGATTGTATAGAAAACTTTTTCTTCACATGCAATTCATAAATTCTGATGGTATATTTATTTATTTATATTATATTACTTGGTTAATGATATCAAATTGTTGTTTGTAGATGTTGGCATTATTAGATGCTTGGCTATTTCAAAATCTGGAAACTCCTTTGTGTCTAAGCTAGCTGTAACAACTTTGGTTTCTAGTAGGGAACAATTGTGGTTGAACAATTGTAATTCTTATTGTAACTTTCCGTTGTAATGTTGGTTTGTTTATATTTATCAAAAAAAAAAGAAAAAAAAAGAGCAGAATATTATATTTGGATCCTATGATATCAACAGCCTATTTATTTATTATTATTGGATTTACAATCAACAATTTGGGGAGATTTCATTTGGATCCTTAACTTTTCACGATTCATCACTTTTATTTTAAGTTTTTTTTATTTACTTGCTACTTGTAATCACCATAAATGCTCATGATGCAAATGACCAAAATATATCCCTGGTTTTGTTAATTTTGACTAACATTTGACTAATGGAGAGAGAGACCAAATTGATGTATTTTTGAAAATTTAAGGATAACACGAACTAAAATGAAAAAATCAGTAAACATTGATAAAACGCAAAACTCTAGGGACCCAATGAAATTCCCCCAACAAATTTGTAGAAGTTGTGGGTTTTGTGTTTGCAGCCCATGTTTGATCCTAAAAATGGACAGGCCCATATTCAAATGCATACTGTCAAATAAGTTCGTAAATTGTAATACATATCTGCACCCTTTATGAAATGAAATACCACTTTTTACCATTGAAGAAGAAAATAAAAAAGAGAGAAATGGTTTTAACTTTTAATTGGCTAAGGGATATTTTGATAATTTTATGGTTAGAAATTGAAATGAAATTTTGCTTGTTAACAATCACAATTTCCCTTGTGTAAAAAACAAATTCCACATATAAATGTGGCTACTTTTAGAAATTCTCACAACTTTATTTGTTTATGGTACAACTAGAATATGTGATATGTCAAGGTGGCTGCAACCGCTAGGGCCAGATTTTTATTTTTATTTTTGCTTTGTTGAAGGTGTAGTTTAATTTGTACGAATTAAGTGGTGTTCACTAATCACCGGTGATTTTGTGCCTTCTAATTCACGAGGAGCATCATCAATCATCATTTATCACTTAATTGATTTTTCAAATTTTTTTTTTTTAGACAATATCTATTAATCTGGGACCAGGTATTTTGTTTGAAAGCTTTTGCTACTGGTAAGATTCGAGCCGCTGTTATGGGAGTCATTTATCTAAACCCTAAGCTCGTCCATCTATTAGCTGATCAATGCCCCTGTTGGCTATTTTTCATTTAAATAATCTATCATTTGGCATTATAATTCCTATATTATCCTACAACCGTGAAGTTGAACCGGTGGACTTTGAGATTATCGGAATTCAACAAGGAGAAAATAAAAGGAATGATAGAGTAGCTCTTTCCACATCATTGATTAAGATGAAAGTAGGAGAGGTTCTTAGTTGCATCCGATATACCATGCATCCCCACCTAGATACTACCAAATGCTGCCGCATTGCAACATTTGGATGAGGATGCATGGTGCATCCCGTTGTACCCAAGTTTTAGTCTGAAAGTAAAGGTGTTTAACATCACTTGTAAATCTTTCACATACTCACATGCAAATGCAAGTATAAAATAGCTATGTACTCAGGCAAGAGGCTATTTAGCAGTTTTTGTGTTTTAGTGGTCGAGGAAACTCCACGTCTCCACCCACACAATCTATTGAAGCATTGAATGTAACAGTTGTCAGTCCCCATCATAGGATAATAGTGTTCAATCAAACCTGTTATATTATTATTATATTATATCACCCAAAGTCTCCACCTTTCATGTGTACTTTGAAATTGTACTTCAGAGAATTCAAGTCTAAGACACAATCCATCCGATCCCCACTACAAGCCATGTCCTTGTCTTTCTATCTCGGCTTTCATATATTTCATATCTTGAATTGATCCACTTATAATCTTGAAGAAACATACAACGTATATTATAAAGAATTCGATAATGTTGAGATCACTGTCACTTCCCCCATTTTTGTTGGTCTTTGCTTTCTTCTGGGTTTGCATCTTTGGACTTGTTCATGTATCTCAAGCTCAGACTCACCAAACTCAGGCAACTACTGATCCAAACGAAAGTATGCTTTTTTAGAGCTTAATATTACTATTGTTTGAACTCTTATCTTTGCCAACTTGTATTACTTTAACATGTTATCAGAGTCAGTGTAAACTGCATAAATTTAGGGTTTAATGGTTAACTTACAGAAGTTTTTGTTCTTTTAGAAGTTCATGAACAATTTTGGCAGTAATTTAGAAGTTTTATTATTCTGAAGTTCCAGAAAATGTTTTGTTTTTGTTTTTCTTCCATTAGAAGTTCATTTTCATGTCACTTGTTATTTGAAATATGTATAGTTGCTCAGTTTTTATCAACCTCTGCAATTTTTCCTCCTTTTTTTTTTTCATCAGAATTTTCAAACAGTGATGAACATGTTAATTAGTCAAATAAAGTGGTTATAGCTTATAAATGTTATGATGGAAAAGTTGTTATCATTTTGGTCAAAGTTTGAAAAATGTCAGCAACTTGTGAATTTGATGACAGAGAGAGCATTGAATTCGATATTTCAACAATGGGGGATATCGGCAAATCAGGAACATTGGAATATTAGTGGAGAGCTGTGCAGCGGAGCTGCAAGTGCCACTGACACCTCCGACTTCGATTCCTTTTCTGGTCCCAACCCTTATATCAAATGTGTCTGTACTTACAACAACAACACTCTTTGCCACATTACAGGATTGTGAGTATCGAATCTTTCACCGTTGATTGATTATACGGTGTGAAGAGTGATAATTTGTGTTGAATATATTGAATGATTAACCCACTTTATTGTCATTGGACACTCACACAAACTGTTCGATAATATGTTTGAATGAGTGTTGCATTCATGCTAAGATTTGTTCGTGTTTGTTTGTCATAATTGATTAACCCTGTTCCTAGATAGTTGTGGAAGCGTCAAAAGTTTGTAACAAGTAAACCAATGACAAAAAAGTGTAATTTTTTTTATTATGAGCTTTAATTCTGCCTTTAACAGATTAATATAAGATATGTGCATAGGTAATTGTTGCTCCATAGCATTATAAGAGTACATCAAATTAACATTTTTTTGAAGAGCCTTCTGTTTCCTTTCTAAACTTCCAGTTCTCTTAATCCTAAAGTTCATAGCGAAGTTGTACTATTAAAATCAACCATATATAAGTATGATACTGTTGTACTATGCTTGGCTTATAGTTGCAGCACATGTTCAACCCAAAAGTTACTTCTTTACTTGGTGTATACTGATATACAAGTTGTGGCACATGCTTACTAACTTATAGAATTTCTTTTCAGGAAAGTTTACGCACTGGATGTTGTTGGTGTGATCCCGGATGAACTATGGACTCTAACTTTCCTCACCAATCTGTATGTTTTCGTATTAATAGATATGTTTACTTGATTCTGCTTTGTTATTGGCCTCATTATACGTGCTTGCACCATATCTGGCAAGCTATTTGCCAATATGATTGATCATTGAGTGTTCTTGAATAATCTGAGATTTTTGTTCTTCTGACAGGAACCTGGGCCAAAATGACTTGATAGGTCCACTGTCTGCATCTATTGGGAATCTGACTAGCATGCAATACCTGTAGGGTGATGGAAATTTTAATGTTAAACTTATGGGAAATGACAAATAGATTGTAATTATTTCTTTTTCTAATGTTTACTTCATATCCTGATCAGGAGTTTTGGCATTAATGCGTTATCAGGGGAGCTTCCAAAAGAACTTGGAAAGCTGATTGATATAAGATCGTTGTAAGTT
The DNA here is from genome assembly GCA_954870605.1 of Acer campestre. NCBI lineage: Eukaryota > Viridiplantae > Streptophyta > Magnoliopsida > Sapindales > Sapindaceae > Acer > Acer campestre. Next base: position 15,140,775 of record OX940811.1, on the reverse strand, counting down.
CAACATATTACTTCTTCTTAACTCTATAATTTATCGAAATGGCAATTTGTTATTACTTTCTGTAGATAGTGACCGCCTCCTCCTCTGTATGCATTTCAGTTTTGTTCTAGTTTTCTTCTTTTGGTTTTGTTTTCTCGTAATCTTTAAGTGATAACAACTCTAGATGTCAGTTTCCACCAAACTGGCAAAACAATGATCATTGATGATATGTTAAAATGTAGGTTTTTAAAATTAAGTTGTATAATTTACTCATTGAAGTATATGAATCTCCATAACCAATTGTTGGGGAATATCATTAATGATATAGGATTCTTTTAACATATGCCTTATGTCAAGTATCCAAAAGTTTAATAAAAACTCATATTTATTCTTTAATACACTGATGCATACTTTTTTTGTGTGTTGAAAGAATAAATATGAGTTTTAATTCATTTTTTCAATCCTTACACATGTTAACAAAATCCAATGATATATCTAATTGTAATCCGTTGTGCATAGTGCCTTGCTAGCTTCAAGAATATATAAGTAAAACCTATTTTATAATGTAAATTTTGATGATTTGAATTGACAGAAATTAAATCCTTGGCAACATTATTTTTATATATCATTTACCTTTGATTTTTGTAGTGCTATTGGATCAAACAATTTCTCTGGTCCTTTACCGTCTGAACTTGGTAATTGGACGAAATTAGAGCAACTGTAAGTTTTGAAAGACTTTATATTACATTATTAGCATATAATTGCGCAAATATTGTTAGATTGAATTTGGGGTAACAATCTTAGCAACCACTTCATATATTATTTTATTATTACGTGGCTCTCTCTTCTCTTGTTTTATGATGGCTTGTGTGGAAAAACCATACCAAATAGTGATGTATTCATGAAAATTCTTTAAATTGACAGTTATATTGATAGTTCTGGAGTTAGTGGTGAGATTCCTTCAACTTTTGCCAATCTACAGAATTTGGTTACTGTGTAAGAACTTTTCGACTTGCTAATTGGGATTATTCTAAATTAGATATTAATATTATGCTAACCAGAAAATGACATTGAGTCAAATCTTATAGAAATTCTCGGATCGTTCTCAGGTGGGCTTCAGACACAGAACTTACAGGAAGGATTCCTGACTTTATAGGAAATTGGTCAAAGCTAACAAGCTTGTGAGATACTGAGAATTTTTTTTCATTTAATTACCCTAATTAAGTCACTGCAAGCTTAAGTTCTCTAATCACACTATAAAGTTAATTTCAAATACTGTAACTAGAGGATTTAGAACTGAGAAAATATTTTATAAATTTCTACCATATATTGTAGGAGGTTTCAAGGAAACTCTTTTGGAGGTCCAATACCATCATCCTTTTCCAATCTGATTGCTATGACAGAGTTGTAAGTATCCGCATTTTTTCTTTGCTTCTCATTTTTTTTTCCTAATACCTTTTACAATATTCAATGAATTATCTTGTGACAATTAGGAGAATAAGTGATTTATCCAATGGGAGCTCGACACTAGCATTTATAAAGGATATGAAGTCTTTAACCTCTTTGTGAGTATCATTCCAAGCCCTCTGACTTGCATTGTAATTTCTCATATATACTTTTTGTTTATCATTGTTTTTTTCTTCTTTGATAAAAACTTTCGGTAACATGTACTGCAGAGAACTAAGGAACAGCAACATTTCTGATTCAATTCCATTGAACATCGGAGAATACCAGAGTTTGCAGCATCTGTTAGTTAATCCTCTTTGATGGTTAACTCTTTGAGTACATGTTGGGTCAGCTTTTGAGCAGTCAGACTATAATTGTGTTATTGTCATATATTTTCTCTAGAGATTTGAGCTTCAACAATATAGGTGGAGAAATTCCCGACTCGCTTTTCAAATTGAGTTCACTGACTCACCTGTAATTTACCAACTCTGCTTCCCTATTATCTGCTTCTCAACACACACCTTATTTTTTGAAGCATGTAATGCATTTACATTCTCAGGTTTCTTGGAAATAATACGTTAAGTGGCACCCTGCCTGCACAGAAGAGTACATCTCTTCTCAACATGTAAGTACTTCTGGCATATATGCATTTGGTATCATTGTAAGTAATGCACTAAAAATGGAGTTCTCTAATATTTAATTTAGCATCTCCAAAAAGGAAATATCTATTTGGAGTAACCTTGCATGTTCTCTAAAACACCCAGTGTGCTAGTTCACTAGGACAAAAGGGTAGCTTGCATTTGGATTTTTTTTTTTTTTTTTTTGAAGTATTACAATATTATATAAATTCAGGGTTTTTTGGGGAGGGGGGAATGAATCATAGTCCCACATTGCTTGGGCATTAAGGGGAAGTGCAATATATAAGTGTAAGGGTAACCCTCATCCTACCAGCTTGCTTTTGGGGTTGAGTTCGGCCCAAGACCACTTTGACATGGTATCAGAGTTGGACATACCAAGGATGGTCTGGCCCTGTGTGTCTCTGCCTGTCACAGGGGCAGAGGGAGAGGGGGGCTGGTGGGGGTCATGGCCCCCCACCCTCAAAAAATTCTCTAAATTTTATAGTAAAAAAAATTATAAAATAGTTACAAAATTCTAACTTTTTTTTTTTTTTTTTGGTACTGGACCCCCTAATCTTGAATTTATGGCTTCGCCCCTGGCTGCCTAGTGAGCACGCTGCGCATGAGGGAGGGTGTGAATCATAGTGCCACATTTGGTTTCGCTTTATTTTCATTTGGACTGGAAAAAGAACAAGCTAATAAAAATTCTAACCACCAATAGGCAATAACTACTAGATTGATTTTCTCTGCCCAATTAATATCTTATCAGGAAGGTTGCAGAAGCAAATAAAAAAATTACTACAGCTGTACACTTCAACCTCGAGGGTGACTCTTCACATTTTTTTATAATTGTTTTTTATGGGTAAACAGAGACATCCCTGATCCTGAATTCCTGATAAGTGATAATGTCTCTCAAGCTCTTTCTGCTTTCAAAATATAGATTAAAAGGTCTACTTAAGCCTGTAACTTAAAACATGTATGTAGAAAATATGGGGAAGTTGAGGTTTTGGATGACATCAAAAGCTTGTATTAAAAGATAAGCGTGCTAGAGTAATGCCGGAAGTTTTACTGTTCTGCAACTTGTGTTGAAAATCTCCTCTCCATGTTTGCAGAGATGTGTCATACAACAATTTAATTGGTAGCTTACCTTCTTGGATTAACCAACTAAATTTACAGCTGTAAGTCTTTAAATTGCATTAAATATATTGTCTTGTATCAAGTTTTATAACTTTCTAATTTGATTTCTCTAATATAATACTCTTTTTACTCTTCAAGTAATATTGTTGCAAATTAGTGGAAGATTGATTTATTTATCAATTGAGAAAGTTACACATATATAGCCTACAACCATCATAAAGGATTAAAAAAAAAAAAAAAAAAACTAAAAAGTACACTATCCTGATTTTCTCCTATAAAAGCAGCCTATACATGAAAGGAAAAAAGGAATTACTACAGTCAACTATATACAATTAAATATGTAAACTATAAATACTGCCAAATATATATATATATATATACAATTTTTCTATTTTCAGTTCGTCCTGATATAAAATATATCGGGACGAAGAATGTGGACCATTAGATTTACATACTTTGACTCAAACTGTATGCACTTGTCAAAATTTCTCTATAATCTATGGTCCACATTCTCTTTGTCCTGATATATTTTATATCGGATGAACTGATAGTAGAAAGACTATATATATATATATATATAAATTATCAAGTGTAGAATCCAATACAAAAAATTTGTGCAGAATCACTAATTCCAATCGGTTGGAATTAGTGAAACCGCACGAAAAATTCGTGCGGAATCCTGCATTAGAAAGTTACCCTATATATATATAGGGTTAGACTTAAATAACTTAAATTTGTGACTTAAAATTTTGACCTTCAACATCTTAATCCAAGAGTTATAAATACATTCAAATATCAACTATTGTATTAAGAATAAATGGGAGGTTGAGATTCCCTCCAACAATCCTTCAGTACTTTAATTTCTAACAAGGATTGCATTTGTTATTCCATGACGAAACTAACATTCTGATTTTTGTGGCTTGCCATATGCAGGAACGTAGTTGCTAACAACTTAGTGATAGACAATTTGAAGAGCAGGTGAGTGTCTGGTTTCTTTGTTTTGACCTCTCAATGATGGTTGCTGAAAATGAATAGTTTCTTGCATTCATTTGATAGACATGATTTTGTAATCTGAAATACTGACCAATACATAAGTTTTTAATTGTACATCATGAAGGAGACTCGTAACATGCTATGTTCTCTCAAATATTTTGGAATGACTTTTATTTGTGAAAGAATTACCAAACTACCTCTTGTACTCCTGAAACATATGACGCTTTTTATTGGACATTTATGTATCAAGTAATTGCAATCTCTATTTTTCTCTTAATAGCTGGAAATTATGATAGGTAATCTTGAGTCTTTTTTAAATATGATACCTATTAATGTGCTACAATCGGGAGATTTTTTTTCTTTAGTGGTCAGTTTTTGGTTTCTCACATAATATCCAAGCTTTCCATCTAAGTGCATTCCTCTTCTTCCCTCAGTGTCTTGCCATTTGGGCTGAACTGTCTCCAAAGGAACTTTCCTTGCAATCGTGGTTCTGGAATCTGTAAGTACAACTTTTCTCTTGTGATTTGAGGAAATATGAGAATTATGTTTCTCCCCATGTATTGCAATAAAAGGAAAACGTTTCTTCCCTGGTATACCCTTTTATGAGGAGAAAAGAAGGTTGCACTTTGACACTTTTGTAGGCTGTGTTGTTTCTTGTTACACCTATATAATTTTTTTTATGATATGACAAATTTTTGATAGTCATTTGAGCTGGAATAGGAGTTATAAATTGAATTCCAGATATCATGAGATATAACTGTAATTTCTTTTTGAACTATTACATTATAACTGTTAAGTTTATGAGGTTTTACTCGCATACATAGCTAAAAGCATTTTATCAAGTGACTTGGGTTATAATCCGGGCATCGGATACCATTTCTGCCTTACAGACAAATAACTTGGTGAAGTAAAGCATCAGGTGAACTTGGTGCACAGGAGGACATTGGGAGACGCATATTTGAACTAAATACATTTGAAAACCTTTTCTGGACTTGCTTTGATAGCTAGCTCTCTTATTTGCCGTGCAGATTATAACTTTTCGATTAAATGTGGCGGTCCACAACTTACTTCTTTTACTGGTATTGTATATGAGAGGGACGATGAAAATCTTGGTGCAGCATCATATTTTGTGACTGGCACACTCAGATGGGGGATTAGTAATGTTGGATATTTTACTGGGAGTACTAATTCTAGATCTGAAGTCACAAATACACTAGACTCGATGCTTTTTCAGACGGCAAGAACCTCAGCTTCATCACTAAGATACTATGGTTTAGGCCTTGAAAATGGCAACTATAATGTGATCCTTCACTTTGCAGAAATGGCTATTTTAAAAACTACTGGCTGGGAAAGTATTGGGAGGCGTTTATTTGATATCTATATTCAGGTATGTGTCTCTTTAATTGTTCTAGGTACTCTTATGTTGCTTTCTAGTCTTCTTTCCTTTAGCTACTAATTCCTTGATACTGACGTCATTTACATACTAAACCACCAATGCAAATATCGTCGAGCTCGATCCCACAAACTATCAGCATTCTCCTCTGTTTTCCTTCTTTTCTTGCCAAATGACCCACAATAAAGCTAGGACAACACACTTCCACAATAACTTGGCTCTTTCCCCCTTAGCAAAAGCAGAAAACCTTTCCACAAACACCTGGGTGCCTGGGATAATCTAGCTTTCATCAACAATTTAACCAAAGATTAGATGCCACCTTGTACTGTAAAAAGAGACGTCGATGCTGTACTCATTGTTCTTGCACAGGATGCACAAAGAGGGCATAAGACACGTTCCTGGGAGTCTTTTTGAATGACCACACTGGTATTGATCTTTCCACTAACCAATACCCATGAAAAAAGTTGAATCTTAGGAGGAACTTTTGCCTTCCAAATCGCATTGAATTGATTGAAAACTTGATGAGAAGCATCATTACCTAGCCATTTGAAATAAACTGCAAGTATATATGCTTGAGGAGTCAAGATTCCACCATCTTCTATCTTCTCTCAATTCATCAGGGGAGATATTATATAGGGTTAGAACTTGGCATTACCTATCGTTTAAAATTCTCCTAAAATTGAGATCCCAATTCCAATCTCTCAAAGGAGATGAACTTCTCACCCTAGACTTGATAGTAGTATCTTGAAGCAGATCCACTCTATAAAGTCTAGGATATATATTGCAAAATGACATCTTCCCCACACCACTTATTTCCCAAAAACGTTCTCTCTCCATTTCCAAACTTTAAGAAATGTGAGTAAAAATGAGGGATATTTCATAGAGATAGCTTTCCAGGACTTCTATCAGATCCGTATCTCACTAGCTTTGAGTCAACCATTTATATGAGTTCTGCATTTGCTAATAATGACCCGCATGCCAAAGGGAATTCCACTCTGAAGGAAATCTCCATAACCATTTATACAAAAGAGCCATATTCTTCTTTTCCATGTTGCCAATACCCAAACCACCTTTCTCTTTTGATCTAGACAACACTTCCCATCTAATGGGATGGATACCTTTGCCTTCTTCAAAACCTTCCCAAAGGAAATCCCTTACTAATTTTTCTATATACTTGGTCACTTTACGGGAATCTTAAATAAGGAGAGAAAGTATATAGGAAGAGAAGATAAAACTGATTGAATTAATGTGAGTGTGAGTCTCTTCTAATCCTTTTCTCCATCTTCTCCACCGCCAGATTCCTAAAAGCTAAAGTTCTAGGAATGTCTCTTAATGGCATCCCCAAATATTTGAGAGACCATGAACCTATTGATCTAGAGAGAATATTTTAGGACTACATCTTTGACCTTCTCCTCTAAAGAATTTATACCCAACACCTTAGTTTTGTTCACTTTCAACCCTGAAGCAAGACTAAAAGATTCCACCACTATAAGAAGAATGACAAACTAAGCCTATAACTTTATCCTTGGCCACAACTAAGCCTTCTATAAGATTATCACTAGAGCTAATTCTACCAATCTACACCATCCACCACCAAAGTAAAAAGGGATAGAGGATCTCCTTACCTAAGCCCTCGAGAAGCTTGGTAGACTAGAAACCCTTAATCCATAACCTTTAGCTTGAAGAAAAAAGGCCAAGAACTTCCAATTAACATGGTTGTATGCTTTCTCGAAATCCACTTTGAGCACCATACCTTCAATCTTCCTTTTCCTACATTCCTCAACAACCTCATTAGCCACCAAGACTGCATCAAACATCTGTCTTCCTTCGACAAAAGCTGATTGGGCAATTGAAATAGTCCCATTCAACAATTCTCCGAGCCTTAGTGAAAGTACCTTAGATATAATTTTGTATAGACTAGACACAAGGCTTGTCGGTCTAAAGTCTCCTATTTTGATAGAATCATTTTTTTTAGGAATAAGACAGATGTGGATGGTACTGGTCATCTTATTGATAATCCCCTTCTCAAAAAACTCGTTGAACACCTTCATAAGGTCATTGAAGAAAGAGGAGGAAAACCTCTTTTTTACTTCTTTTCTAATGCAATACTAAACCATAAAAATTACAGAGATTTATATAGGGAGATCCGACAATTATTATGTCTTTAACAAATTAGGAAAAACTAATAAAACAGGAAATAAATCTCCTAGAATAAAGCCCAACAATCTCAATAATTCCTTAGTCATCTTTAATGATATCCTAGCAGCTTTGAAAAAAAGCCAAAGAAAAACCATCAACACCAGGAGATTTTTCTGACCAGCATTGGAAGAGTGCATATCTAATCTCTTCTTCTGAGAAAGGTCTCTACTTTTAAAATGGCCACACAAGCAATATGTGTTTCGATCACAGATAAAGTACCAACAAATTATTTGCATTTTTTTTTTCTATTCCTGTTTCTGTTTGAATCTGTCTTGGAAACTGCCTCACCTACATATCACATTATCACTATAATTTATCGATGAATTCTCAAGCCCCAAGTAATTATGTGCTTAAAAGAAATTTCCAAATCTCACCAAGGGTAATGCTCAAGTTGCAGAATACATTACTGCATGAATCCTAATACACTACTCCTTTTAATTATTACTGATTTTGGTGTCTTGAATCTGTTTATTGCAGGGCATTCGTGTTTTACAGGATTTTGACATAAAAAAAGAAGCAGGTGGAGTCTCACAAAAAGCTATTCAGAAAAACTTCACGGCTCGGGTATCAGAAAATTACCTTGAAATCCACCTGTTTTGGGCTGGAAAAGGGACTTGCTGCATTCCTGCCCAAGGTACATATGGACCTTCTATTTCTGCCATCAGTGCTACACCAGGTAAGCAATTTTTTTTTTTTTTTTTTGGTTCCTTCTCTTTCAAAGTTTCCTCGCAATATGATATTAAGTTATGACTACTGAACTCTGTTACAGATTTCATACCTACCGTAAGTAACAATCCTCCAACCAGTAATAAGAAGAATAGAACAGGTATAATTGTGGGGGTTGTTGTTGGTGTTGGGCTTGTAAGCTTTCTATCCGTTCTCACGATTTTCTGGATTGTTCGAAGAAGGAAGAGCCCAAGCAACGATGATGAAGGTAAAGCAAGCAATCTCTCTCTATATGTATGCTAGCAGTCCAATTTCCAAACTCCGAAACGTTTTTTTAGATATAAATATGTTTTTATTTGCCTGCATGTGATTCTAGTCCTTGTCGAGGTTAGCATTCAGCCATATGTCTTAAACTCAAGATTCTTAACTTCAGGACTCATCGAGTTTTCCTTAAACACAATGTTCTTAACCAAATTGCTTTCTGGTCCTTCAGGTTACATGAATGTTTTTTTTTTTTTAAAAGGCAAATATTTATAAAAAAGGCCAAACTAGGCCAGGGCACACAAGCCCCACCACACTACAATGACCAAAGCCAAAAAAGGCAACAAAAACACCCAACCAGAGCCCAAAACAAGACACCCTAAAGCACCCAAAACAAGACAAACACATAACACCCCAACAGCAGCCACGAAACACAAGACAACAACATAACCTCTAAAGCAGCACTAAGCAACGCCCAGACCTCGAAAAACACAACCACCAAAGCCAAAACCGAAAACACCAACCATGACCCAAGAACAAACAACTAAAAACTGATGATCACCTAAAGTAACTAGCACAAAAAGAATCTAACCAGACTTTGCTTGATATCTCTCATTGTCCTCCTCTTCCCTCCTAGCAGTCTCTTTCAAAACTTCCTCTTCTCCACTAGAGAAATCGAAACCTAAAACACTCCCAATTTCCATCACCCTAACTGCCTCTTCCATTGCTCTGTTCTGAAGATTGTTGGAATATCTGGTTTTCATTCCATGAATACTGGCAGACCTGCTTTGGTTTCTACTTTTGAGCCTAGTCCCCTGCTTTGGTTACATGAATGTTATGGTACCCTGATTAAAAACTGAATACAATTCCATCAATTTTTTGTTTAAACTTCTCATAATATTCCACCAAGTATTTGATTAGCCAAATGAGTTCGCGATGGTAAACTGCATTTGCTGTTGAATTTGCAGTGCTTCTAGGGATAGAAGCTAGACCATACACTTTCAGTTATGCTGAATTGAAAAATGCTACAGAAGACTTCAGTCCTGCAAATAAACTTGGAGAGGGAGGATTTGGACCAGTTTATAAGGTATTTGACCATTCAAATCAGCAAACAATTGTTGAGTCATAATTATCTGGTTAAAGGGAATATTTGTTACACAATTATAACCATAGCCATAATTGAACATAAGCTGCAACATGATTGTCAAAGGGATCTTCAAAATTATAAATTTTCTGATCTATTAAATTGGAACATTGCACTCAATAGGGAAAACTTGGTGATGGAAGGATAATTGCTGTAAAACAGTTGTCTGTAGCATCCCACCAAGGGAAGAGCCAATTTGTTGCAGAAATTGTTGCTATATCTGCAGTGCAACACCGTAACCTCGTAAAACTGTATGGATGTTGCATTGAGGGAGCAGAACGACTCCTTGTTTATGAGTATCTAGAGAACAAGAGTCTCGATCAAGCATTATTTGGTATGAGGAGCATTTATTTGTAGTATTGTTTTGCTTGGGAATATCTAGAAACGTACTTGTTTCATTGTTTGGTGTGGAGAACAGTGCTGATTTTTCTTTTATGACTTTCATGAAGCAGGACAAAGAAGTTTGGATCTCAATTGGACAATGCGCTATGATATTTGCTTAGGAGTGGCAAGGGGTTTAACTTATCTTCATGAGGATTCGAGGCGTCGGATTATACACAGGGATGTGAAAGCTAGTAATATTTTGCTTGATTCTGATCTCATCCCAAAAATTTCAGATTTTGGTTTGGCCAAACTTTATGATGATAAGAAGACTCACATAAGCACCCGTGTTGCAGGGACAATGTATAATTCTGAAAAGTTCACCTCCACCTTTTTCTTCCTTAATCTGTTAATCTTGTAATGTTTTACTTTTCTTGAACATACATATAATGATCTCTATTGTCCTGGCACAGTGGGTACCTTGCGCCAGAGTATGCCATGCGCGGACATCTAACAGAGAAAACTGATGTGTTCGCTTTTGGAGTTTTGGCTCTGGAGATTGTTAGTGGGAGACCCAACTCAGATTCGAGCTTAGATGAAGAGCAGCTATATCTTCTTGAATGGGTATGAATTCTTTTTTTACAGCATTGATTTTTTATTTACATATCTATCACTCACATTATAATTACAATATTTTCCTTCTTCTTAGGCCTGGCAACTACATGAGAACAACCGTGAAGTTGAATTGGTGGACTCAAGATTAACAGAATTTAATGCGGATGAGGTAAAACGTATGATAGGAGTAGCTCTTTTATGTACTCAGACATTGCCATCTCTGCGACCACCAATGTCCCGTGCAATTGCTATGCTTTGTGGAGATGTTGAAGTGAACAAAGTAACTTCAAAGCCAGCATACTTGACTGATTGGAAATTTGATGACATTACCAGCTTCACAACCAGTGATAAGACAACTAATGAAACTGATTACACCTTTTTTTCAACAAGTACAGATATGGGGGCTGAAACTCAGCATCCAGAGGAAAATGGTAGTAAACCCATTCTCCATGACTTTATGTAGGTGATGAGAAATACTTTGCAAATTTGTGTTTTTTATATTCATTTTTCGAAAAATTGTGAGTTAAACTCCTATAGTCTTACATTTATGATTGTGTATATAGTAATAGAACAGTAGGAGATGGGTTTTTTTTTTTTTTTTTTTTTTTTTTACAGAAAGAATGATTGTGTTTTTTTTTTTTGACAGAAAGAATGATTGTTTGTAATTTGTAAGATGTAAAAATTTCTTTTATATATCAGTGTTGAAAGAAGGTGTCTGTTGAATATGGAAGGTGGCTTTTGACTTTTCGTGGTTGTCAACGGACAAACTAGTGGCATGCAAATCGTATAATATCTTTAAGCTTTTCTGCTTGTGTATTGGATATTTAAGTGCTTTTGGCTTCTGAACATTTGTATTTTGACCCAATTTAGTTGATCTTTGCTGATTTCAATCTTGCTCGGCACCTCTCTGGTGGACCATACAACGGCATATTCACTTCTTTCAACTTTGCCTTTTCAATACCAAGTTGATCCAATGTCTTTTTAAATATAATGTCCACGGAGCTCTGTGTCAACAAGTATGCCAGAGACCATTTTTCCAGCAATTGTCAGAGATATTACTAGAGCATCGTCATGCCGGTGGAATGCGCCCCTTGAATCTTCATCGGTGAACATTATGGATGTGGTGTGCACTTTCGACCGTTTTTGTGTTTGGGAATGACTTGTAAACATTCATGACTAGCCACGATATTCCTTAAATAATCCTTCCTAGTTCGATTCAAATCTTCGGGTAATGTTGGACCTTCAGCTACGATGTGAATAATAAGGGTCTTTCCTTTGTCATGTTGCATGTGAGGATTTATCTCCTTTGTGTATTGTTATCATATAACTTATTGTCTAGTCTTTTGTGTATTGTTGACAAATTCTTTCAAATAATCGTTCTGAATCAGAGATTCAACGTGATCTCTTAGATGTAAGCATTTTGAAGCGGTATGGTTGAAATCCTCGTGGAAATTGCAATACTTTGTTCAATTTATTTTTGTTGGGATCGCTCTTCAATGACTCAGGCTTATTTGTTAGAAGCCCGACTTCTCAAATGGTCACGAGTACTTGCTCCCGGGTGACAATCGAGGTATGATAATTTGTATATTTTGAATTCCACGTTCGAGCCCGTCTGAATGTTTCAGAAGGTACTTCATTTGGAATACTCATGACATGTTGAGGTTGAAGGATTGGTGCCTTCATTGATCTTGTCTTTGTGGTTGCAATCGTAGGATTCCGCTGGTGACCATAAGGCCACCATTTCGATCCCCTTTATTCTCGTTTCAGATTTCTGGATTTGACCCTATAATTAAATATTCAAAAGTTACATAAATGAGTTATCTCAGACTCACCAAACTCAGGCAACTACTGATCCAAACGAAAGTATGCTTTTTTAGAGCTTAATATTACTATTGTTTGAACTCTTATCTTTGCCAACTTGTATTACTTTAACATGTTATCAGAGTCAGTGTAAACTGCATAAATTTAGGGTTTAATGGTTAACTTACAGAAGTTTTTGTTCTTTTAGAAGTTCATGAACAATTTTGGCAGTAATTTAGAAGTTTTATTATTCTGAAGTTCCAGAAAATGTTTTGTTTTTGTTTTTCTTCCATTAGAAGTTCATTTTCATGTCACTTGTTATTTGAAATATGTATAGTTGCTCAGTTTTTATCAACCTCTGCAATTTTTCCTCCTTTTTTTTTTTCATCAGAATTTTCAAACAGTGATGAACATGTTAATTAGTCAAATAAAGTGGTTATAGCTTATAAATGTTATGATGGAAAAGTTGTTATCATTTTGGTCAAAGTTTGAAAAATGTCAGCAACTTGTGAATTTGATGACAGAGAGAGCATTGAATTCGATATTTCAACAATGGGGGATATCGGCAAATCAGGAACATTGGAATATTAGTGGAGAGCTGTGCAGCGGAGCTGCAAGTGCCACTGACACCTCCGACTTCGATTCCTTTTCTGGTCCCAACCCTTATATCAAATGTGTCTGTACTTACAACAACAACACTCTTTGCCACATTACAGGATTGTGAGTATCGAATCTTTCACCGTTGATTGATTATACGGTGTGAAGAGTGATAATTTGTGTTGAATATATTGAATGATTAACCCACTTCATTGCCGTTGCCTCGTTGGACACTCGCACAAACTCACACCTTTTTTCATCTTCTCCATCTTCTTCCCTAAATAAGTGAAAGCTTCAAGCTCCCATGGAGGAAAATCCTCCATGGGAGAAATACATCTTCACCACCCTTTTTACATTACATCCACCTATCTAGGAGTAGATTACAAGAAGAATGGAGTGGTCTTTGGACCAAAAACAGGCTAGGAAATCAAGGAGAGTTTGGAGGAGTGTCTTCAAGGGTTGTCTCATTTTAACTCATTTCTTTTTATATTTCTTGTTTTCTTGGATGTAATCACCAATTTGGGAATTTTGTAAACTTACACTTGTGCAATATATGTATGAATGTTTCTTAAATTCTTTGGGTTTTGTTCTACTCTTTGCCAAATCCATAATTTTCCCTCTTATTATGATATTCATGTGTGTGGATGGTAAAAATCGATATGTATGCATGAATGAGATTAGGAGTAGAGTAATTTAGATTAGGAGTAGTGTAATTTAGCTTTCCATGATTGTTTGTATGTTGATGAGTGAGCCAAAATATCATGTTTAGAATGATTTGAGTGTTTGAGTATTAGCTCCAAAGAGTGGGAAAAGCTTGGTTGATTATGCATTCACATGCTAGATTAGGCTTGGGTTCCATATTCTTGTGCTTAATGGGTCTTTTTATTAAAGCACAATTGCTCATCCCATGACTTGGGTTGGGTGATAAATTGTTTTGGTGAATTCCTTAATCAAGAGAATGAACCCTTAACTCGAATTGAATGTTCTTAATGATAACAATCAACTATTTGCATATTGTTATTTGGTGAGCTTGTCCCATTTTTAGCCATCAATCTTAAGGAGATTTGAGAGATAAAGAGAGAGTTTTCTCTATGAGAGAGTTGAGCATTCATGAGATTGGAGACCGCTGTAATAGTATAGTGGCGAGTACATATCGGATAGACAACCGAGAAAACCCGGTGTTCAATTCCTGGTTACGGATGGGGTCTCCTTTCTATCTATTTTGTATTTCTTTATTTGTGTTTTTGTCTCATCTTTGATGTGTACTTTCATTCATTAGGGATTTGATGTAAATCTAGCATTGTTGCCTCTTTTATTAAATATGTTTGTTGATAATTGAGTGGTCATTTGAAGTGCTTAATGCTTTTGAGTGGTTAGCCACCACTTGAATGAACCTTGGTTGTTGTATGAAGAACTGAGAGGTGAAGCACGCAACGTGCATGAGTAGATTGGTCACTACATGCAGGGTTAGGTAGAGATACGCGAGGCTTTTGCATGTAAAGTCGCTATATGTGTCTCATAATTCTTAATGAACTCGTGTGCAGTTCAGGTAACCATCCGTTGATAGGTTGCTAGTGCATGTGGGTATAGCCTTTATTACTCGAGAGAGAATATTGGTGAGGATTAAGTGAGCATGGCTTTCAACATTGACAATGCATGTTTGTATGAAATTGTGTGATTGCTATGGTTGAGTCACTTAGTGTAACCATTTATATGCCATATCTCTCACATCCATTTTATCTTTGTAAATACTTTTGTACATAATTTATCTTTTCATTGCAATATTTACATTTAATGAACACACACACTTCAATTCGTATTTTCCAAATAAGCTAAGCTAGTGATGGTTGGCGGATTCCACCTCCCTGCGGAACGATACCCTTGCTTGTATGCTATACTAGTCTCTTGACTCGTGCACTTGCGAGGTTGAATGTAAAATTTAAATCTTTTGATACACATCAACGACGTGTCATCAAAGTGGCGCCGCTGCCGGGGAGGTGGCTTATTCGTTAATTGTTTCTAGTTTTAGCTTAGGTTCCGTAAATATCTTAGATTTGTTGCTTTGCGAAGTAGTTCGTCATGTTGATAATAAACACCTCTTTTAACCATGCTTTTCATTGTATGCACAAGCAATGTTTAAGCTAGGTTTTGGGGTGTGAGTCGTGTTATTTTTCTTATTTTTGTTTAAAGCATATGCATTTGATTTTCTTTGAGTTGTTTTGTGCAAGGAAAGAAATTTTCAGGTCGGATGGACCACACAGCTCAATAGAGCTTCACAGAGGCTTGGTTGGTTCAAATAACCACTCGCGGGAGCTAGCACTTCAAGGGTATAATGCTTTGTGATGTATAAAATCGTGTTATAAAAACCTAACTCGCAAGTGCACGAATCGTGAGATAAGTACAGCGACAAGTAAGGATCGTTCCCACGAGGAAAAGTGATTTATCGACTAAAACTAATTCTAATTAAAGCTAAGCAATTAATAGTAACCAAAAGATTTGAGATTGATTTGATTGATTTGATTAAAACTATATTAAACTAAGAAAGCAGTTAACAAGAATATGTGAATGTGATCAAAAGGTGAGAGGACTAGGTCATCAATGCTCCCCAACTACGTTTACTCAATGCTTCGAATTGACTTTTACAAAGAATGTTAATCAAGTTAAGGGTTCGTTCTTTTAATTATGTATAATTAATGCTATGTGATCCTGAAATAAATCAAGTATTCTCTACTGCAGTCTAGAACAAAACCTGCGTGTAAACTATAGCAGAAAATGCATCAACCATATACCAAGCGTTCTCAATTAAGTCTAAAACAAAATCTGCGTATAAACTGTAACCTAAAACCCACAAAGCATACAATCAAGTATTCTCAATCACAGTCTAAAACAAAACCTGCGTGTAAACTATGATTGAGAATCCATTAAGCACAAGAACAAGGGAACCGAAAATAACGTGCGATATCCTGCTACGATAAATTCTATTCATTCAATTGCATATTGGCTGAGAATGATGAAACCCACGCGCATCTCAACTTTTAACATATTAAACCCTAGATTCAAGTTAAGCACTAACCATGCATTAACAAGAGTAAATCACAAATTGAATGAATCGAAACTTGAATTAAGAAAATATAGTCAATTCTAACAAAGAGCATTCATAGAGGTTCACATTGAATCCCTAGTATGGATTTAGTCACACATAGATGAAATAAAAAGAAGAGAGAAGTAATTGATAGAACCCATGGAAATAGTAGACACTCTTCCAATCTCTGATGCTGAAATCTTCTCCTTCATCTTCAAATCTTCTATATG
The DNA here is from genome assembly GCA_954870605.1 of Acer campestre. Lineage (NCBI taxonomy): Eukaryota > Viridiplantae > Streptophyta > Magnoliopsida > Sapindales > Sapindaceae > Acer > Acer campestre. The sequence goes on along the minus strand of OX940811.1, from coordinate 15,124,295 downwards.
CCAGGTGGATGAGAGTTTGTTGAGTAATTTAGGCTATGAAGGATGGCTGTCTAATTGTGAGAGACGAACCTCCTCCTGAATAAAATACTCCTCTATTTATATCCTCTCGGGCTACAGTGGAGAAAACCTATTAAATCGTGGAATTAGGCCAGACCGCTGTCGGACCGCTGCCACTTTGGCAGCGATGTGGCAGCGGTTTGCACACAATTGGGAACGCTGCCACTTTGGCAGCGGTGTGGCAGCGTTTGGCACAGTGGACTCCTCTGCCCATTTAATCGCTGCGACGCCTCTCTTTGAAAATAGCAGCGGTGTGAGAGCGTTTTTGCTCAATTTGCAGAAAAGACCCTTGACTACTTCAAAATAGCACTTTTTATCTGAATTTCTTCAAATATATCAATCTGGTCCAATAACCTGAAAACTCTCAAACACACCCATTAAACCACTAAAAGACTTAAGAAGCAAGCAATTGATTGGAGGAATGGGGATAAAAAACATATACAATAAATGACCGATCAAATACCCTCAAACATATCTTTTGCTAGCCCTCGAGCAAAACAAAAAACAAAAACTAAGAACCAAGGAACTTAATATCGGTATCGGCATCAATGTCGGGCTTCTAAATTTACGGATATTTCGGGGATATTATCGATATCGGTGGATATTCTGTAAAAAATTTTAAAAATGATGGATATTTACATCTAAAGTTAGATTTTTTTTTTTTTTTTGGTGAAAATTTAGGGTAAGCTTAAATAAGTAATTATACATCAAATAAATCATATTTCAACGACAAATTAACATTGTCATGACTTATGAGTTTATTATAAATTATTAGCATAGTCTGTATATAATTTTTAAAATTGAGTATTTAATAGAATAATATTTTGTTTCACTTTTACAATATTATATACAATATAAAGTGATTAAATATTTAATAAACAAAATTATCATTAAAATATATATAGTAATAGTTTCACACTTCCAAGATTCTATCATAAATCATAATTCATACATAATAATATATTGTGTGTCTGAAATTTAAAACCAAATGAATTCCTTGCTGGTTCAAATACATAAGATACATTTCTATCTTGATTTGAACAATAAATTTCTCAAGAAAACGTGCTTGCATAGTTTTCAATGTATTTATTAATATGCCACACGAATGTTGCTTGATCTCTTCCAACTGATCTATAAATTGGGTAGTTTGGATTTACTCAACTTGGTGGATATTGTTGATCTACATACATAGGTATTGCATATAGCATTTATGGAGAAGGATAATCAAATATATTGTAGCCACTATAACCAAGGAACGTAATATCGGTATCGGCATCAATGTCGGGCTTCTAAATTTACGGATATATCGAGGATATTATCGATATCGGTGGATATTCTGTCAAAAATTAAAAAAAATGATGGATATTTACATCTAAAGTTAGTTTTTTTTTGTGAAATTTTAGGACAAGCTTAAACAAGTAATTATACATCAAATGAATCATATTTCAATAATAAATTAGCATAGTTATGAGTTTAATATAAATTATAACACAAATAGAGTCTGTATATAATTTTTAAAATTGAGTATTTAATAGAATAATATTTTGTTTCACTTTTATAATATTATATACAATATAAAGAGATTAAATATTTAATAAAAAAAATTATCATTAAAAAATATATATAGTAATAGTTCCACACTTCCAAAATTCTATCATAAATCATAATTCATACATAATAATACATTGCGTGTCTGAAATTTAAAACCAAAATGAATTCCTTGCTGGTTCAAATACATAAGATACATTTCTATCTTGATTCGAACAATAAATTTCCCAAGAAAACATGCTTGCATAGTTTTCAATGTAGTTATTAATATGCCACACGTATGCTGTTTGATCTCTTCCAACTGATCCATGAATTGGGTAGTTTGGATTTACCCAACTTGGTGGATATTGTTAATCTGCATACATAGGTATTGCATATGGCATTTGTGGAGAAGGATAATCAAATATATTGCAGCCACCATAACTACCATAATATGGTACATGAGAACCTGACATTGTCTGTGAATCACCCAAAGAACTATGTTCTGTGTCTATACTCATTGAGGAGAGAGTCATATTCAAAGAATCTTCATCATTTTGACTTGTTCCTCCATGCTATCTACCATGAGTTTGATCAAAATTACATGCATGAGCATCCCAACCCACCGCACTAGCATTCCAACATGTTGCACCAGCATCCCAACCTCCAGCACGAACATCCCAACTTGTTGCACCAGCATTCCAACCTCCTGCACCAAAATCCCAACCTCTTGCCTCATCCCCACCATCCCCACCATCTCCATCATCTCTATCATCTTTTCCTCCACTATTTACATCAGAGGTATGTTGGTCATTGGAAGAGCCGGTAATAATAACTCCACAATCTACACCAACTTCTTCTCTAATCACTTGTTCAACATTTATTCCCATTTCTTAAGCATGCGAAGCAATATGTGAATCAGGATTTCCCTCGTCATCATCCAAGGAGGCAGGTCTAACCCAGTTAAAAATAGGATTCTCATTATCGTCTCCTACTTTAGCAGCTACTTGAAGTAAATCCATAAAATCAGTTTCATTTACTTTATCTTTTTCAGCTTCCATATCCCTAAGTTTCACCTTCATATTATAATAACAATAAACAAGTTGTTCAAGCTTAAAATAGGCAAGACGGTTTCTTTGTTTTGTGTGGATTAAAGCAAATGTGGACCAATTTTTGTCACATGTAGAAGATGATGATGTTTGTGATAGTATGCGAACTGCTATTACACTCAATGATGGAGCACAGTTTTCATACATTACCCACCAATCAGCTGTAATAAAAATTATTAAGTATTATAAGCATGAATATTGTTTCAATGATATTATTATTTATTATTAATATGTAAATTTTTGTAATAAAAGTTATATACCTGGTTGCATTTTGCTTCTAGCTGCAATGACTGCTCGTTCACCAAAACTTTTCCTTCCATCCTTAAAGTATGTGAGCTACATTCATGAGATCAATATATATATAATATATATTAATATAGGTATATGACACAATACTCACATGCAAAGAATTAATAATACTGGAATTATAAAATTGGTTGTAAATTGTAACTTTTTACCTCATTTCAAAAATTAGCAATTCCTGCAGCTTCAGTGTCTAATTGTGCATAGACATTATATACGGCTTTCAAAAGATCCGAATTATCCCAAATATTGTCTCTATATTGGTATTTTGGGTTCAAATAATAAGCTAGAATAAATAAAATAAAATAAAAAGAATAATTTTAGTATAAATACTATACTAAATTTTAATTATAAATGAAAAACAATCTAAAATAAAATTTACCTACAGCATGTAGTGAGTGATTGAGCATTTTATCCCATCAGTTTTATATAATGTTTAGAACCCATTTACTCCCTCTTTGTTGTTTTACTGTATCTTTCATTACACGCATTAACTCATACACGATAGGCATAGTGGGTACAACTTATGTATCCAATTTTACATATTTTACACATCCACTATTTGGTTCTTTATCCAATTTTACTTCAAGTCCTCAATAATTTTACTATTAACTATTATGTTGGAATTTTTTATAAATTTGTTAATGCTTATTCTAAAATAATTTTCAAGCTAAATTATTTTAACAATAATTTAATTGTTTAGGATTAAAAAAATTATTTTAATAATATGCAAAATATCCCTAGACTTTCAGGGTAAAATTCATGAAATTTCGGGAATTTCGGGATATTTCGGGAATATCGGGAGATTTTTACGGATATTTCGAAATCGGCCAGATTTTCTGCAGGATATTGGATATTTACCTGTTTCAATATCAGTCCCTCCAAAATACGGATATATCGGTGGATATTTCGGTATATCTATCGATTTTAAGTACCCTGATATTATATATGTATATATTTATTAAAGAATCCTTAACGTTGCATCGCTGTTAGTGTAGTTGGTAGTGGATCTTGCTTTTTAGACTAGGGTGCTTTGTTCAAGTCCCATCTCAAGCAATCTTTAATTCAATTTTAACTTCTAAATTTTTTATATGCTTTTTTTAATTCAATTTTATCTTCTAATTTTTTATATCTTATTTATTTTACTATCATTTTCGATTCATTTTCTCTATTCCGTTGTTGTCAATTTTGTAACTATCATTAATTTGTGTTTACTTAATTTATATTAAATTATATATTATTATTTTGGATTTTTATTATTTTTAATAATTTTAATTTGACATACCTAACACGTCTAATCAATAAACCCTAAAATCTTATATTTTACTTTATTGGATTAAAATAGTCGATCTATTACTATGATTCATTTTATCTTATCTTTAGTATTTTTCTTTATTTTATAGTTTTAATTTATTTATAATCAATAGATCAATAATTTACCAATAATTTGAAGAATAAATTTTTTTTAAAATGTCTAGTAATAGTTATTAATAAATAATTTTTTGTATAAATTTAAATTGAATTCATTATAAATGCAAAACAAAATTTCTTATTATAAAATTAGATGACAATTTATTCTTTTAATTTTTTTTCATTATTTATGTTGTTTTTCTTGTTATTATTTATTTTAAAATATTTTTTCTTGTTTTTATTTCTTTTTGAAGTAAGATTATTTAATTCATCTAAGTATTCTATTCATTTTATTTTATCTAAAAAAACTATTTTACTACGATCTTAATTTTTCAGTATTTTTTATATAATTGCGATTTTAATTTATTCAAGTGCCCTACCTAATTAAAATTCCTGGATTCGCCACTGCTTCTGATGTATATGCATTTGGTATCATTGTAAGTAATGCACTAAAAATGGAGTTCTCTAATATTTAATTTAGCATCTCCAAAAAGGAAATATCTATTTGGAGTAACCTTGCATGTTCTCTAAAACACCTGGTGTGCTAGTTCACTAGGACAAAAGGGTAACTTGCATTTGGATTTTTTTTTATTTTTTTTTTTGAAGTATTACAATATTATATAAATTCAAGGTTTTTTGGGGAGGGAGGAATGAATCATAGTCCCACATTGCTTGGGCATTAAGGGGAAATGCAATATATAAGTGTAAGGGCAACCTTTATCCTACAAGCGAGCTTTTGGGGTTGAGTTCGGCCCAAGACCACTTTAACATGGTATAGAGTTGGACATACCAAGGATGGTCGAGCCCTGTGTGTCTCTACCTGTCAGTCTGTCACAGGTACTGCAGGTGCCCTGATAGGGGTAGAGGTGTTGGGGTTTTTGCTCTGAAGCTTGTAGTTTGTAAATGTGAATTGAACAAGAAATAAAAGAAGTAGTTTATTCATTCAAATTGTCTCATACATTTATAATAACATGTGTACTTAACATCCAAGATTGCCGGATGTAATTTCAAACTGAGTATATGAATGTCATATACAGATGGATTCAATTTGAAACGAGCAATCTAAAGAGTCCGTAGATAGCAAATAAAGCTGGGTACTTTATTTGTGGTCAATCTACAGCTGCGGTCTATTCCGTAATGTACGGTGATCTTATCCTAGATCATTCATATGGAGATATGAGAATGGAGGCACCTTATATGATTTGATCATATAGGACTGGGCCATGATCTATATGAATCTCTCACCAAGATCCGTTAAAAGATGAGATTCATATATATCAACAAATGATAGCTATATATGGGTGATCTTAATCCTGAGTGTCTTATCGACTCCTTCAGGTTAGATCGTGGTTTTTGATATACCATGGGTGAGATCGGAGTTGCATTCCCGGTCAATAACTTTGTATGTTGGAATCACGGTTTGGCTTGTGGCTGGGAAGGTCTGTACACAATAGTGGAATCCACTCCTTCTTGTGAGAAGTAGATAATAGTTCTCTTAAGGGTTGATTCGGGGCTTGAACAATATGAGCGCTCTCCTAATTCCGTAAGAAATGTAGGATTTATTGTTCATTAGAGAATCAATGGTACTTAATGGAAAGATATAATTATAGGGGTATAACGGACATTATGACCCAGCTCTAATTATGAACTACCTGTGGAGGATTATACCATATGTAATAGCTATATCGATGGACACCAAGAATTATTGGTTTGTGTAAAAACGTCTACAGTTGAGAGAGTGCAACTTCGGGTTTTTAGTGGAATAACATCGAAGTTAATAATCATGAAATATTAATCAAAGAGTTTAATTATTTATTTCTAAGGATTATTGGAGCTCAAAATACTGTGGGTCCATTAGGTCCCCTTGCTAGCCCGATCGATTTAGGTAACAAGGGTCACGGTTAATTAATTGGATTGTCCAATTAATTGTGTTACGAAAGTGACACGTATCTATTCGGAAATTAATTGAATAATGAGATTATTTAATTAATGAATAATGGTGATTAAATAAATTAAATAATAAGATTATTTAATTATGTTGTTAATCACTAAATGGAGGGTGTTAGTTGATATTTGATTTTGAATAAAATAAGATAATATGATTATTTTATTTTATTAAATTAAATATTTGAAATTGAATTTAAAATGTTTAAATTCAAAAATAAATGTTTAATTATTTTTTAAAAGATATGAGATATCTTTATAAAGATTTTCTTTTTAAATCAAATAGATTTGGTTTGTTTTTAAAGATATATGAGATATATTTTTAATTTTAAAAAAAATAATAACAACCAAATGATATGTTATCAACTTACACAATATATTAAAAACACAAAAAGGCATTTTTTTTTAGTTTGTTTTTGATTGATATATTGAAGTTGTTTTTGCAAGTGAGTTGCGTGAGACAAAAGAAGAAATAGTGAAGTGGTGTGTGGCCAAAATAAGGGTGGCGGTACTTCACCATTAAAAGAACAAGAGTTGTCCTTTTGTGTTGTTTCTTCTACCTCCATATAAGTTCCTGAATACCGTGACGCGCCCACACGCCGTTGCCAGTTCCGGGAGATAGCGAGGAAGATCAAGTGATTCAAATTAGGAGCAGATCGAATTAAAGTGAAGGAGCCTCCTATGTAGGTATGAAATCGTTTCACCTTCTTTAATTGTTTTCGATTATTCTATACAAATAGGTTTAGTTTATGATTGCATAAAAAAAAAAAAAATTAAAAACCTTTCCGCTGCGCAATCGGTAAACCTAGGTACCTACAAGAGGGAGAGGGGGGCTGGTGGGGGTCATGGCCCCCCACCCTCAAAAAATTCTCTAAATTTTATATTAAAAAAAAAATTATAAAGTTTTAACTTTTTTTCACTTTGATCCCTTTTTTTTTTTTTGGTATTGGCCCTCCTAATCTTGAATTTCTAGCTTCTTCCCTGGCTGCCGAGTGAGCACACTGCACGTGAGGGAGGGTGTAAATCATAGTGACACATTTGGTTTTGTTTTATTTTCATTTGGACTGGAAAAAGAACAGGCTAATAAAAATTCTAACCACCAATAGGCAATAACTACAAGATTGATTTTCTCTTCCCAGTTAATATCTTATCAGGAAGGTTGCAGAAGCAAATAAAAAATTACTACATTTGTACACTTCAACCTCGAGGGTGACTCTTTCACATTTTTTATAATTGTTTTTTATGGGGAAACAGAGACATCCCTGATCCTGAATTCCTGATAAGTGATAATGTCTCTCAAGCTCTTTCTGCTTTCAAAATATAGATTAACAAGTCTACTTAAGCCTATAACTTAAAACATGTATGTAGAAAATATGGGGAAGTTAAGGTTTTGGATGACATCAAAAGCTTGTATTAAAAGATAAGCATGCTAGAGTAATGCCGGAAGTTTTACTGTTGTGCAACTTGTGTTGAAAATCTCCTCTCCATGTTTGCAGAGATGTGTCATACAACAATTTAATTGGTAGCTTAGCTTCTTGGATTAACCAACCAAATTTACAGTTTTAAGTCTTTAAATTGCATTAAATATAGGGGTAATTACCCTGGTGGCCATTGACTTTTGCCACCATTATCAAAATGACCACCAGATGGGGAAATGGATGGAAAGTGGCCATTTTTGGCAAACATTGTTACACTAATAACCATTCCATCCACTTCCATCCAATTCCATCAATTTCTATCCAATTTCATCCAATAAGTGGCATTTTGGTAAATATAAGGATGACATTAATTTATTTTAGATATTTTTTGGAAATCATTTTTTTCTTTTGTTTTTGAAACAAATAATTATATTTAGTGTGTATGTACACACACACACACATATATATATATATATATATATTTCTTTTCAAATTATCTCAAATATATTTTTTAGAATTTTTAGATTTTGTAACTTTAATCTTCTCAAAAAAGAAAATATATATTTATTTTCAACTTATCTCAAATATGTTTTTTAGAATTTTTAGATTTTGTAGCCTTAATCTTCTCAAAAAAGAATATATATATATATATATATTTCTTTTCAACTTATCTCAAATATGTTTATTTAGAATTTTTAGATTTTGTAGCCTTAATCTTCTAAAATATATATATATATATATATATTTCTTTTCAACTTATCTCAAATATGTTTTTTAGAATTTTTAGATTTTGTAGCATTAATCTTCTCAAAAAAGAAATATATATATATATACATATATATATATACATATATATATATATATATGTTTGAGATATGTTATACGTATATACACACTAAATATAATTATTTGTTTCAAAAAACAAAAGAAAAAATTGATTTTCAAAAAACATATAAAATAAATAAATGTCATCCTCTTATTTATTAAAATGTCATTCAATGGATGGAATTTTATGGAAATGGATGGAATGACCATTAGTGTAACCAAGGAACTTAAAATCGATAGATATACCGAAATATCCACCGATATATCCATATTTTGGAGGAAGCGATATCGAAACAGGTAAATATCTAATATCCTGCAGAATATCCGGCTGATTTCGAAATATTCGTAAAAATCTCCCGATATTCCCGAAATATCCTGAAATTCCCAAAATTTCACGAATTTCACCCCGAAAGTCCATGGATATTTTGCATATTATTAAAATAAATTTTTTTAATCCTAAAAAATTAAATTATTGTTGAAATAATTTTGAGTGTAACAATGTTTACCAAAAATAGTCATTTTCCATCAAATTCCCCATTTGGTGGTCATTTTGATAGTGATGGCATGGATGGAAGTAGGGGTGTCAATACGGGTTGACGGGTCGTGTTAAAGCCAACCCGGACACGACACGATTATTATTGGGTCAACCCGAACACGACACGATTATTAAACGGGTCATACCCCCTTGACCCAAACACGACACGAATAAAAATGGGTCGACACGAACACGACACGAATAACCCGTTTAATTAACGGGTTCGTCGGGTCGTGTCAAATGACCCGTTTACACGACCCATTTAACATGTTAATATTAATTTCACTAAAATACATTAAAAATTAAATAAATTCTATCCAAGCATTTCACTATAATTAAATAATTATAATAGTAATCAAATAATCAAATAAATACTAAAAACGAAATTTAAATCTTAAAGAGTTATGATCATCAGATACAAATCCATAATTAAGTCCACAAATACAACTTAAAACTTAAAGAGCTTTGCACAACTTTCTTCCCTTTACCCGTATCACCACCAGTATTTTTTACTTGTGTATCAACTCCTCTTCCATACTCTCTAACTCTTTAAAGAGTTGCTTTCTACTTGTGTATCACCATCATACTCCTCTTCCATAGATGTTTGATCTGCAAAATGTGAATAACAATTAAAATCAACTAACTTAAACCACAAGAGGCAAGAAACAAAAAAACAAACAGCTGAGAGGCTAAGAAGCCAAAAGCCCAAGCTGACAACAAGAAGCAAAAAAAATAGAAACAGATTAAGCTGAAAAACAAGCAAAAAAACGAGACCAGCAAAAACAAAAGCATAGGGAGCAGAGACAAAAGAATCATGACCTATTCCAAAACAACAATATGGCATAATGTCACTCTCAAATTCGAATTCTTCACAATCCTACATACAACTACTTGAATAACTAAAAACCCAACCTCATATACAAGCAAAAACACATAATCTATCATTAAAGCACACATGCAAGCATCAATTAGGCATTTCAAACCACAAAGATGCACAAATTCGACAAAACCCAAACCCAACCTTGAAGAAGAAATCAAATTAGATGGAGTAGAGATGTTTTTGTTCGAAATTTATGCACTAAACAATTAAGAACACATGTAATTTTCATCATGCATACATAAAATCCATTTTCCCCAAATTTCTACCCTAACCCTAACCTAAAAATCGAGTTTGAGTGTTTGACTAAGAGAGAGATGGAAACCACACAATGAAAACACCATTAAAAAATTAAATATTAACCCACCTCATATACAAAGATCCAGAAGACAATTTATTAAAATCAACTCAAGCTACAAGAAAATAAGAATTAACAAATGAAGTCAACGAAAATCCATATTAACATTAAAAGTTGAAGAAGTTTGAAGAGGAGATATAGAAACCAACATAGAAGAGATATAGAAAACAAAAATGAAAGAAGAGAGAGTTGAAGAAGTGCGTACCAGTTTGAAGACTTGAAACAATGAGAGAAGAGAGAGCTCCAAATTAGAAGCAGCTGCGGCTGTTTGGTAGTGAAAAATGGAAAATTAGGTTTAGGGTTTTGATTTTAACTTTATATAGTATAGGCCAAATTTACAGAAATATCCCTTAATATTAAATTTACATTTTTACCCTTACTAATCGTGTCAACCCGTGACCCGTTAAGCTTAACCCGGACACGACACGATTACTAAACGGGTTAGACGGGTTGACTCGTTTACTGACACGACCCGTTTAGCCTCAACCCAAACCCGTAATAATCGTGTTCGTGTCATGTCAAACCGTCGTGTCGTGACCCATATTGACATCCCATGGAAGTGGATGGAAGTGGATGGAATGGTCATTAGTGTAACAATGTTTGCAAAAAATAGCCACTTTCCATCTATTTCCCTATCTGGTGGCTATTTTGATAGTGGTGGCAAAAGTCAATGACCACTAAGGTAATTACCCCTTAAATATATTGTCTTGTATCAAGTTTTATAACTTTCTAATTTGATTTCTCTAATATAATACTCTTTTTACTCTTCAAGTATTATTGTTGCAAATTAGTGGAAGATTGATTTACTTATCAATTGAGAAAGTTACACATATATAGCCTACAACCATCATAAATGATTATAAAAAAATAAAAAAATAAAAAGTACACTATCCTGATTTTCTCCTATAAAAGCAGCCTATACATGAAAGAAAAAAAGGAATTACTACAGTCAACTATATACAATTAAATATAGGCTAATTGGCAAAAATACCACCTGAACTATACCCGAATTTGCAACTTACCCCCTGAACTTTTTTTTTCGGCATTAAACCCCCTAAACTCAACGAAATTTGCAATTGTTAACGGAAATCCAACGGAACCCTAATTCCGTCCAGGAAAATTACACTAAGCTCCCCTGATTATATATATAATTGTATTAAACCCCAAAAAATATAATAATATTACCCGAATACCCCTCTGACCAAATTTTAAAAATAAAAATTTAAATAATGGTTAAATAATAATAAAATTCTGAATTTTATTATAAAGATAATTAAATAAATAGAGAATGAAAAAAATAAATTGATTTAAAAATTATTAAATTATCTTTTTTATTTAAATGTCATTAAATATAAAACCCATATAAATATTTAAATTATTTAAGAAAAATAAAAATAATGGTTAAATAATAATACAATCCCCTTTCAATAATAATAATAGTAGTAGTAGTAGTAATAATAATAATAATAATAATAATAATACAATTCTTATTTTTTTTATAAAGAAAATAAAATCTTTAAGAAATTAAAACATCTTTAAAATCTTTACCATCCATCTCATAGATGGACGGTGAAGAAATATTTATTAAAAAAAATTCAAATTAAAAAAAAAAAACATTTTTTAAATAGATTGATTGATCTCAATTACAATAAAATAAAATAAAATAATAAGTTTCTCCATTAATGAAGATATGAAGATCCATCAATGTTCTTCTTCTTCTTCTTTTTTTTTTTTTTTTTAATTTTTTTTTTTTATAATTAGATTTCATTTATTGGTTTGTGAAATGTGTTTTTTAAATTAATTTTTTAACTTAATAAACATAGAGAAGAGAAATCCTTAAAATAAAAAATTTCGAATAAATATTTTTAAATGAACTTCGATCCATCTAATTAAATGAACACCTATTTCTCCATCCAATCCTTAAAAATTTTCCTTCTCTAAAGAAAATAAAAAATTTAAATTTCCAACACCCATAAAATTTAGAATAAAAAATTTAATTTTTAATTCTTCTATATGTGCTTTTAATTGGATTGATGTTCAATTTTTTTTAATTTTGTATTTGTATTATTATAATTATTTTGTAATTGAGATAAATCAATCTATTTCAAAAAATGTTTTTTTTTTATTTGAATTTGTTTTAATAAATATTTCTCCACCGTCTATCTATGAGATGGATGATTGAGATTTTAAAGATGTTTTAATTTTTTAAAATCTTATTTTCTTTATTCAAAAAATCAGATTTGTTTTTTTTTTTTTTTTTTTTGAAAGAGAATTGTATTATTATTTAACCATTATTTTTATTTTTCTTAAATAATTTATATATTTATCTAGGTTTTTATATTTAGGGATATTTAAATAAAAAGATAATTTAAATAATTGTTAAATCAATTTATTTTTTTCATTCTCTATTTATTTAATTATCTTTATAATAAAATTCAGAATTTTATTATTAATTAACCATTATTTAAATTCTAAAATTTAAATAATAATAATAATAATAATAATTATTATTATTATTATTATTATTATTATTATTATTATTATTATTATTTTATAAAGACAATTAAATAAATAGAGATTTTTTTCATTTCTCTATTTATTTAATTGTCTTTATAAAAAATAAATAATAATTTTATTATTATTATTATTATTATTATTATTATTATTATTATTATTATTATTATTGAAAGGGGATTGTATTATTATTTAACCATTATTTTATTTTTCATTAATAATTTAAATATTTATATGGGTTTTATATTTAGTGACATTTAAATAAAAAAGATAATTTAATAATTTTTAAATCAATTTATTTTTTTCATTCTCTATTTATTTAATTATCTTTATAATAAAATTCAGAATTTTATTATTATTTAACCATTATTTAAATTTTAAATTTTAAATTTTTATTTTTAAAATTTGGTCAGAGGGGTATTCGGGTAATATTATTATATTTTTTGGGGTTTAATACAATTATATATATAATCAGGGGAGCTTAGTGTAATTTTCCTGGACGGAATTAGGGTTCCGTTGGATTTCCGTTAACAATTGCAAATTTTGTTGAGTTTAGGGGGTTTAATGCCAAAAAAAAAAGTTCGGGGGGTAAGTTGCAAATCCGGGTATAGTTCAGGGGGTATTCTTGCCAATTAGCCTTAAATATATACACTATAAATACTGCCAAAATATATATATATATATAAACATATATATACAATTTTTCTATTTTTAGTTCGTCCTAATATAAAATTCAGGACGAAGAATGTGGACTATTAGATTTACATACTTTGACTCAAAGTGTATGCACTTGTCAAAACTTTTCCATAGTCTATGGTCCACATTTTTTGTCCTGATATATTTTATATCGGATGAACTGATAGGAGAAAGACTATATATATATATAAATTATCAAGTGCATGATCCAGTACAAAAAATTTGTGTGGAATCACTAATTCCAACCGGTTAGAATTAGTGAAACCGCACGAATTTTTCATGCAGAATCTTGCATTCGAAAGTTACCCTATATATATAGGTTAGACTTAAATAACTTAAATTTGTGACTTAAAATTTTGACTTCAACATCTTAATCCAAGAGTTATAAATACATTCAAATCTCAACTATTGTTTTAAGAATACATGGGAGGTTGAGATTCCCTCCAACAATCCTTCAGCACTTTAATTTCTAACAAGGATTGCATTTGTTATTCCATGACAAAACTAACTTTCTGATTTTTGTGGGTTGCCATATGCAGGAACGTAGTTGCTACTTGCTAACAACGTAGCGATAGACAATTCGAAGAGCAGGGTGAGTGTCTAGTTTCTATGTTTTGTTCTCATGCTTGAACCTCTCAATGATGGTTGCTGAAAATGAATAGTTTCTTGCATTCATTTGATAGACATGATTTTGTAATCTGAAATACTGACCAATACATAAGTTTTTAATTGTACATCATGAGGGAGACTCTTAACACGCTATGTCCTCTCAAATATTTTGGAATGACTTTTATTTGTGAAAGAATTACCAAACTACATCTTGTACTCCTGAAACATATGACGCTTTTTAGTGGACATTATGTATCAAGTAATTGCAATCTCTATTTTTCTCTTAATGGCTGGAAATTATGATAGGTAATCTTGAGTCTTTTTTAAATATGATACCTATTAATGTGCTACAAACAGGAGATTTTTTTTTTTTTTTTTCCTTTTATTATTATTATTATTATTGTAGTAGAACTGATTTCATCATAGAGTAAACATGATTAACTCATAACCATGCATGCACAATAGAATTGGATGCTTTAGTGGTCAGTTTTTGGTTTCTCACATAATATCCAAGCTTTCCATCTAAGTGCATTCCTCTTCTTCCCTCAGTGTTCTTACCATATGTAAATATATATTAATTTTTTCATAACAATTTTACCTTTTTTAAAAGTTATTTTAATAATAATTTTACTTGAAACTTGTTATTCCTCTAATTATTTTTTTAGTTTTTAATAGTTAATGCCAAATTTTTTTTAAAAAAAAAATTATTTGATTCATGTAATTAAATATAAATATTAGTGTTTGTTATAATTTTCATAATTTTTATTTTAGAAAACAATTTTCAGAAAATTCTACCGGACACAATTTTAATCTTGAAAAACATCTAATTTAATTTTTCTCTTGTTTTCATTTTAAAATTTTGTTCTGAAAAAAATATATAAAACAAAAACGTTAACAATAAGATAATCAATAAATCAATAAAACATTATTTTAAAGAACTTACCTTGATAGAGATATTGAGAATATGAATCTTCAGCCTGAAAATAATAATAATAATAATAATAATAAGAGAGTTTCTTTTGACAATCCAATTTTTTCTTTTTACACTTTTTTTCTAAAAATACTCCATTCTTAAAATTTAAATTTTATAAAATTCTAAAGACACTTCATTTTGTTACAAGAATATCCTTTTTATCTTTTTTAAATTAAATTATTAAAAAAAAAAAAATTATCTCTCCTAAATCATTAGATTAATTATTACATATTAAATACTCTCTCATAAATTTTTGATTACCATATTAAATTCTCTCTCCTCCAATAAATATTTCTAATTTTCTATCTCCATTATTTCTTAAGCAAGACTAATAGTTAAGAAAAAAAAAAAAAAAAACTTACTAATAAGCTTGATTTTTAGGAACCATATTTATGTATATATTAAAAAAAAAAAAAAAATTGAAATATGAAAATGTTTTTTGTTACTCTTGTAGGTATGTGATTGCCTAGAGAACTTTAATTATTTCATTAGTCTTAGAAATTATGAGTTTAATCGAATCTAATTGAAGCAATTCAAGCTTTCATATATCTTTTTTTTTTTTTTTTTTTTTTTTTGAAAACTGAATTTTGAATATATATATATATATATATTACTGTTAGTAAAAAAGTAAAATATTCGTAAGTTTTTTTTTTCCTAAATTATTAATCAGAGATTGATAGAGAAATTATATAAATAATGATATATATATATATTTTTTTTAATGGAGAGAGGTTAATTAGGAAAGAGTATTTAATATGGTAATAACAGATTTAAGGAAGAGAATTTAATGCGTAATATTTAATCTAATGATTTATGAGAGAGAATTTTTTTTTTTTTAATAATTTAATTAGTTTTGAGTGTCTTTAAATTTTTTTGTCTTGTTTAGTAATTTTAGTTTAGGTTAAAATTGTCATTAATGAAAAAATTCAATTTGGAGTGTAAATAGATAATTAATGGATTGTAAGGAGAAGCTCTCTAATAATAAATGAATAAAAAAAATGAAAACCATGAAAATATTTGAAATTTAGGAAGAAAAATAAAAGTTAAAAAGAGAAATGAATTTGAAGAAAAATTTAGGATCTTTGTAAGCAAAGTCTCTTTTATAATGAAATCAAAAAACCAATAGTCATGCTTAGAAAGTAAATTAAAATAGGAAAAGCAAAAGTCAAATTAAATACACACTTGAAAGACAATTTCAAATATTATATTGAAATCAATCTTATCTTGAATTTAGCTTGGCATTTTAAGAATCCTACATATTCACATTAAGGTTGAATAGGAAAGGGTTATTATTTATTTGCTTTTATTATTATTTTTTTTTTCTAAATTGATTTAATTGTAGCATTTATTTCTTTATTTTATTTTTTAAAGAAAGGAAAAAAGCATTTAATAGTAGAAGATATTAAGAACAATTATATTTAATTGATTACATTTAATTCCAAAGCTCTCATACGGCGACATGTGACGTTGTGAAACTCTATTATTATTATTATTATTATTATTATTATTATTATTATTATTATTATTATTATTATTATATGATATGATATATGATATGATTTTCTATGATATGATTATGATAAGCTTTTGTTTGATATAATTTTATGACTATTTTGTAAGCATTTAATTGGAGAGCATATAGAAGCTTATGCTTGTTGATTATTTTGTAAGCATTTATTAAGTTGCCACATGTCGACTTCTGATTAAAAAAGTTGTTATTATATTATTATATATGATTTAATAGGATGACATATGGTAGATTCCAGTTGAAAAAGTTTATATATGATATATGATATTATTTGATTATTCTGTAAGCAATTATTAAGTTGCCACATGTCGGCTTCTGATTCAAAAGGATGTTATTATGATTTTATATATGATACTAGTGTGTCAACCGTGCGATGCACGACCTTTGTTTAATAAGATAATTTTAATTATTGAATTGTATTTAATACCATTTTATTTTACGGTAGACAAATTATTTTTGAATTAACAATTAAATAAATTGAACGAAAAATAAGATTTATTTTCAATCCATCTTCCCTTCTTTATATTGTTGTGTTGAGAACAATAATAATTATAGAATTAATCACATGATCAAAATTGTATATTTACATTTTAAAAAAATCAATAGCATTAAGTAATTAACAAAAAATAAAATAGGGAAACTAATATAATTTTTTTTTTAATTTTTTTTTATAAAAAAAACAGTAATGTATTGCAACACTAATGATTGAAAATACATGCTTAGTGGACGTAATGAAACTCCCGTCACAGGAACCTAAAGGAAAGATTGACTGACTCTTAAGGCATAAACTGATAGTTTGGTACAATTGAAGACATGATTGTAACAAACTTGTAATTAGTCGAAAAAACTTGTTATCAGAGATTAATATATAGAAAAACAAATCCAAATCATATTTAAAAACTAATGAAGATCATAGTTTTAAGGTTTTGAATGATGCCCCAACAAATACAATTCTAGTTGTTGTTACAATCTTAATTTGTTTGAAATGATATATCTATAAAACCAAAAACTAAAACACATAAAAATCAAAGAGCATAAGCATAATTTAATATAAAGAGCAATAGATGATTTTTACCCATTAAAATGGGTTTTGAATCCATTATTTACTTGTGCCTGAAAAAAAAAATATTATTGTGTAGAACAACCAAAGAATAAATTTATATAAACTCTTTAATCAACTATTGAAGAGAGAGAGAGAGAGAGAGAGAGAGTTAAGATCATAGTTTTAAGGTTTTGACTTTTGAATGATAACCCAACAAACACACTTCTAGTTGTTGTTACGATCTTAATTAGTATGAAATGATATACCTATAAAACCAAAAACTAAAACACATAAAAATCAAAGAGCATAAGCATAATTTAATAGAAAGAGCAATAGGTGATTTTTATCTATTAAAATGGATTTTGAATCCATCATTTACCTGTGCCTGGAAAAAAAAATATTATTACAGTAGAACCTCTGTAAATTAATCTCCTATAAATTAATATCATCTCTAAATTAATAAAAAATCTCGGTCCTGATTC
Source organism: Acer campestre (assembly GCA_954870605.1). Lineage (NCBI taxonomy): Eukaryota > Viridiplantae > Streptophyta > Magnoliopsida > Sapindales > Sapindaceae > Acer > Acer campestre. The sequence goes on along the minus strand of OX940811.1, from coordinate 15,106,088 downwards.
GGGCCAATGTAAAAAATTAATAAACCCCTATATCATAATAATTAATATATATTTTTTGAAACCTAGTGTAAAATTTCGATCCCGATTGTCGTATAAATTAATAATTTCATAAAAGTAAAATATATATTATAAATTATTCAAGAACTAAGAAAGTATTTCAAGATGATAGTTTGCACTAGGCCACTATATTTGATATTTTTAACTTCATCATTCATCTTTTGAATTGCCTACTTATTGAGATCACCTCTTGTTGTAGCCAAAATGTTTCAATTAAATTTAACATTTGAATAACCTTACTAGTAGAGATTTTAGGCATCTCATAACTATCGTTATCATTATCATCATCTATCTCAACCACACCATCATTATTCTGTCTTGTGATATCATTGATGATATCCTCTTCAATTGGAATGTAATGCACGTCTTCAAATTTAGTGGCAAATAGTGCACTGTGGTATTCCTGAGTTGGGTGTGATTAGGTAGCTCTGTAAGTGGTACATGGGATGTGCAATTGTGAGGTAAAGCAAAACCTTTCAATTGCCATGGGCAATGCAATTGTGATGAGGAATCCTAAAATATAAAATAAAATAAAATAAAATAAAATAAAACTTTCCTCATAGAAGAAAACTGACTAAACAAGAAATCCTGAAAAGAAACTTTCCCAAAACAAGAAATTGACTTTCATACGTTTTCTAAGACAGAATAATATTTGACAAGGTAAAAACCTTCAAATTAATAACCCCTCTAAATTAATACTCAAGGATGGGTCCCAAGAATATTAATTTAGAAGGGTTCTACTGTATTAGAACAACCAAATAATGAATTTATATAAATCTTAAATCAACTATTGAAGAGAGAGAGAGAGATAGGAAGATGAAATGAGAGGAAGAATACCATTATATATAATATATGAACAAATTAAAAAAAAAATAACAAAACAAAACAAATCGTGAACTTTGTACATTCCTCTCATTAAATGGATAATTTCAGTTTTCTAATATAATTCCATTAATTCATTTTATATTAATCAATTACTGATATTAATTAAGACAAAAACCATTTAATTTGGACCGTTTTGTACATTATTATATTAAATGGATAATTTCGATTTTCTCATATTAATCCATTAATTATTCGTATTCTTCTTATATTAATCAATTACTATATTTCCAAGTCAAATCCGTTGAACTTGGAAATATAAATTATATAAGTGGAAAATAATTTTTAAAAATTAATAACATTGAATGCATAATTTCGGTTTTCTCATATTAATCCATTAATTCTTCTTATTCTTCTTATTCTTCTTATATTGTCAACTCAAAATCCATTAAACTTGGAAATATAAATATATGATACCTTTAATAAATATTGGCTATGGCCTATGGGCATGAGTGATTAATTTCTGTTCTTTTTTTTTTTTTTTTTTTTTTTTTTTTGCAGTCAACTGTGGAAAATCAGTAAATGTTAGATGCATATTGGATATAATACTATACCTATAATAATATTTAGGGAGCCGATATTGACACTCATATAACTTATTAGTACACCCATATTTTATTAAAAATTTTAATTACAAAAATATCCCAATAGAAATTTACCAATAAGGACAGGTTACTTTAATTAAAAATAAACCAAATACTATATACACTCATTAATTACACCAATATCTTCAACTATATTTCTTTATTGAAAAAAACTTACCTTTCAAAAAAAAAAAAAACACTTATGATAAACCCTAATTAAACTCTAATTTTATTTCAAGTATTGAAATTTCTCATCATCACATTATTATCATATTGTTTTTGTCTTTTTTTTCATGTATAGTTATAAACTCTATCAAAAAACAACATTTTTTTTATTTATTTTTAAGATAGTCATAGATGTCAATAAGATTTTTTTATTTTTTTTTTTTTTATTTTAAGATAGCTGTCTAAATAAGATAATTACAAATTAAAAATCTTTTGACCCCATATATATATACATATTCCCTTTTATAAGGTTCCTACATTCAAGATATTTCCAAAAGTAAATTTGACCATCATTAAAAAATGATTTGATTCCAAAAATAATATGATTTTTTTATAAATTGAGTGTGGTAATAATTTAAGAGTGTTTATAAATAATATGTATTAAAATTAGGGGTGTGCGGCGGATCGGATCCAATGGATTTGCCATGATCCAAGATCCGATCCGATCCGATCCCATTGGATCGAAGAAATTGAAATCCGATCCGATCCAATTTTATAGAGGGATCCGATCCGATCCGATATGATCCAATGGATCGAATTAATATAAAGTCATTTGTAATATATAAAAGTTATAATCTGAAATAAATAAAATCAAATAAATTATTTAAACATTACTAATTAACTCAAATAAAATTAACATTAAAAAAATACATAACATAACTTGTAAACTTTATATAATTCAAAAAGTTTATAACATTATTCATCAGCTCCAAATGTAAACTTAATAAGTCGTGATGTTGATGAAGAAGAATAGAATAAAAGAATATGGTGGATTGTTGGCTGTAGAGATATTGAGAAAGAAAACCCAAAATAGTAATATTAAAAATTGTATTTTGGTTGGGCCTTTACATTAGAAAGTAGTGGATAAAATAAATTGCCCAATATAAAAATAAGGCCTAATATTTTAGGCGGATTGGCGGATTCGGCAGATTTTCAAACGGAAATCCAAGATCCGATCCGATCCAATCCAATGGATTTTAGAATTTATGATCCAATCCGATCCAATCACCTCTCTGGATCCGATCCAATAGATCGTATTGGATTGGATTGGATCCTGCACACCCCTAATTAAAATGAATAAATTTATTTCAATGAGGGTACTGTTGGCATTAAGATGGGTGTTTATAGTAATATTTAATTTTTAAATTTTAGACATGGGTGTACTTATAAAAATGAGTGTACTAATAAATTTTATGGGTGTCAATATCCGTACCCTAATATTTATCAAGTCTTTGATCCAAAGCTCTATATATAACATAGGAATCCTAGCTAGCTTTATGAAATAATAGATCACAAATTTTTCTACGACAAATATATAACATTATTTTTTATAGCTAGTAAGCTAGATGAGTTCTTTTGCCAAACATTTGTTGTATTACTTGACTTTGTTTTTGCTGCTCCAAACAATATGCGCAGACGAGAAGACGACAGTGATAATCACCAATGATATAGGAAATGGTACACTTCTCACCGTCCATTGTAAATCTAAAGATGATGATCTTGGGATACATGTCCTCGCCGAATTTGCGTCCTACTCCTTCTCATTTAGGCCAAACTTCTTTTTAACGACATTGTTTTTCTGCAGTTTTGCATGGCAAAATGAATTCAAATACTTTGATATTTATGTAGATAAAAGAGATAATCGTAAATGCTATCCTAAATGTGAGTGGTTTATCATACCACAAGGTCCATGTTGCAAGGAATCGGACGGCCAGGAAGAATGCTTTCCATGGAACAAGTAGTCTGTACTCTGTACCAATGAATCAATAAAAATAAATGATTGATTGACTATTTTTTTTTTTTTTTTTGAAATAAACTAAGTTGTTTTATATTATATATTTATCATAGTTCAAGATATAGTTTATTTGTATCAAGTCATAAAAAAATAATTTCATATAAAGGTTAGATTATTGGCACAAATGCCCACTGAAATATACGTGAATTCTCACGTTGCCCCCTAAATGTTTTTTTAGACATTAAACCTCTCAAACTATCGTTTATTGCCAAAACCTAACAAACTGGTAATGGAACCCAGTTTCCGCCCATCTTCTCGTCACGTGCATTTTTAAGTAAGGGCAAAATTGGAATAAAAAAATTTAAATTTAAATTAAATTTAAATCTGGATCTCCACTAAATAAAAAAAAATTAAAAAAATTAAATTAAAAATCCAATATGGATCTCCACCTTATAAAATAAAAAATGAAAAACAACGTCAACCCTAACCCTAAGAAGTTCAAAGTTCAAACTCTGATTCTTTAACCCCCATCACCACCCATCTCCCTCTCTCTCTCTCTCTCTCTCTCTCTCTCTCTCTCCATTACTTTTCTTTAAAAAAAAAAATTAAACTCTATCAAACCAAATATAAAAAATAATCAACCATTGATGGATTCAATAGAGAGGGATTCAAGATCGAGAAAGAGAGATTCGAGATCGAGAAGGGGTTTTTGGGTGGTAGCTTGGTTTCTAGGTGTTCTTGATGATTTTGGATTTTGTTTGTGGCTAGATCGTGAAGAGAGAGAGAGAGATTGGGTTTTGTTGATTTTAGTGGTCAAATGGTGGTGGCAGTTTCAAACCCTCTCAATCTCGATCTCATCTGGCTTTTGGAAAACTTATGGAGATGGGGGTTTGGGTGGTTGGGTTTGGGTCTAGACGGTGGTGGTGGTTGACGATGGGGGCGGTTATGTTTGGTGGGTTTTTTTTTTTTTTTTAGGTAGAGATCCAGATTGGGTATTTTTTTTTCTTTAAGATCCGAATTGGATCTTCATCATCGATTTGAACAAGATGGACAGTGGAGATCAAGATTGGATTGGATCTCCACATTTAATTTTTTTTTTTTTTTTTTAATTCCAATTTTGCCCTAACTTAAAAATTCACTTAAGATGCATGTGACAAGAAGATGGATGGAAACTGAGTTCCATTACCAATTCGTTGGGTTTTTCCAATAAATGATAGTTTGGGGGGTTTAATGTCTAAAAAAATATTTAGGGGCAACATGCGAATTTGTGTATATTTCAGGGGTAATAACCCTAAAGGTTATTAAGTGAGTGACATAAAAACATGCATAATAGATGTAAGGGGGTGGATTTTTATTTAAATAAAAAAAAAAAAATTAAATTTCACTTTTTTTTTTTTTTTTTTTTTTGAAATATTACAATAATTTTGGGTTTTTGGGGTGGGGGAGAGACTCAAACCCACAACCTCTTAGTGTAGATGTGAGAGGCATACCACTAGGGCAAGCTCATCTTGTATTATTATCCGACATGGTGGAGACCTTCTTCAGCATCCTCTTCCTTTCTTTATGTCGTTGCCACTCAAAACCCGTCGCTACAACTTGGGACCATCGCCACCGCTCGAACCTTCACTGCCCCTTGGATCCCTTACCGCCACTCGAACCTTTGCTGCCCCTTGGAACCCTCGCCTTCGGTTCGACAGTTGCCAAAAATCTTCAAACACTCTCCTTTCCTTGCTTTTTCTCTCCAATGAAAGTGAAATTGGGTTTTGGTTTCTTAAATTTAGGGGTACTTTAGACATTGTACCCCTAACAATACTAAAAACAAAAGTTGGAAAAAAACGATGGTTAAAAACAATACTTGAATCACTCAAATGGTTAAAAATGAAAATTCCCTTGTCCTTTGAGGCGACCTTTCAGAACATATGTCATCATCTAAACCATTCATGCATTGATTCTCTATCCAAAAACTATGCGGCAAGTAACTTGTGACTTTATTTGTTTTCACCTCTCGCCTTCGTTTTCCGACTTCAGTTCAGACCCGAACAGTCACATTCGATCACTTTTTCCGAGATAAGCCCAACCATATTTTTGGTCAATTTGAATTTGATTACTTGTGTGTTCGGCTACCGAAGACAGTATATTTTATAGGTTCTAATAGTCGAGGTGTGTTCGACATGCTTTTAGGATACCGTGTAATGTGCGTTATTTTATTCTCTTCTAATCCATTCAAAGGATTTTGCATTTGTAAAATCAATACACTTCAAGTTTTTACCCAATTAATTTTAGGGTATAAATCCTCACCTTATTGTATCTAATGCTCTCAATGTGAATAATCTTGTTAGGGTATAAATTATGTTATGGAGTCTCTCTGTCCAGACTCCAGAGGAGAGGTGGATAATCTTGTGCAAGACATCATATTTTTGTTAGACAAGAATGATTCCTGCACTATGGCCGCTCAAGCAGTAGCTAAATGGGCTGTTAATCATATATATGGGCCTTGTACGCAGTAACCTTAAGCCCATAACAATCGGACAAATTAATTTGGGTCGACCCAAAATACAATCGAATTATTAAATCCAATTGTTACCCATTTCCCCTTCTTATCAAACGACGTCGTCGCTTCTCTCAGATCACAGAAAGTAAGAAACCGACTCGTACTTTTCCTTCTTCGTCACCGTGAACCACACACAGATCACTCTCTCTCTCTCTCTCTAGAATGGATTCTCGCGTTCGCGGAATTTTCCATCTTCTCATTGTTTCGTCTCTCCTCTGCATCCAGTCGAGGGTTCGCTCTATTTCTCCCTACCTGTCTCTCTCAAATGTATATATGTATATGTTTGTGATCTGTTGATTTTATTGTTTGATTTGGTTGATTTTGATTTAGGCGGATTCTACTGGTACAGTTTTCTTCATCGATAGCCCGAAGCATCAATATCTTCGCTCTCCATCTCCAAACGATGCTGTCCAGGTAGTTTTATTGTTTTTCAATTCGATTTCTGTTTCGTTCTTTCTTCAAGTAATCAATTCTCATTTATTTTGTTTATTTATTTGCTGATAAAATCAGGAGATAAGCGATTTACTTTTTTTGTGCCATCGATTTCTCTATTTAATTGTTTGTTAACATGTGCGCGTAATTTTTTAGCTTGATCAATTATTTTTCTGGTTGCTGAGAAATTGTATGGAAGTAATGAAAAATTATTGACTAGACAAATTGAGCTTATGGGCTGTGGTGTCTGTACTTGACTCAATATTTATCCATTTGTGCTACTCGATTAAAAGATCTTAGCCGTTGTTTGTTGTTTGTAGTGATAGATCCGTTTTCTGTGATTCATTTGGAATTAAGGAACGATTAAATATCGTTGATAATAGTACAAATATGCTCTATGTTTATTTGTCGCTGAATTGTACTAGTATGATTATGCAATGCATTCGTTTACTTCTGCAATTGAAAATTTAAGTTGTTTGTAACTTGTTTATTGCTTGCTATATTTGCAGTGAATCATTGATGCTGTAGCTTACCATAATGAACTTATATGCTGTTATTTGGTTCTAAAGAACTGCTTTTTATTCACTTGCATTAGTAAATATGTTGATATCCATGCCTTTTCACTTTCAGTCGCATTCAATGTTACTTTCGGAAGTTGGCGCTGCTGCATCAGTGTTGCTTGGTTTCGCACCGACTGCTACCCTTTCTGAGTCTGGTTCATCTAAGGTTATTGAAATCATTAATTGCTTCTTTTTCTTTTTCTTTTTTTGATTTATTGTTCTCATATGTTTTCCGCAGTTGAGGGTTTTCTGTAATGAAATTTTTTGGTTTTTTTGGCAGTTGAATGATGTTCTGATGCCTAATCCATTCAACAGACCTCACACTGTTTTCATGCTGGAAGTCAGAGGAGTAGATGGTATTGCACCTGTTTTAGGATATGCATTTTAAACTTTTTCTTCTTGACTTCTTTTCTAAAAGATTCTTAATTGTCATATTCTTTGAGCAGATCCTAAATTCATGGTTAAACTTGATAATACTCGGTTCAGTGATGCCTATAGCAGCAAGATCAGTCCCAATTCAAATAAAGTTGATATTCAACTTCCAGGTACTTGATCTCTTTCTTATATAGATATGGTCATGTGTGCCTTGACTATTTTATATATAAGTTGAATAGAGTTTGTTAATGTTATGAGTTGTTTTGCAGATGAAGATGAAGTTTCAGTAATTTTTGTGGACGAACAATTAGAAGATCGCACTGACAAAGAAATTCACAATTTTGTTAGTCTTGACTTCATCTTATGCACTTTCATTGCTCATTGTTAATCCAACCTTATTTTTTACTCATATGAAATTGATTTTATATTTTTCTTTAGGCATCTTGGTTGGGCGGATCATATGTTGCTGATGCCTCAGAACCACTGAATGGAGAGTTGACTTTTCCGTTGTCCAATGATATCAATTTGAATCTTCAATTGTCAAAGGTACTATTCAGGACTCAAACTTATGTTTTCTACTATTTTCTGTACACTTCACTGATCACTATTAATGTTATGATATGTAATCTTGAACTCTTGTTTTTTTATTTTTTATTATTATTATGGTTTTCGTTGGAAGAGTAACATTTTGGTTGTTTGCAGAAAGCAGAGAGGGAATTTACATTAAGTCTTCTGGCTCTGTTCCACAATATGAAAAGGGCAATGGAGATGCATGAAGCGCAGAGTATGCTAAGATCTGCCGAGTTAATGATGGGTTGTTTTGATGGCATTGAGGTGATAATACTTTCACTTCTTTATTATTATTATTATTTATTTTTTATAAATCTCAAACTCTGAATGTAATTTATATGTGTAATATGCTGTAATGAAGTATTTATAGATAGATTAAGAATTAAATTCCAGTATGTATCTTTATCATGTAAATTATGCCTATCTAGGACATGACAAAAGGATGTCAGTTCTGACATTTATAATAGTGTATTTGTCTGCGGGCATGCTCATGAATTCATTATATTTTTGGTAAATAATTCATCCATATATGATGGCTTAAATTTACACATCTTTCTTTTTAGGACAGTTTGTTGGCAAATTCTTCTTGATGATTGTTATACTATAGTAGGCTGTCATTCCCTCTTTGACTTGTGTGCCTCATGTTAGCCTCCACATATATTCTCTGCTTGAATGTATGAATTGTGTTGGCATCAACAGTACATTATATCTCTATCTCAGTGAAAGTGTATTTTTGTTTCCAAGATTTTGAGATTATTCCTAATTTGTCAAATACTTATGTACTTTGTCCATCAAGGTGTTCAAATTAGATGGGATTTTTCACTTTTAATTTAATTGAAACAGGCTGTAACTGTAAGTTTTTGGGAGCCAGAAATATATTTTCAGATTGCTTACAAAACAGTGCTTGGACTTTATGCTCGCATCTGTGTTTGTGTTTAGGTGCATCTTGCATGTATGTGTGCTATCTTGCTGTTTTCTCTTTTTCTAATATTTCTCTGTAGGCTTTGCAAGACCAATATGGACCTGAAGGTGTTACCCACAAAGGGATGGAGCTATTACTTACAACACTTTCCAAGCTATTTGATTCATTGCAAACAGCATATAAAGGTATTCTGTCCTGGTTTTGGAAAATTACTTTATAGTCTGCATAGCATGTCATAAAGAATGATAGGCCTGCTCCATCATATCATTATTTGGGAGAAAGAGATAACCTGTGTGTTGTCCCCCTTGATTGTGTCATAAAATGCACAGGTAGGTTCAGTGTGTTGCAAGTTACCTGTTTGACTTGTTCAAAAACTGAGATCTTAATATATGTCTGACATAACTGTCAGATAGTGGCTTTCTGTCTTCTTCTTTTTTTCCAATTACCTTGTGATCTTATTTATAAGCTGCCTCATGAGACTTTCCATACTTTGTTATCTAGAAAGAAACCAAGTTTACATTATTGGTTTTCACAATTTATAGTCCTGCTTCAGGTTCTCATTTTTGGTTTGCATGACAGCTTGAGGACTTTTTTGACACAGTTCCACTTGAAACCGAAGTTCTTGATATTAACTGCATTTTTAAAGTAAAACGTTGTTTCTTGTAAAACTGTAGCCTACATGGTTGAAAATGGATGCTATCTTTTAAGTTTATATAAATATCTGTTATTACATTATCTTGTTGAGTTAGTTGAATTTCTCCCCCTGATTGCAAATGCTTATAGTAATTGATAATTTGGCAGGTCAAATTGTTGGAGTAATCTTATTTAATGGGTCTCCCTTGCCCGAGTCCGAAACTGTGTTGAATTTGATGTCTACTTCCTTGCCATCTTCACGTTGGTTGGCAGAAGGAGTAGAAGGCTCAATTAATGTACCCGCAATTGTGTTGGTTAGATTGACTCTTGCTTGGCTAACGGGAATTATTCTTATCATTGCTACTCTCTTTGGGGTAAGATTATATATCAACAAAGTCCTACTACCTGTTTTATACATAGCTATTTTGGAAGTTAGTTTGAATATAGTAATTGATATTGTACACCTCATTTTTTATTTTATTTTGCTGTTATTTTTCTCATACACTTTTGCTATTCTGTTAAGTATAATATATATGAATTCTTAATTATTAATAAGATGGTATTTGTAGCAAGTTATAAGATTCCAAAATAACAAGCCTTTCCTATATCAACCTTGGGATATCATCTATTACTTCTGATCGAAACAAGCCTTTCCTATATCAACCTTGGGATATCATCTATTACTTCTGATCGGTTATCTCTGCTGCAGATTTACTTCCTTGTCAATATGCCCCTTACAAGGGACACCCTTTTGTATTCTAATGTCAAGCTGGACTAAGCTGAAGAAGAAGCTACGCGACGAATCTTTTGGCTTTGAAGCTGTCCAGGATGGGGTAAACCATTTCCTCACGGATTTATCTGTAGATGTCTTGTTATTGATGATGCTTTTTACATTTTTTGTGAAGATCCATTCCTTGGTTTTCAGGGTGTATTAAACAACTTGCTCTAGATAGTGAGAGGTTATTTTTAGGCATTAGTATATGTATCTTGCATCAATGAGAGACTGACCTTGTGGGGAAAATTCTGAGTCATCTTAACTCTCATATATCAAGGTATGGGTACTGTAGGGTGGTGAGGAAAGTATAATATGTGATAACATTATGTGTATTCGGGTCCAAGCGGTCTGTTATAATGTGCATTTGGAGATTAACTTGGTTCCGCTAATAAGTTTATTCAGTTTATGTGATTTCACATTTATGTATTCATTTGCAAGATTCTGAATAATGAAAATGCTGTGATTATTGCCCTTGATCTCTTGGTGATGCAACCTGGTTTGGTTATATGCCGGTTGTTTTCCTCGTGCCCTGTGCTAGAGAAGAAGTTCATATCTTTTATATTGCCGATTATATATTTTTCAACTGTAAACAGGTTCTTTATATTTGAATTTAAATATATTTTATTGGAAACCCAATCGGTTCATCTCATCAGGAGTATAAAGCTGCAAATGCAAATTCTGATTTCTGATCCAAAGGAATATTTGCTTAGGTTAAAGCTCCTAACAAATTTCTTCCATTATTTGGGATGAGAATTTTGTAATAAATTTTGTGAGGTATATGTTTTTTTTTAAAGGAAGTTCTTTATATGTATATACTATATAGACACACACGTAGGTTTAACTTCAACTGACTTACATATTGATTTGAAAGAAGAAAAAAAAAAAAAAAAAAACCGAATCGACCATTGTGCAAGAGACGGTATATTATTTATGTGTCATGCTTATGCTAGGGGCTTAATAGTCATTGGATTCTAATCCAATGGGTCCATCAAATTTAGTTTAAAAATAAAAAAATTAAATTATGAAATTTATCCACTCGGTTACCATGTAATTTATTCCCACACCAGTGAAAAAGCTAATGTGGAAGGGGAAGTAGGGAAGTGTATTATCACATGTTAAAAGATGATGGTGCAAAAACTAATGTGGAAGGGGAAGTAGGGAAGTGTATTATCACATGTTAAAAGATGATGGTGCAAAAACTAATGTGGAAGGGGAAGTAGGAAGGTGTATTATCACGTGTTAAAAGATGATGCATATATAATTAGAGGAAATAGGGGTATATAGCACTTTTTCAAAATGGATTTGTGTAACTACAACCACTTTAATAACTCATGTTTTAATAGCACCAAAAATGGAATTTGGACAAAAATACCCCTCAGCTTCTTTTCTTTTCTCTTCTTTGTCCTTCATCTTCTTTCTTCTTCTTTTCCCCCAAACCTCCATTGATGGAGCTTCAATGGAGGTGTCACCGTCGATCGGCGAGTTGATGGACAAAACCACCGGCAAAACGTCCGTCGTGCGCCACTGATTGTAATGGAAGTATCCATTTTCAGTTTCGAGTTGTATGGAGAGAGAAACGAAGCCAAACCCGAATAGTTTTCGAACCTTCATCTTCAAATCTACGACGATCCGTCGTGAATCTGACGAAACCGATGGCACCAATGAACTCGACGTCGTCCAATCTTCCAGATCCGACTATCTCCGAAGTCAACCGGCGCCGTCGTCGGCACTGTCTCCATTGATGGAGGTCGAACAGAATAAGTCTCGAACAAACTGGGATTAAGTCTCAAAACGCATCAAAAATCTCGATAATGTCACAATAAGTCTCGAATTTTCGAGAAAAAAAAAAAGCAACAAACTGGGATTAAGTCTTGAAACGCATCAATAAGTCTCGAAAATGTCACAATAAGTCTCGAATTTTCGAGAAAAAAAAAAAAACAAAGGAAAAGAGTAAGTGGGGGTATTTTGGTCTCATCACCTATTTTGGTGCTATTAAAACAAGACTTATTAATGTGGTGCTATTTGCACAAGCCCTCCCCCAAAAAGTGCTATTTAATTTTTGAACCCATTATAATTATACGATTAAATCCATTATTCATTAGCCTAACTATCGCGACAAGAAAAAATTCTAAACTTCCAACAATATTTTTAAGGGTAATTACAATTTAGGTCATGTGTCATTGGGAAACATATTTTTTACCTGTCTTTACATTTTTCGTCAATTCAATCTTTACATTCATAAAAACATTCCATTTAGCCGAACTCCAATTCCAAACAAAGCAACATGCAAGACGTTTTTTTTAAAGTTGATTGTGGGTTTTAAGAGTTCACTCAAAGCGTGACTCATCAAACTCCCAACTCGAATAAAAAGTGAATGGATTTAATTTTGTAATTATATCCAATCTGGTAACCACTCTTTTAAATTTTTAAATTTTAAATTTTTTATACTGAAGGGTAGACAGTAAAAATTTAACAAACGTAATATCAGGATGGTTTTTGAGCAAAAACAAAACTAAAGGGTGGTTTTGACCAATATATCAAAGTAGAGGGTAGTTTTGAATAATATCTTATCGTAGATAAGCTTCCCGCCACCTGTGTAACCGAATCGTTTCGTTTCGTGTAGTTCCAACTTCCAAGCACAAAAATATCTTCGTCTTCCTCTTCACTTGACTCTTGTTTCACAGTTTGCACAACCAGTTCACTTTCCTCTCACACATTATGTCTTCTCTTCTCCCTCTCTCTCTCAATCTCCCTCTCTGCTCTCACCTTCGTCGCACAACATCCACTACTTCCCTCGCGCTTTCGCTCTCCACTAGCTTCAATTTTCGAGTCCGTGCCACCTCATCAGGCTCCGACCGCGAAGAAATCCGCTGGATCCGCGAAGAACAGCGCTGGATACGCGAAGAACAGCGCTGGCTCCGAGAAGAACAGAGGTGGATCCAAGAACGTGACTCGTTGCTCCGAGAGATTTCGGAGCTTAAACTCCAGATTAAAGCCCTAGAGAACCGCAACTTGAACGTTGGTGTTTCTGTTTCAGATACGATTTCCAATATCGCTGGTTTGCTACAGGTAATTTTCGTCAGTAGAAACTGAAATGACTAATTTGAGTTTTAATGAACTGAAGGAGTGAGAGTGAAATTGATTGATGCAGGTGTTGAAGGAGAAGAATTTGATTGCGGAGAGAGCGACGACGCCTGTGGAGGAGGAGGAAATTGAAGATGAAGAAAAAGTAGAAGAAGTAAAGGAAGTGATTAGGGTTTTGGAAGGAGTGGGAAAGAAGAGACAGACATTGAGGACAGGGAGCGAAGGAGTGGAGGTCAAAGCGATGCAGGTGTGCTCGCAATATGCATTTCTTCTTTAGAAAGGCGAGTTTTTGTTTACTTTTTGGATTACTAGCATATAAGAACCTGTTAAGGTTGTTGGGTAGTAAAGCTAAAAATCGAATATGACTTTTGATACATATTTGGCTAATCAATATATAGTCCATCTCCATTTGATGAAATTATAGCAATGTTACACTGCATATAGGTGCATGGGGAACTAGGCTCAAATGATTTAATGTTTGGTTTGTGGGTAATACCGGAAATAGGGAACAACTAAATGATAAAAATGAACTGACCATGTGTGTGTGTGTTTTCTTTTCTGGCTCTTACAAAGTCAACTTTTTGTTTTGTTTGTTTAAAGTCTTTCCCACTCTTTTCTTCTACCTTTATTGTCATATTTGAAAAATTATTAATAATATTCAAAAGAAGTATCATTGGTTTTAATTGGGACCATAATTGTGTGTGACTGTGACAGGAAGCTTTGCTAAATTTGGGATTTTATTCTGGCGAGGAGGACATGGAGTTTTCCAGCTTCTCTACTGGAACTGAACGTGCTGTGAAGACTTGGCAAGTAAGTTGTAAATTTTATTACAGGTTACTTCATATGTAGCATAGCTTTTTTTTCCTGATAGACTCTGCAACGTGTAGTTGAGAATACTGCTCTATGGATTTATTAGTACATTATAACCGTGGTTCTCAGGCAGCAATAGGAACCCGTGAAGATGGAATTATGACAGCAGAACTACTTGAAAGGTTGTATATGAAACAACAATTTGAGGATGGTGGCATCAACTTGAGTGCAGATCAAGAAGCAACAACCACGGCTGTTCCACAGGTGAGATCAAAACAAAGTTTTTGTGTTTTCCTTTGATCACGTACTGACCTGGTTGGTGAGTTCACCTCTTAATCTTGTGATTCAAGGTCACTCAGTCACAAAGTAGCATTTAGCTATATGCCAATCTATTTTAAACTATCTGCATTTAGGGATGTTGATTTTACTCATCCATGTCCCCTTATTTTTGGTTCAACAATCCCTCTCTTCAATGGGGGACTCACTATGTTGTGGTATTTTCTTAAAATTAATATATTTGTATGTTTGGTTAATTTTTCTGATGGCATATGCCTTCTTGGTAGTCATATTTTGGCCTATCATAATAACAAAATGCATTCTTTTAGGCTTACTTTCTTAGAATTTGTGTTTATTACTTTTGTTATGTATTGTTAATTGTTTGCTTGATATAACCAATTCCTGTAGTAGTTGACACTGAATGTTTCATCCTTTGTTGTTTCTTCTCTTAGTTGGTTTTTGCAAAGTAACTGATGCCCTGATACAATATACAAATCAAATACCTCCTTACATCCTATTGAATTCTGTTGTTTTTTAGGGAGGTATGAATGGAGCTGCAGTTGCTTCTGTAACTGAAATCTCAGAGATGCAGCAGAGAGTCATAAAAGAAGGTGTTACAGAAGTTGAGGTATCTCAACACCGAGTTTTCCTTCTTGGAGAGAACCGTTGGGAAGACCCCTCAAGACTTGCTGGCAGAGACCAAAATGTTGTTGATAGCGAAACCAAGAATGGCACAACCAAATGCCTTGCTTGTCGTGGAGAGGGACGATTAATGTGCTCAGGTACTGTATCACTTTCCAATTGAATTATCCTCAGTTGTTTCAGTTTTATCACCAAGTTATAATGACCATTGTCTCCTTTTTGTTAGTTTAAGAAATATGCCCCTAAAAGTTGTCACTTACATGAAATTCTGTGTTGCAGAATGTGATGGAACGGGTGAGCCAAATATTGAACCACAGGTAAAAGGAATTTTATCGTATGATATGTTGCATAATTTTTATTATTATTATTATTCCAACAGTATAGAACTTTTTCTTATATGAAAAAGTTTGTGTGATGCAGTTTATGGAATGGGTAGGTGAGGATACGAAATGTCCTTACTGTGAAGGTCTTGGCTATACAATTTGTGATGTATGTGAAGGAAAAACAGTTGTTTAGGTATGTATTCAGTCGTATTTGAGGTGTATATAAGTATGATTTGCATGTAATATCATTTTTGAATAATAAATTTATCATGCACCATGAGTTATAATGAAAAGATGGTGATAATTAGTATCTAGGTCAGGTTTGATAGACACCCTGTCAGTCTGAATCCCATCAAACCAGAAACCTGCTTAATTCTATGACTATAGAATTTTTTGTTTTCGAAGATATATTTCCTTTATATCCTTCTTTCTATCTACTAAAATTTTCTAGTTGCAACTTCTTGTTTACTTTGCAATAGTATCATCCTTAGTAGATTTGGATAAAGCAAGGGGTGCACGAAAGGAGGTAGATCTTCGGCGTCACCTTGAGGGAATCCCCACCAAAGCAGGGTGGGTAAAGGCAGAAATGAGTTAATTGCCACGATGAGGTCTCTTTCCGGTTTTTATTTTTTTTTATGAATGAGCTTTTAGGAAATTAAGTAGTTTGGGTATGATCTGTATTGGACATCAATGATTTTCTTTATTTATATTATCACTCTACAACTAAAATGTAAACCATAGGGTGAGTTTTCATACATCAATTATATTCATTAAACTAGTTTCATCAAAATCCTCTAGGATTCACAAAACGTTGCAAGAACTGTCCTGGCAAGAGGATTTGCTGTTTTTTTTATAATTATAATCAAATTTAGAAGGTGTTTATATCGGTGGAACTGCAAAGGCTCAAGCAGATTGTGATCAGAACTGAATTTCTGATCATATGGAAATCAGTAGATCAATCGGGAATTCAGGTTGTATTTTTGATAAGATAAAAAACGACAAGATTACAAATGGTTTTTTGCACTATTAGTGAAGCTTTAAAAGCCTTTATTTTGGCAAAAATATACCAAACATTGAACCACAAGTGTTTTCCAATGTTCAGTAAATGCTAAATCCTACATGATTCTTAATACCACCGCTACTTCCCTTCTCTATGATATTTGAATTCTACAGATTTGTCTTCGGCTTGCTGCCTGCAGCAACACGTCTCGTGACAGACCGCATAGTCACAAATTCCTCTGCAGCAGAAGGGTGTATTCCCACCTGTTGGAGCACAATAACATATTTGTCAGAGATGCCAATAATATCAACATATTTGTCAGAGATGCCAATAATATCACTAAGAGCCCAAACTCCCAAAGAGTCTATGCAAAAGTCCTCAATGGCAAGCAAGAATACAAACATACAAATTTACACATCCAAACAGTATATAGGTTACACCATTTTGAGACTTGTTGCATTTGACAATAAACCAATTAAAGTCATTACGATTACATGAAAATAAATAGAACCTCATGTGGGGAATGAACAATATTGGAGGTGATAACTCAAACCTCGCTCTAAACGAAAGTCCAGCTTACCGTGCTGTCAAATTGTGCCTTCGTTGCTCCACACTTCAGTGCAACAGCAATGCCCTGTGAATAAAAGCACAAATCAATATTAGAATTCGGTAATTACAAAAAAAAAATGATAAGTAGGGAAATGCAACTTTAAGCTCTCCAAACACAGGATCCCTACAAGGGTTTGAATATCTGACTGAGGCTCGAGAAACTGATGATCTAAGTTTAGATATCTGCCTGATTCTGGAGGAGCTCATGATTAATGATTTGCAGTCCTTGGGACTCAGGTTAGTTATACCTTGTTCCTATGTAACTTATCGTGGGGCAAGAACAATTCAGATAGCTAATTATGTCATCAATGCGATAAACCCCATTTCTCTAGCAACGTAATATTATAGTTACCGTGACTCTCAAGAACATCCACAATTGACCCCATATTCAGCCAATACAAACATTGCACCAGTGCCTTGCCCATAATAACCAATATGAGAAAATGACTTTCAGTAATTAACAGCAGGCATTTTCATAAATGGAGACTATCTAATGTGGGCCAAACGTAAAATGAAAATCGGGTTGATAAAAGCTTCTATATGTTCATTGTCCACGCCAACAAAAATGAATTTATCCCAGATATTGAAGATTATTTTGGGGAAGCAAGAGTAGAAGACCTTGTCAAGGAAATTTGAGGTATACTCATAATCCCACCAAAGGAGAAAATAACAAGTATCCAAGCATAACAATATAGTTCCATCATCTAAACTTCTTAAGATTCTACTTTAAAAGTCTGAAACAATGCAATATTCAAGCACAATTCTAGATGGTAGGTCTGGGACAGCATATTTTCAATAATTCATCTCATCAAATCAACTTACGATGACATGAATTACTTAAGTTTCACATTTTCTAGGCTTTCTTTTTTAAATTACATAACTAAATCTTCTATAGCAATATTAAGTGTATATCATTCCTAGAGGCTTATTTATACAGTTCAACTAGCAAAGTGAAACCTATTCCAACATCAATGCAAACTGCAAGCTCTATATCTATCATATGAGCCGTCAATTGAACCGAGTCATAAACGCAAGAACTACCTGCATTATCTCAGGAGCATCTGGTCCACACATGGATGCTCCAAGAACTTTATCAGTCTCAGCATCCACAACTAGTTTCATTACTGATTTCTCTTGCCGTCTGAAAGCAAAATATACAAAAATACAAAGATACTTTAGAGAAGACTTAGATAATTGGCACCAAAGGCTTATATAGAACAAGTTGTATACGGCATATTGTAGAAGCTTAATATCAATTGAAAGAAATTTCAAGCAGACAAACTAGATCATGATATTTAATGTGAAACTTGAGAAAATAAGATAAGATGGGAATGAATCCCACAATGAAAACATTAAGAGAAGTGTATTATATATCAATGGATGCCACAACCCAATCGGCAAGTCTTTTGGGTTGTAAGGCTATCAATCAATATATAAACCACGTCTCATAAACATAAAGATATTACAACTATGAAAATTTAACAACTTTTATTAATTTCCTTACAAGTACTCAATTTATTAACAAGCCATAAAAGTAACTTTTATTAATTTCCTTACAAGTACTCAACTTATTTTATAGGCCAAAAAAGTAAAGAAGAACACCAGTATACCTGAAACCATAAGTTAGGAAAGCCATGACAAAAGCCATAACTAACTTTATGATACATCTTAAAGAGATCATCTAAATTCAATCATGGACATTCCTCAACCTTTTCTTTCGATATCTTTCAAAGTACTAAAAACATTTCTTATTTCCATGGAAAAGAGGTCTCACTTTCTTTTCTTTTTTTGAACAAAAACAACATAATTTCAATAAATTAAGGAACCATATATAAGTGTAGAGAGGATAAGCCAATCCCAGCTCACAAAAACTGTTAGGATCAACAGCAAAAAGAAAACAGAACAGCCAAAAGATAGGCCTATACAAGGAAATAAGAGGTTCGCTGAAACACAAAATATGTGTGTATACAATGTGTCCACAGGTATGGGTATTATATTCAAAATAGACTTTGAGAAAGCATATGACCATTTGATTGGGACTTGGTTAATGTCATTCTTGAGGGCTTCGGTTTCAAATGGAGGAGTTAGATACTTAGATCACAAAGTGTTTGAAGTCTGACAAATTTTGATTTATTTGAATAGCAGACACGAGAATATGGCAAGGGAATCCTTTGTCTTCGTTTTATTCATTTTGGCAGTGGATGCTATGAGTAGGCTGATGGAGAGAGTGAAGGAAGTCAATTACTATTAAGGCAAGGGCCAACAATAGTTGGGCAGCACCTTCATCATGCACTATGTGTCTATGTCTATGACTGAAAAATGGGCTGAGATCATATGGCTTATGTTTAGTTCGTTCCTTATAACCCATATAAATGTGCATAGCAAAGCCATGATTGATTTCTCTTGCTGTCTGCACTATGGGACAGTATCTATTTAGAAGCACACAATAGCTAGCACATATTTCTAAATGAAGAGGTTTATAACCTCTAATCCTTTCATGAATGGTATTCTGTGCAGTTGGGCAATCTGTGTTCTAGTAAGATTTTTAGTATTTATTTATTCAAAATCAAATGAGATCTTAAGTCACTTTACATACCCAGAGATAGTGTTCTTCATAGGATTGAAGGATGATGTGAAAACCAGAATATCACCATTTGCTTGCTCTATGGCCTGCTCCTCACTATGGCCCACTACAGAAAGAGGTGGAATGCTGCAAATAACAAATCACAGGAGCTGATCATTCACAAAGTCCAAAATGGAAGAAGTGAAAGTAAGAGAAAAGAAAAAAAAAAAAAAAGAATTTTTCGTTTTATTGAGATTTTCTACTCTGTATATTAAGGTCTATGAGAATCTGTAAGTCTGTAACAAAGGTACATGGAATTATATTTTCTTCCTTTCAAGAATCTCATTGTTGAAACAATTAAACATCAACAGAGGGTAAAGGACTCAGCTAAAGTGGCCCACATATATGAGATACTTGAAGGCAAAAGACAATAACACAATGTAATTTTTTTTGGTATACTCTGAAATTTGATCATACAATAAGGCAAAAAATAACTTTGACAATTATATGATCTTCTAACTCTACATAATTAACAGTGGGATATTTGAGATATTATAGAAACATAAGGAAAAATGCTTCAGTAAATACTGGAGTAAATCGAGACTCACCCTAGAATACAAGGGGATAAAATGATAAAACCCGTTAACAATTAGTACAAACGATCAAACAAATATGATGTTTAGAGACAAAACGTGAATGGATATGAAATGCTTGACATGATAAATAAAAAGGCAAAATGAAAGCCCCACACAACTCAAATTACTAATTCAACCTCAATAATAAAGAAAATTAACCTTCAAAACCAAAAAAAAAATAAAAAAATAAAGGTAACAAAACAAAAAACAAACAAACAAACTGAAGAATCCAAACACAGTTCTTAAACATTTTAACTAATTAAGTTATTAACTAATAATCACTAAAATGCTTCCAAAAAGTGATTCATATTTATCAAATAATTAATAAAAAAAATGAAGGCTTCTTCCAGCATTCACTTAAAGATTTCTGCCTCTTTAGTGGAGCAGAGTCCAAATAACAAAAAAGTAAAGCGTTTCTTCACTTTGCAGCTATTTTTATTAATATTTTTACAAACCTATGTAGAAAAGCACCCTTAGGTAAGTTGAAATGTGTGAGAAGCCTACTGCTATGATCTAAGAACATCCTTGAAGTTCAATTATGCCTAATTAATTGAGAAATTCAAATTCAAATGCATCTTCATAACAAAAAAAGAGTACCCATTGTCTAGATTGCAAAAGTAAACTTAATAAATTATGAGCCTTCATTAGTTGATTATGCATGAGAACTTACAAGCTGATACTAGAAACTTCTCTAAAGTTGGTAGTCACAGACAAAATCTTGTGCCAAGAAAACTATCTAGAAGACGGAAGAATGGTAAACAGCTAATGACTGTTCCCAGTTTGTAGAACTTGACTTAAAATTAAATTGTTGAGACCACTAATAAATTTTGGATAAAGTGCCAACTCTAATTAACAATGTTAAAAAAAAGGAGTGGGGAAAGGCAAAGAGGCCATGTCTTCCAAAAGAAATAATTGTTACCTAAATACCGCATAGGGAATGTTGCTGTAGTCTGGTTTGCTAGGTTTCCCACCAAAAACAGTATTCTGCAAGCAATGCATATGAAATAAACTCATTGGACATCATGCAATCAATTATGTTCATATTAAAAACATAACAGAACACAACATTCACAAACTTGAAAATGAATTTAAAGATTTCAGATGAAACACATACTGCAAAGAGCGTTCCCTCCATTAAGGCCACCGGGGTAAGATTCATTCGATTTGTTACATCTCCAACAGCCCATATACTAGGTACATTGGTTTTTGAGTATTCATCTACCTGCAAGAATGATGAGAAAAGACATTGCTTATACTATTTTTTTATATAGGAATATTGATGATGCAATATAATGCATTCCAGTACTTTTATACAGTTTAGTAAATGTAATTTGTCATGTCCTCATTGGACAGAGCATGTACTGTAGCTATAGATCAGCAGGGAAATCCTGTAAAGATAATGAATGACAATGACAGTGTAAGATCCAACAATGTTCTGAGCATTTTCAAGAATACCTTAGTATAACACAATTTTATTTCCAAGAAAAAAAACAAAACGTCTCTGAGACAAAATACTGAAAACTCCATGTTTGGGAACTTTGAATAACAGATAAAATGAACAAAGTCAAAAGTGGACATGGTAGTAGATACTAGATATGTTAGCTAATTTCCAGTAAAAATTAACCACATTCAGTGAGAAAAAAAAAACATCAGAAGAGAAAACAATCGACCTTCACGGCTCCTGTCCCATCAAGTTCCACACCAACAGCTTCCAAATTCAATCTTTTCGAATTAGGAATCCTGCCTGTTACAAAGAAAAGAAATATTGATAGTCTTTGAAAAAGTAACCAATACACACACACTAAAAAGGACGACTACCAGATCAAGAGAACTTAGATAATTGCATAGGGCATACACTTTGAAGGAAACCAACACACCTGAAACACTCCTGGTTTTGTGATTCAGATATTGATGAGATTAGCTATATGAAACAATATTCTAACAATATAAAACAGTAAATCCACATACATGGATATGTATTCTTGTTGGAAAGTGTTGACTAAGGGAGGAATTCAAGGAGTAAAATCCTAGGAGGATTTCTAGGAATTAATTTCCTATAACTGTGGACTTGTAAATTAATTGTTAGTTGACTAATTAATTAGCTAAATTAATTTCCTATAACTGTGGACTTGAATTAATTTACAGATGAAATGCTGGTATTTAAATCAATTAGTCAACTAACAATTAATTTACAAGTCCACAGTTATAGGAAATTAATTCCTAGAAATCCTCCTAGGATTTTACTCCTAGAATTACTCCCTTAGTCAACACTTTCCAACAATTCCACTATATAGTAGCATAAGCCCCTGACTATTTGAAGGCAATATAGACAGTAGACAAGGTGAGTTTGAAAGGAATCAGTTGTCACAGATGCATACACTCTAAAGAACAATAAGCATAAAAGCATACATGCCAATGTTCTTTACTTTTGGTCATCATACAGATGAAATGCTGGTATTTAAATTTTAAATACAACAGGGGGGTAAAAGAAAGATAGGTATGCATTAGTATTGTTGTTTTGTGTGCGTGTCTGTGGATAGGCAGTTAGATAAATAATTAAGTAGGAGGGAGGCGGGGGTAGGGGGAAAAGAGGAGAAAGAGACATGAAGAGAAAGAAAGACAAAGCAAGTGCAAAAGAGTCGAAGAAAAGGAAAGATCGTTTCAGCCTTAGTAGATACCAAAAAAAAAAAAAAAAGCAAGCTAGAAGTTTTAAAACCCAATGAAATTAAAGGATGAGAAAATTTGCTTAAAAGTACTTTTACTTGTAATTGAGATGGTACTCACCAGTGGCAAAGAGTACAACATCTGCCACCAACTCTTCACCGTGATCTGTAATAACTTTAACACCACCCTCCGTTTTAATCAACTGAATTTAAACATACTATTATCAGCATAATATCCTATGCATATGAATAGAAAATAACAATTATTAAGATGGAAAACAAATCAGAAAATCTGAGAGAAAAATTGTAGGAAATAAATGCAATCATGTGAATTAAGAAAAATACAATAAGTACCTCCTTTATATTTGTCCTTGGGTGCAAATTAATCCCCCTGCCTTCAAGATTTCTTGCAACTACTGCCCGCATTTCATCGTCAAAACCTCTGCATGACAAGATTTTCAGACTTTGGCACTATAAGTACAACTGTTTTGAAACATAGAAAGTGATAGTAACCAAAAACATTCCTAGAGAAGATCCTTCTTGAAAATAAGAAGCAAACTTCTCGCTATGAACAAGTTACCAACTACATTCTAAATTTCTAATCAGTTTGAAAGCAAAAGGGAACCAATTTACCAGCAAGCAGAATGGAAACGTGACAATATCAATAGTAAATTCAGATAGTATTCATTTTCCAGCTAAACATTGGGCTCCTTACTAGAAAGCCTTAAAAAAAATCTGGGCTTCTTGTACCCTAGCTATTAAGTAAGCACAACATTTCTACTATTCCACAATTCACCTCTCTGAACATAACGGTAGGTAAAAATGGACATGCCAGGGGTACACCAGATTAAATATTGAAAACAAATTCTTAATGAGTATGGGAAAAGGAGTTTAGAAGTTCATTTTTAAAATATTGGTCATTCAAAAATTTTAATAATAAATTTGGTATAATCCAACAATCCCATCCCGCCATAAACCAGAAAAAGCATATAAAATATCAATGTAAATTATGAAACATATTTATATATATATATATATTAAAACCTCTAAAATGATATTGATTTCCAGACTTGTTACAAACACTAAGACCACAACTAAACTCTGTAGCTAAGAACTCCAATTTGAAGATCAAATGCCTGACATCAGAATGTAAAAATGAACATAAAAACCTGAATATAACCTTAATGGAAGTTCCCTTCTGAAAAGTAGGTCCACGGTAGCACCCAATCCTCGCCATATGGAAGCAAACTCAACGGCAATATACCTAAATTACAATAGAGGATACTCACCTGAGATCACAAGCATGCTAAACTAATGATAAAAAGAAGAAATGAAAGATGAAATCAAATCAAGAGACAGAGTCACACCCTCCCCCAAGCACCACAGCATGCTTAGGCAACTCTTCCAAGCTTAATGCCTCATCAGATGTAATACCCAATTCCTAAAAGTTCAAAAGAAAAAGTCAATAAAGGGAATTAAAATTAAACTGTGTTGATATCCATCCTAAGAAATGACCTGGAGTCAGTTTCAAACAGATTTTTTTTCTTTTTTGGAAAGGGAAAGAGCAAAACTTTATTAACAACAGTAAGAATAAAAAGTGAACAAGCAGATAATAAATTTAAGTTCAGTTTCGTATTCCCAGCAGCAGTTGCAAATAAAAAATAATAATAATAAAAGCACAATAGGATCAACTAGATTCATGAGGTAGAGAATTAAATCATATAGCAGATGTGCAGGAATCAGTAATCACATAACAATATGGTCAAATACATAGTGGTAAATCAAATTAAAATAAACCAAAACTCAGCTAACAGAACAAATTTAGAGAGAGAGAGAGAGAGAGAGAGAGATAACTTTCACTTCAAGAGCACATAATGCACTTTTTATACCAGTGGGCCAGAGGCTTTAGTTCAATGAACAAATAATAGTTACTTGCACATAGTGTTCTAGACTTCTAGTAATCGGCCTAGGCAGACCCGGCCGCCGCAAGGCCTTCCTCGGCAGCCTAGGCACCCGACCATAGTTATTAAAGCGCCTAGGCGCCGGGCGCCTACAGGTGCAGCTTTTGCGCCTGAAGGATGGCCAGGCGCACGCCTGGCCGTCGCAATCGTCACCTAGTGAAAAACGTTTGTTTTTAGTAGGAAAGGTCTGGTAAATTGAATGTGTCTTTCAATGTATTTGGAGTCATCCAAATTCCTCAGTAAATTCAAAAAAGATGCCCTATGAAACCACCTTAGAAAAAGAAAACCAAAAATAACCACTGCTTCTAGTGGTGGGCTGGTGGCAAAATGCAATTTTATAGATAGATCAATACCCAATTGATTTCTATGTGTCAGGGGAGAATTCCATAGATTCATACAATTATATGTAACTGTATGTATTGCACTAGATCTTCAATTTACAAACAAACACATATCAAGGAAAATATTTGCTTAGCATTTGAATCTAGTTTCATGCTGAGCAATGAGTAGCCATTATGTTTATCATATTGGATTAATTTCAATTACACCATAACAAAACAAAAAACCTACCTGCCCAGGAATATGGGGGCGCTGAGCCCTGCTTCCAGTTGCGATCAATATGTGTTTCGCTGAGTAGCACAACTTAGTGCCATCTAGTTGTGTAATCTCAACTTCATGAGGACCAACTATCTTTCCCTCTCCTTCAAACAATTTAACCCCAGCGTTTGACAATAACCTCTTGTAAATTCCATTTAATCTGTTTATTTCATCTGTCTGCAATTTTAAAGGAAATTTTTTGAAACAAAATAAAATAAATCAAATGATGTGTATAAAACTAAGTATAATTCTACACCAGTGTATTAACATAAGTTACTCTGAAAGACGAGTAATAATCAATTAAAAGAAGAAAAAAACAATACCCTCAAGGCCTCAAGGGCATGGAGGAAAATCAAAAACAGGCAGAAAAAGTCAAAGAAAAGAGAAGTGCAAAAAAAAAAAAAGAACAGAAGACTTCCACATATGAACGAAAACTAAATAAACTATTACATGCTATAAACTTAATGCTTAGTGATTAGGAAGCTGACAAATGGAGAATCCCACCAATAATATGTTAAACAGGAAAGAATGACCAAACTTCCAGAACCAACTGATTTTATGACTTGCATCTAATTGATCAAACAAGCCAAGAATTATCCATCATATCATAGCAGAATTCTATGAACTGCCTAACTAATTCCAGTAATGGACAGGGAAAGAAAGATATGTGCTCCGGTAAGTGGTAAAATATCTTCATCAGAGAAAAACAACATTATATAACTAAACTCTCCAAAATCCATTAGATGAAAACCTCTCTGATTCTCAATCATCAAATAATCCCCATCAGAGCTCTTCTTTTACTTTTTTTCTGAAGTACTAAATCAAGCTCAAGAAGAAAAGATCCATAAAGGGAAAAAAGAAAAAAAAAAATAATAATTGATTAATCACTTGCAGAAAACTAGTTTTCAAACCATCAGACATTAAATAACCATATTTATCCATATATGAATCAATCACGGAAGTTGTGCTTAATATATCAAATCAAAGTAAATATTATGTTAATTTGATTCTTCACACTTGTTGCTAAAAGAGTAGCAGCAACAAAACATGATTTTTTATTTTTCCAGTTGAATAAATGAATGAATCCCAACCTTCTTCTGCAGAAGTTTTTTCCAGTTGAAGTCAACATTCTCATTCAACTCCCATCCATAATTCCTTGCGTCCTACAAAAAAGAAGACAATCAAATCGCTTTAAAATCAATATAAATCCAAATGGAACTTCTTAGAGCATACGACCCCAGATCTATGGACCACTTCAAATTAAAATACACCATGGATCACTTCAAACCAAAATATACCATAAAAAGGGAACGACATTAGCATTTCGCAATCAAATGACCGTGTAATAAATCATATTCTTTTAACACAATTTTGATTCAGTCAAACTATTATGTGATCCATTCCTGGAACATACTAAAAGTAGTATGTTCGACAAGGCATAGATTATCAGATCTACTGAAGGACCATATAAAGATGCATTTATCTATTTATTATCAGAAAACAAGTGTAGTTATTTATTTTTATAATACATAAAGATATATTTATTGAGGAGGTAGAGAATTTCTTTTACATTTATCTAAGGATGTGGAAATATTTTCATGATAAACAGATAATGTTACTGTTAAATAATGAACCTGGAAAATAAAAGATGGAATCATCTCAAGACCATGTCAAACACAATATCTTAAACATCCATTTCAACTACTCTGGAGTCTGGACACAAAATTAATAGTTCAAACATTCTGATTCTCTGCAACTAAGACATCAAAATAAAGGCTCTCATTGGAGCAATTTTTCCTAGACCTTTTCCTTTTACATCGTTTCCACTGGAGAGCAAGAGAGAAGCTGACTGAAAAGAAACTAATAAATTCAATTTAGGTGTTTCCATAAACTTTTGGCAAGGTATATCATATAATCTTTATATACAATACAATCTCACAGCTTAAAAAAAAAAATACAATCTCACATTCTCACCTCAATTTCACCTCTAAAGGCTGCTCCATAGACCAGTATCTTTTTGGGAACACAACCACGAATAACGCACCTGGAAAACCCCAATGTGAAAAATCAGGATTATTTAAGCACTTATAAACCATTTTTGATAGGAGAGCAGCAAGTTTTATTACTCAATTGTCACAAATTTATGTCAATTTGCTATAATGGCAGAAGCAAGTCCACAAAGAATTCTTATCAGCAAAATACTTTTTGCTATTTTAAGACAGTATTTTGTGTCTGTAACTATTGCACTACATAAATCAAATATGCAACCACAGGTCCACGAGTGAGTCCTCTGATGAAAAAGCCACATCAAAACTTTTTTACCTCTATATACAATTAAAGGAGACATTTGTTTCATCTAGTGATAACCATTTCTGCCAAAAATCACATTTGTTTCAAATTCGTTATACCTCTATATGCAATCTCTTTCAACCCATTTTGGTTGAAGGCTCGTACTACACTAACCAATCTTTAGAAAAAATTCAGGGTTAATGAAAACATAACAATCAAGAATTCAATCCTATAAAATTCTCAACTGCAACTCATTGTCAAACCTCATTTTACAAAATTTGCAACCCTCTTGCCATGTTACTCTTGATTTTGTTAGTACCCACTTGACAATCAAGATGAACATAGAAACCAGCCTCTACACCACTGATAATACTCAAAAAGGTCTTTTTGAATTAACTTTCAATTGAATTGCACTCATTCGAGAACCTAATTAGTTTTGACGTTTTGTAGATAGGAAACTTCTTATTAAGAGAAACAAAAGTAAACCAGCATCCAACAGTCCACTCAGGAGACCTTACAACGCAAGACCTACTATAACCTGCAAAAACAGCAGGATTATAGACCACTCAAGCATCTAGATGATGGTTCAGTATTTACAATACCACAGAAAAATGGTTAATGATCGCAATCCATGAATGAACACCTAAAAGTAATTACATGACCTGTTAAACTTCTAAATGTACCATGGAGAAGCAATAAAAAATTTCCCTTCCCACTTATCAGACATAAGCTGAGGACCAAGGCCAGAACCAAAAGTGCTCTATCAGAAATATTGTCCACCTAAATAGAAAGAACCATGTCCAACTATGCATCCATCCACCTAACTTACGATGTATCCCGATTATATAGACCATTCTATGTTTCTATGGTTCATCCATTGCCAAAAACAAAAACAAAAAAACAAAAAACAAAACTGTCATATGTTAATTATGAAATCGCAAAAAGTATCTAGCGAAATCAAGCTAGTATATCCATATAAAGTCTTTTTCTCCTCGAGATGAAATGACTTTATTAATGTCAATTCTTTAGCTATCAGCCTTTGATTCTATCTACTTCTGCCTAATCCACGCCTCACAAGCCTTGTCCTAACTTTAAAAATTCAGGACGGTTCATAGGAAATTTATATATATATATATACACACGAATTATGTCAGGTATCCCATACAAAAAATTCGTACAGGATCACTGATTATCACATGTGATAATCAATCCCAAAAAAAATTTACACTGATTATCACATGAATAATCAATGATCCCGCACAAAAAATTCTTAGGTCATGATCATCCTAATGTGGACTTTTTTTAGTGAATTCTATGCACAAATAATTGTATCTATGTAGATGGGACAAGATGAGGTTGGCCTAGTGGTTTTCCCCTCACATCTACATCATGAGGTTGTGGGTTCGAGTTTGTCCCCCTTCCCAAACCCTGAATTATTATAATATTTCATCAACAAAAATAATAAAAAATTGTATCTATGTACATAGCATTCACTAAAAGATAAAAGTCTGCGTTAGAACAGTCATGACATAAGAAAGAGAAAAGTGCATTTTACGATAAAAAATGAAGATGCAAGAAAGACAATAAGAAAATACTAGTAAAGCTAAAGTTTAACCAACTTACGTTCCACCAACTCCCCCAACTACTTCTGAGCTAATTGGATGATAAGGAAGCTCGCAAATTCCAACCTTGAAAGATGATATTCAAAAATAGTTAGCATATAATTACCCATTGATTGCTTCAATCACGAAAGGAAATGATTATTTCTTTTAAGTTAAAATTTGATGCTAAGTAATATCTTAAGATAAGAAAAATCTGGCATCAAAAGACCAAAGTGGGACAAGCTCAAACTTTTACTCAATCACAACTTGAGATGACAAAACATGGCAATTCAAACAGTTTGGTTGCATCGATATTTATGCATGTATGAATGTGCATAAAAGAAATCAAATAAATAACAAGATAAAAAAATAAAATAAAATAAAATAAAAAGATCTTCCTTAAGAAAACTACAATTAATTTTTCATCAAGTACACCCCTGGCTCTTCATTCTGAAAAACCCCATCAGCAACCTGTCCAAATCAACCTTCTACATAGAAACAGAAGAATCCTTGGCAAGAATTTGGGAACCAATAGTGAAACTAGTTTTTCATTATTTGGTGAAACTTCCCACTACTCAACAATGTGAAGATACTCATCAATTCGGCTAAATTTTTTCTGACAACTAGATATTAATCCAGTCGAGTAGTATTTACTCATCTTCTAAGTTCTAAGACAGTAGCATAACACAAAAATCTCAATTAAGTATCAAAGTGCATAACATTTTATATATCAACATAATATGGAATAAATCTATACCAATTTCCACAAACTGAAGTGGTTCAAATTTTGACAAGGATATATACCTTAGCTCCCGAATTAGCTGAAAACCGGGCAGCACGAACGCCACCACTTCCAGCTCCAATAACAAACAAATCATACTCAAACTGGATCTCTGATCCATCATTTGTCTGGCTAAGCTCCCCATCAATAAGCATCTTCCTCGCCATACTTACTTATATAATCTGTTCAGCTGAAGCCCACACAAAGCACAATATTATTACCGATAAAGAAACATAATTTTGTTTCATTACAACACATACCATATAAAGAATTGAATAACATAAAATCGAATTACAACAGCAACCACACAAACACAAAAACAAAAAAAAAAATCCGATGCTTCGTTGCCAATTACACCATGAAATGGAAATGGAAATGGAAATGGAAATGGAAGAGATCAGATCATATCATACCTATGAAAAGTGAGAATGGGAGATACGAGATAGAGAGAGTGTTCGTTGAAATGCGGATTGTTTGTAGAAACTTTGATTGGAGGCTGAGAAAGGCAATTCGCAGTTTGTGACTTGCGCTTTTTAAGTTAATATGTACTCGTTCAAATTCAATTTTAGTATCATTTGGTTCATGTACTGCCATCTGTCCGGTCAACAAAGTTTAATGCTTTTATTTTTGGCTAATTGGCAAGAATAACCCCTGAACTATACGCGAATTTGCAACTTACCCCCTGAACTTTTTTTTTCGGCATTAAACCCCCTAAACTCAACGAAATTTGCAATTGTTAACGGAAATCCAACGGAACCCTAATTCCGTCCAGGAAAATTACACTAAGCTCCCCTGAGTATATATATAATTGTATTAAACCCCAAAAAATATAATAATATTACCCGAATACCCCTCTGACCAAATTTTAAAAATAAAAATTTAAAATTTAAAATTTAAATAATGGTTAAATAATAATAAAATTCTGAATTTTATTATAAAGATAATTAAATAAATAGAGAATGAAAAAAATAAATTGATTTAAAAATTATTAAATTATCTTTTTTATTTAAATGTCACTAAATATAAAACCCATATAAATATTTAAATTATTTAAGAAAAATAAAAATAATGGTTAAATAATAATACAATCCCCTTTCAATAATAATAATAATAATAATAATAATAATAATAATAATAATAATAATAATAATAATAACAATAATACAATTCTTATTTTTTTTATAAAGAAAATAAAATCTTTAAGAAATTAAAACATCTTTAAAATCTTTACCATCCATCTCATAGATGGATGGTAAAGAAATATTTATTAAAAAAAATTCAAATTAAAAAAAAAACATTTTTTAAATAGATTGATTGATCTCAATTACAATAAAATAAAATAAAATAATAAGTTTCTCCATTAATGAAGATATGAAGATCCATCAATGTTCTTCTTCTTCTTCTTTTTATTTTTTTTTAATTTTTTTTTATAATTAGATTTCATTTATTGGTTTGTGAAATGTGTTTTTTAAATTAATTTTTTAACTTAATAAACATAGAGAAGAGAAATCCTTAAAATAAAAAATTTCGAATAAATATTTTTAAATGAACTTCGATCCATCTAATTAAATGAATACATATTTCTCCATCCAATCCTTAAAAATTTTCCTTCTCTAAAGAAAATAAAAAATTTAAATTTCCAACACCCATAAAATTTAAAATAAAAAATTTAATTTTTAATTCTTCTATATGTGCTTTTAATTGGATTGATGTTCAATTTTTTAAATTTTGTATTTGTATTATTATAATTATTTTGTAATTGAGATAAATCAATCTATTTCAAAAAATGTTTTTTTTTTTTATTTGAATTTGTTTTAATAAATATTTCTCCACCATCTATCTATGAGATGGATGATTGAGATTTTAAAGATGTTTTAATTTTTTAAAATCTTATTTTCTTTATTCAAAAAATCAGATTTGTATTTTTTTTTTTTTTTTTTGAAAGAGAATTGCATTATTATTTAACCATTATTTTTATTTTTCTTAAATAATTTATATATTTATCTAGGTTTTTATATTTAGGGATATTTAAATAAAAAGATAATTTAAATAATTGTTAAATCAATTTATTTTTTTTATTCTCTATTTATTTAATTATCTTTATAATAAAATTCAGAATTTTATTATTATTTAACCATTATTTAAATTCTAAAATTTAAATAATAATAATAATAATTATTATTATTATTATTATTATTATTATTATTATTATTATTATTATTATTATTATTATTTTATAAAGACAATTAAATAAATAGAGATTTTTTTCATTTCTCTATTTATTTAATTGTCTTTATAAAAAAAAATAAGAATTTTATTATTATTATTATTATTATTATTATTATTATTGAAAGGGGATTGTATTATTATTTAACCATTATTTTATTTTTCATTAATAATTTAAATATTTATATGGGTTTATATTTAGGGATATTTAAAAAAAAAAGATAATTTAATAATTGTTAAATCAATTTAATTTTTTCATTTCTATATTTATTTTATTGTCTTTATAATAAAATTCAGAATTTTATTATTATTTAACCATTATTTAAATTTTAAATTTTAAATTTTTATTTTTAAAATTTGGTCAGAGGGGTATTCGGGTAATATTATTATATTTTTTGGGGTTTAATACAATTATATATATAATCAGGGGAGCTTAGTGTAATTTTCCTGGACGGAATTAGGGTTCCGTTGGATTTCCGTTAGCAATTGCAAATTTCGCTGAGTTTAGGGGGTTTAATGCCGAAAAAAAAAGTTCAGGGGGTAAGTTGCAAATTCGCGTATAATTCAGGAGGTATTCTTGCCAATTAGCCTTTATTTTTTAGGAGCATTGGATTTGGTCACAGCTGCTGTCAGCTAATAGCCTAATAATACAATTTACGATT
The DNA here is from genome assembly GCA_954870605.1 of Acer campestre. NCBI lineage: Eukaryota > Viridiplantae > Streptophyta > Magnoliopsida > Sapindales > Sapindaceae > Acer > Acer campestre. The sequence continues at coordinate 15,073,065 of OX940811.1, read as the reverse complement.
TTTTATTTTTATTATTTGGAATTTGGAGATGGAGATTTGAATTTGGAAATTCAACTTTGTTAAGAGGAATAATTACACGACCATCATTTAGGATTTTAATAAAATTTAAGATTTGACTATTGTAATTTCTAAATGGTTATTTATAGAATTATTTGAATTAAAATTATCAATAAATTATCGGACCTTAACAATATAAAGCTCCATAGTTGTGTGCTCAAATAACGTCTTTCTTCCATAAACTCTTGAATTATAATATTTTTTAAAAAATAAAATTAGCAAACTATATGTTCTTAAATCACGAGTTATTGTAATATTGCAATTATTATGATAGGACCGTTGGAATCTATCAAAATCAGACAATTATATACGACTCAAATATTTATGATGTGCAATTATTGTAATATTTAAAATATAAAAAAAAATTAGAAAATCATATGCTTTAAATCCTTTACTATGTTAATTAGGACTATATTTTTGATGGAATAAAGGTAATATGTATTACATTCCATAAAATTTTAGATATTAAAAAGATTTTTAAATATGTTTTATCATTTATTTTTCATGTAGACCGTGCATGTTTCTTAGAGCACGTGTACAACTTGTACAAGTTTCCAAAATCAAACAATTATATATTATTATAAGCTATTTTTGTTCAACTTAGCTTTCTGTTTTAAGTTAAATCATTTTAATTTTTTTTCTTTTGAAGTATAAATGAAATTTCATAGATAATAGATTTAACTACTACGAATTTTGAAGCACTAATCGATCTTTTAATATGTATTCTGTTTTTAATGATATAAGCATTGATTGGTAAAATATTATTCTTATTGAATCAAATGAATAAAATAATTTAATAAGAAAATAGAAAATTATTTAAATTACTCTCAAATTTTTTTTAATAATTGACACTATTGCAATACTTAAGTATCTTATTTGTTTATATAATCATCAAAATGATAACTATTAATAGAAAATTTTCCAACACATCATTTGTACTAGACGACAAACGAAAATTAAGTAGAGGGATTCTTGGAGACCACTCAAGGGTGCGTGCATGAAAGAATGTATCTGGGCTGTTTTCTTGTTCAAATTCCAGAAAGAGGAAATGTAAATGAAAGAGCTAAATACAATCACTTCCCCTGAATTTGGGTATAAATACAGTTAGAGATCAAGTAAGTATTTATCTATTCAACCCTCCTTTACCCTTAAAATTAAACAAAAAAAAAAGACTAAATTGCTCTTAGTTATTAAAATTTAAAAACAATTAAATTAAATTAATTAAATATAATTCTTTCAATGGAATATAAATTAAAAAAATTATTTTAAAATGGATTAATGAAAATTTATTTTTAAAGTTTTGAGTTATCTTCATTTTTAAATTTAATTTTTTATATTTTTAAAGAAAATAAAAAAAAATGTTTTTATTTTTTAAAATTATCTTCATTTTAATATTAAAATTTTTGCTTGATGGTTTTAAAATATAAATTTAAAAATAGTAAAAAAAAAAAATAAGTATTTATGGGCTATTAATTTTTTTTTTTTTTTTAATAGCTTAGCTTTACAAATTTTAAAGAAATTAAATTTAAAAAAATGAATATAATTTAAAATTTTAAAAATAGTTTTTTTTATTTTTCCATTTTTAAATTAAATTCCATCAAAATGATTATCTTCAATTAATTTAATTTAATTGTTTATTATAAAATGATTATTGTTACTTTTAAATTTTAATAACCAACTACAATTTAATCTTTTTATTAGTCCAATTTTAAAAGCAGTATTTAATGCCAATCTCCAGGGGGAGTGTATTTACCCCAAATGAAAATGAAAATGAAGAGAAAAAAGATGACACCGATGTTTCTTCATTTTTAAACAAAACACATCATATATGTATTCGATTAGCAAGTGTTGGGAATTTGAATCAATGAACACGGAAATGACATACCTAATATTCGTCCATAACTCATAACAATTAACGTCCATAGCAGAAAAAATAAGATGAGAAAAAATAAACAATCACACAACACAAGATCTACTTGGAAAACCCTAAATCAGAGAAAAAACCACGGGTTGTCAGGACGACAGAGAAAGTTCCACTATATGATAAATTGTTACAACCATATATTCTAGGATTCTCTCTTTTACAACCCAAACTATTGAGCCTTACCAAGCCCCTAAGCTCACAACAGAGCTTTACATCATGGCTATCAGCTCACAATGCTTACAAGGTCCTCCTCCGAGTACACCCCCTTCAGGAATATCCCCTAGGTCTCCCCTGAATATCACCCACAAATCTCTCTTTAGATCCCTAGATATTCTCCGGATCCCTCCCTAGATATTTATACTAGTTACACAGAGCTAAGACCAACAAGGAAATCCATCTCCTATACATACAAGACTTACTTGTTCCATAGAAATACTATTTCCTTTTTATGAAAAGTCATCTTGTAAAGAGAAATTATTTTCCTTCAAGCACAAAAACTTCGAGAAGATTTACTTTCCGTTTCCGCTGAAGATTTTTCATTCCACACATGCTTATGATTGACTATAGTTCCGGTCACGGTTGGCCACCCGCACCCTACATCATTACAAGTCACCTAGAATGCACCACATTCCAGCAGACCGTTGTCCATACCGCTGTTAATGCCACAATGTTACCCACATCAGTTGTCTTCAGCCTTTGATTCTTCAGTTCTTCTTGGCCTTCAAACTTCCCTCAAACACTGACTCCAACTTCCAAATGTATCCCACGTCTCCAAGAAGTAGCACATCAATTGAGTCTCATTTGGTTTACATTGGGTTCACTTGAGAATACGAGCCAAAACCTAACAATTCTCTCATTTGGCTAGAATTCTCAAGACCTTTATCCACAGCCACAATTCTCATCACCGAGAATCACCATGTCCCACCACAAGGTATAACCACTTATGAACGAACCATACTAAGAATATATATATATATTTATTTATTTTTGTTCGTTGTTCCAACACCATGTCGAAAATAACCTGTTGAAATTGTGGTGCAACTCCTCATGTCAGATTTCTAGAGAGTTTATAAGCCATCGACATCCTTTTTCCACTCACACACCTTGCATCACCTTCTGAACGATGCCCATGTGTAGAGGTGCGCGCGGTTTATTGAACCGAACCGAATCGAACCGAACCGAGTCGAAATAGGGTGTTCGGTTCGGTTCGGTTCGGTTCACATGGTCAATTCGGTTCGGTTCGGTTCGGTTCGAACCGAATGAACCACATTGAATATGGGTCGGTTTCAGTTTTGGGCCTTCCAAAACCGAACCGACCCAATGAACCGAACTATATATAAAAATAAAAATAAAAACCTAGTTTTACATTTCTGCTGCAGACCCTATCTCTCATCTCTCTTTCGCTGCACCTGTCTTCTACTCTACTCTACTCTTCTCATACTCAGTTAGATAGTCACTCCACGTCTCAAAGATACCCTGTAACTATAAGCAACTCTCGCCACTATGCTTTTCTTTTTTCCATGCTTTTTTTTTTTTTGTTATCTGTTAGTCTTCTACTTCTGTGAGTTCGGTGTTAGTCTGTTTCTAATTTCTAATATATGAATTGGTGCATTATGTTTCCCAATCATATAGCTGAAATTCTAATCTTAATTTTAAAAACAATTTCTTTATATTCTTCCCAATCATAAGTTTTGGGTCTCGATTGTCCTTGAATTTTTGATAGAAATGTAAGTCAAAAACCCCACAAATTAATTTTAAAAATGCAAGAACCAATTTCTTGGAGAATATTTAAAAATCTAGATAATATAATAAAAGTATAAAAGTTGATTATGCCTGTTCATCAAACCTCTTCCAGAATTAAATCCAAATTACATCTGGTGTTGTTTCCGGTTTCTGGCCTAACAAATAAAATCACAAAAAACACACCATAAAACCTCATCAAGGCCCCCTTGTCTACTGTTTTGCTATACACTGCAAGGACATTAAAGATGTTGTGTACCTATATTACTTAGAAAAAGTAAATAAAATTGTTTTCTATATCTTTGAAGCTAATGTCTATTTCTATCTAGCTATCTGTAATTCCTTGGCAACAATATCAAGAAATTGAACCCCACAGATTTAAAAATTAATGTAAAATTAAATTAACAGGTTTTAGAAATTGAATCTATGTTAGAGAAATCTACTTGAGAATACATGTTTTGTAGTAAACATTTTGTTAATATAATCTGTATAGTCTGATTACACAAATTGCACAACATGTCCAGACTAGTTCTACTAAAGCTATTTCGAATTGCTTATCTCTGGAATAGGATATCAAGATCTACCATATCTCTTAAGTACTAGAAATTCATTAAACTGCAGGATAGTTATTATTTACAGTAATACCATGTGCTCAAAACAATGTTAAAAACACTATGGTATCCGTTATATCTCCTCTAGCATTCCCGGTTCAAGTCTGCTATGCAACAACCCCACAGATTTTAAAAATTATTGTAAAATTAATTTTTGTCTACATGTTTCATGGGTGTTTGAGAATAACTGATTTCATTCACTACTTCAGATACATGTGCTTGGTGTGTTTCATTGTTTTGTTCAGATTCAGTATTTGTCCAAATGAATTGATTTTGTTGCTTTTATTTCCTTTGTTTTGCATGTATACATTGCTCAAAAGAATGAAAGATTGAGAGTGGTCTCAAGGTTATAAACAATTTGTTCTGTTCTTTTCATTATTTAGTTTGATTTTAACAGATGGAGATCGACCTGCGAACCTATTCGAAAGAGAATTCTGGTTCGCAATCCGATGATGAATTAGAGGATTCTAGCTCCATTGTAAAAGAAAAGAGTGGAGAGAGAGGGAAGGGTATAAGGGTATGCGGCGGGAAAGGTAAAAAAAAAATCTGATTGTTGGTTGCATTTTCAGGAATACGAAACTAAAGATGGAAAAAAGAGAGCTAGGTGCAAACATTGTGGAGATATGTATGCATGTGGGTCAGGTTCCAATGGAACGACAAACATGAATAGGCATATTCGTAAAACGGTGCAAAAAATACCGGTCACCCGTTACTGATTCAAGACAAACATTTTTGGTTAAACAACCAAATGTGAAAGGTGCCAGTAGTACCTTAGGTACCTCGAGATTTAATGCCGGAGAATGTAGAAAAGAATTGGCAGAGATGTTAATTCTAAATGAATTGCAATTTAGATTTGTTGAGAATCTGGGATTCCGCAAATTTTGTTTTGCGATGAATCCTAGATTTGATGTTCCATCTAGGAGAACAATTGTTAGAGATTTGTATAAGTTATATGTTGAAGAGAGAATGAAGTTGAAGAAGTATTTTAAATCTAGTCAAGTAAGGGTTTTTCTAACCACGGACACATGGACATCGATCCAAAATATAAACTATATGGTTGTGACAGCTCATTTTATTGACTATGATTGTCATATGCAGAAGAGGATCTTGAGTTTTAATCAAATAATTGATTATACTGGGGAGTCGATTGGAAGGTGTATTGAAAAAGTTTTGTTGGAGTGGGGTATTGATAAAATATTCACAATAACCGTAAATAATGCAACCACAAATGTGGTTGCCATTGATTATATTAGTAGAAAACTGAATAGTTGGCGTGAAGATGGAATAATTTTGGGGGGTAAGTACTTGCATTTATGATGTTGTGCACATATCCTAAATTTAATAGTGGGTGATGGGTTGAAAGATTTCATGAATCGATTGTAGCCATTCGCAATGCAATCAAATTTGTAAAATCTTCTCCTAGTAGGCTAGATAGATTTAAAAGAGCTGTTGAGCATGAGAAGTTAGGGAATAATGGTTTTGTGGTGTTAGATATTCCAACACAGTGAAATTCAACTTACTTGATGTTGGAAAGTGTGGTGAAACTTAGAAAAGCTTTTGAGCGAATGGAAGAGGAAGATGGTTACTATGTCCTTTACTTCAAGGAGGGTGATGGTGAGAAGCGGATTGGTCCACCTCTTTTTAATGATTGGGAGAATGCAAAGGTATTTATTCGTTTTTTATCAACTTTTTACAATATTACCTTGGATTTCAGTTCATTGCATGTGACATCTAATATTTATTTTAAGAGTTGGTGCACTATTTTTAATTAATTAACATCTTTGAGCACTGAGAGAGATCCGCTTGTGAGTAGAATGGTTGTGAGTATGAAACAAAAGTTTGACAAATATTATAAGGGTTTAGATAAAACCAACAACTTGTTGATCATTGCGGTACAAATTTGGTTATGTTAAGTGGCATTTTGAAGAATTTTTTAGTGTAACACAATCTCATTTGATGCTTTCTAGTTTGAAAGAAGTATTGGTAGATTTGTATGAATATTATGTTACACAATATGGTAGTGTGGCTGTAAGGTCAAATGATGATGTGCCCTCTTTTGGGAGTGGTTTGACTGAAACTTTTTATGAAAAAGAGAAGTTTAGAAAAGATAGTTTGTGGGGCCAAAAACAACAAGAAAAAGATGTTAATATGGGGAAAAATGAGGTGAAGTTGTATTTGTTGGACCTTGCAAGAAACTGAATGATAAGTTTGATCTTTTGGCTTGGTGGGAGAATTGCTCGGTAAAATTTCTTATTTTGTCAATGATCGCAAGAGACGTTTTTTCAATGCTTATTTCAAATGTGGCTTCTAAGTCTGCATTTAGCACATGAAGGCGTATACTTGATCCATTTAGGAGTTCATTAAAACCTAAAATAGTCGAGGGCTTAATTTTGACTGGAAATTGGTTGTCGGCATCTTGCCCTATTGTTGAATCGTATGTTGCAGAGATGATGATACAACCATTCATCAGTTAGAATATTATACCACTGTTGAAACCGGTAAGTAATCATAATAAATTATAAATTTTGTTGTTTTTTTTAATCATATATAATATTATATATATATATATCTTACTATTTACTAAGTTAGCTAATTTTTATTTTTATTTTTGTCTTCATTTAGAACATGAAAGTGGAATGACAAGTATAACAATGGATGAGTCATGAGGATTGAGAAGAAATGAAGGTAAGAATTTAATTTGGTATTTGCTTGTTTAGTTTTGTATTTTCTCTGTTTATAATTATGTGTTTTGTTTCTATTAATTAATTTATTTTCCTTTTGTATAGGTGAAGATTTGAAGTGGAAGAAAGACATGATCTGAATTTAATTTTATTATGGATTGGATTGTATGTTGGATTATTTATGTGTGAATGTGTGATCTTATTTTATTTTGGACTGTATTTTGGACTGTATTTTGGACTGCATTTTTGACTTCTATCATTGTGTAATTGAAGTTATATGGATTGAATTTTATATAATGGTGGTAGCTATTGAGCAGGAGTCCAGGACAGCAGGTTTATTTATATATATATATATAATGGTGATTGATTTGGATTAAATTTGATTTGGAGTCCAGGACAGCAGGTCTACTTAGATTGTTAAAAAAAACAACCCAAAATCAATTGTCCAAGGGTCTAAATACAAAATAGTTAGTAAAGGATACAAAAATTTAAAAATTATATATATATATATAAATAAAAAATAAAAAATAAAAAAATATATATAATAAAAAATCTCAAAGCCCAATAAGCCAAATAGGCCCAAAACTGAATTGAACCGAACCGAGATAAAAGTGTTCGATTCAATTCGGTTTCATGGTCCAATACGGTTTAAATCGATTCAAGTTTTCAAAAACCGAAAATATAATGGTTCAATATGGTTTTGGTCAAAACCGAACCGAACCGAACCACGCCCACCCCTACCCATGTGCAAACCTGTGGACCACTAGCAGCAGCATATTCTCTTTCATGACCAATGGATAAAACTGTCAAAAGGATACATGTGTCCTTACATTACCCAACATTGTGAAAGACCTTTTGTCATTGCATCACTTATCCCGGTGAAAGACTTGCTACTAGTACGGAGAGTGCTTTGCCGAATAAGCCTCATACCACACTAGAGACTTTGAGCGTTCAATTTTTATTTTTATTTTTTTGCATTCAGGAGTTTTTTTTTATCGCCTTATGTAACCCAGATTAGATCTCCATGACTTGTACCTACCACCACAAACCAAATTTCTCCTCAATCACAATTCTTCCTCCATCAAACCTTACTGAGTTTGAAATCGTTTACAAGACGTATCTCCTTTGCTAAACCATACTAGGCAACCATGAATCATCATCTCAATACCACTAAGTCCTTCATACGATCTCCCCTAAAGACTTGACATCGCCATCGCCAACCGTGGCTACCAAGTCCTCCCTACGACATCCCATAAAGACTTGAAACCACCATCATCAAACCATAGGGCTCTAGTACTAGTTGTTGGGAATTTGAACCGATTAACGTGGAAACGACATGCCTAATATTCGCCCATAACTTATAGCAATTAACATCTATAGCAGAAAAAATAAGATAAGAGAAAATAAACCGTTACATAATACAAGATATATATGGAAAACCCTAAATCAAGAAAAAAATCACGGGCTGTCAGGACGACAGAGAAAATTCCACTATATGATAAATTGTTACAACCATATACAATATGCCAATTCTCTCTCTCACAACATAAACCCTAAACTATCAAGCCTTACCAAGCCCATAAGCTAACAACCAAGCTTTACATCATGGCTCTCAGCTCACAAGATTCACAAGTCCTCCTCCGAGTACACCCTCTCTCTAAATATCACCCATGGATCTCTCCTCTAGATCCCCATATATTCCACGGATCCCTCCCCTGGTATTCCAAGGGGTCTCCCCTCAGATCCACCCACTCTCTAATGTTACAAGTGTTCATTAACTCCACACAAATAACCTAATTATAAAGTTCTATTTATACTAGTTATAAGGAGCTAAGATCAATAAGGAAATTCATCTCCTATATGTACAAGACTTACTTGTTCCACATAAATACTATTATTTTTTCCACTAAAGATTTTCCATTCCATGCATACTTATGATTGACTACAGTTCCGGTTACGGTTGGCCACCCGCACCCTACACTGTTACAAGTCACCTAGAATGCATCACGTTCTAGCAGACCGTTGTCCACCACTGTTAATGCCACAGCGTTACCCATATCAATTGTCTTCAGCCTTCAATTCTTCAGTTCTTCTTGGTCTTCAAACTTCCCTCAAACACCAACTCCAACTTCCAAATGTATCCCACGTCTCCAGCAAGTAGCATATCAGTTGAGTCTCGTTTGGTCCACACACTTGAGAATACGAGCCAAAACCTAACAACAGGTTGTGACTCACTATGGAAGAGTTAGGACACCGCATCTCTTTTATCTTTCATAGAACATTTCTCAGGAGAAATTGAGACCTAAAGAAACAAAATAAAAAGAAACAATAACAAATCGAGCAAAGCACATCAACACGAATATATCCTAAAAAGAAACTTATAAAAAGAAAGGTTGATTATATAGTTACCTCGTAGTGACGGATGTCTCGATACTCCATATCCACCAAGAAGTGGTTAGCCTTTAAGGAGCTTCTCCTTCCTTCTATCCTGGTTTGTGGTGAAACGACAGGACAATGGTGGATAAAATGATGGTGAAAGGACAGGAAATGAACGATTAGTAGCAGGTGTAGGAAAAGTTTGGTAAAAGTTGTATGTGACAGTCTTGCGGCCACTTGTTGAGTCCATCTAATTATCATAAACCATATTAATGTACTTTGCATTGAAAATATAAATAGTTTCAATTGTGGCTCAATTTTATTGGATTGGCCTTACAATGTGGCGGTGAGACCGTCCTACGTAAGTTTTTCTCGCTAAAAAGAACAAAACAATTAAAGAGCAACATTAAAAGCAGTCACAACCAAAGCGGCTACTGGTAGATTGACATATTTGGTCCCCGCCTATGGTTTTACAAATTCATACGTATACAGATCTTTCTTGCCATCATAAACATGCATCCGATTAGCAAGTTGTGACTTACTATGGAAGAGTTGGGACACCGCATCTCTTTTATCTTTCATGGAACATTTCTTAGGAGAAATTGAGACCTAAAGAAACAATAGCAAATCGAGCAAAGCACATCAGAAAGAATATATCCTAAAAGAAACAAATAGAGAGAAAGGTTGGTGATATAGTTACTTCGTAGTGACGGATGTCTCGATCCTCCACATCCACTAAGAAGTGGTTAGCCTTTAAAGAGCATCCCCTTCAAGTGTTGGGTTTTGAGTTATCTTCATTTTAAATTTAATTTTTTTTACTATTTTTGAACAAAATAAAAAAAAAATGTTTTTTTTTTTAAATTATCTTCATTTTAATATTAAAATTTTTGTTTGATGGTTTTAAAATTTAAAATTTAAAAATAGTAAAAAAAAAATAAGTATTTATGAGCTATTAATTTATTTATTTTTTAATTTGTAATAGCTTACCTTTACAAATTGTAAAGAAATTAAATTTAAAAAATGAATATAATTTAAAATTTTAAAAATAGCTTTTTATTTTTCCATTTTAAAATTAAATTCCATTCAAATGATTATATTCAATTAATTTAATTTACTTGTTTATTGTAAAATGATTATCGTTATTTTTAAATTTTAATAATTAAGGACAATTTAGTGTTTTTATTAGTCCAATTTCTTGATAATGAATATTTGTTCTCTAGCTATATTGATACCAATCTTCAGGGTAGGCGAGTGTATTTACCCCAAATGAAAATGTAAAGGGGAATGTTATCTACCTTTCCTATTTGTCTTTCCCATTTACCTTTCTCACTCATTGTTTGACACGTATACACTTTTTCATTTAATAAAAAGCTCTAACTTTTTGTTACAAAGCTTGTTTACGTCTTTACCCTTGATGGCTACTTCTATCATTTCATTAACAAGGGTAAATATGTAAGCAAACTTTGTAGCAAAAAGTGAGAGCTTTTTATTAAATGAAAAAGTGTATACATGTCAACCAATAAGTGGGAAAGGTAAATGGGAAAAGTAGATAGCCTTCCCCAAATATAAATGGATGACACCAACGTTTCTATGTAAACATAACGAGTGTCACCATCAGACGTTGCTATTCATGCACAATTTGCAAAAAGAAAAGGTGCAAAACTTAGAGCACACAAGTCCATTACTTTTTTCTGATTTTATTCACTTTCTTTCATTTTCCATAAAAAAAAATTCAGTGTATGAGGTAAATTTAGGTCAGTATAAGATATTGCTAAAGAAGCAACTGGGCAGGGACAACGGCCTTTTCAATCAATATAGACATATGGGGCACGTTTGGTACACAGGATATGATAGGATAATTTTCATAAGAGAGAATATGATAGGATAGGGTATGAATGGATGGGATAGGATGAGACTAAATTTAGTGTTATCCCGTGTTTGGTGAAATATAGGATACGATTAAATAAAGTAATCTCGTGTTTGGTGCAACATAGAATGAGATTAAAAATAGAATAATTTTATGTTTGATATCATATCTTTTTCCGGATAGCTTTTTCTGTTTTTTGTTTTTAAGTAGTACAATTCTATGATTTAACTCTCTTTTAATCTTGATTTGTTGAATTCTCTCTCTCTTTTAATCTTGATTTGTTGAAGTGATAATTTTTTATTTTTTTTATGTTATTTTGTTAGAAGAGCATTGTAGTCTGTAGAGATAAAAAAGGAATCGTTTGATTTTGATGGTTGAGAAGATGTCAAAGCTCGAAAAAGCTTTTCAAATCCGGAAAAATTCCCAGATTTCTTCTAACAAATTAAAAATAAAATAACTTTTTTTTTTTTAAGAGTCCATCTCTCTTCAAACAAAAATAAAAACAAAAACAAAAAATAAAAAGCTTGAAGAACTAAATAATTTTATTTTAAAAAATTGAAAAGCTTTTTCTAAATTTTAATAAATCTGGAAAAAAATTCAGATTTGAATAAATCTGGAAATTTCCAAAAGATAAAAAATAAAATAAAATAAAAACCTTTTTAAAAGTTTAGATCTCTTCAAACAAATTTTTTATAAAAAAAAATAACAAAAGCTCTTAAAAAAGGGTTGAAGAACAAAATATTTTAAAAAATAATAATAATAAGAAATCGATTGAAGGGCACATTTACTAATCGGGAATGAGTGGAATCGGAATCAAGTTCCACTAGAAAGAGAATGGAGGGGAATCGAAATTAAGTTACTAAATTTCATTCTAGTGTTTACTAACAATTTAGAAATCATAAATGGAATCAAATTATTCCCTTTCTAGTGTTTACTTAAACTAAGGAATCAGAATGATATATAGTTGATTACAAAAATACCCTTGTGTATATAACATGTTGAAAAAAAAATTATTATGAAAAAAATATTTTTTTTTTATACCGCTCATAACACTATAACTATAATAATTAACATCTTTATATCAAAAACACTGAACTAATTAGTCAATAAAAATTAAAAATTGAGGAGCAATTCAGATTTGAAAACATAATTAATATGATGTCGAATTAATTTCTCACATTTAGGTGTGTTTTTTTTTTTTTCCTTTCTATCGAATGCAAAAATTAAAACACAAAATAACTCAACATATACAATTAGCTCACATAATACTTGATTCATTATTAATCGTATAAAAGAAAACAAATATATATATATATATATTATAAGCCATGTCTAGAAAGATTGTCAAACAAAAAACAAGTCTAAAATATCAAAAATATAAACATGTCTCAAAACGTACATAAATGATTTGATATGTTTTTAAACATTAAAACATTGCCAATAAAACTAAATAAAAAGATAACAAAAATTACAATGATATAAACAATTACGGCCTATGCTCTAAGAGATTCATAACATAAAAAATTGAAGTCACAGCTATGAAAGCTTTGACTTATTGTTTCCGTAAAAAGAAAAAGAAAAAAAAAAAATTAAACAAAATTGCCGCATAGCATTGCCAAAAAAAAAAAGAGAAAGAAAACAACATGTATAATTGTAAACCAATAATTCAAAGCTTTCTTCAACATTAATCATCAACACAGTTCTTTTTATGTTTTATTTACGTATACAAATTACAACGTGTATATATATATACCATGATTTCATACCAGATTCGATATATTAAAAAATAAATTTGATGGAATAAGCTAATTTGAATGCTCTGAGTTTGGGTTGTAGATGGAGCACTTTCTTCTAATAATGTTTTTGAATGTTGATTATGCTGTAATAGTAATAATAATAATAATATATGATTATGTAAATTGATTTTTGTTAGGGAGGATTGCCCATGTATGTTGCAACCAGAGGCTTATACCGTATGAAGCCCCCGACAATCATTGTTCCAATTTCAATAAAAGAAGATGTGGAGAAGCTCTTTGAGATTCATAGGAAAATGGATCAATCCGAGCTAAAGCATAATCTTGTCGGCTTGGATGTGGGTAATGCCTTAACTTTTATTCAACTGACCTAGCCTCACTTCTTGTGACGAATTTTTTCTCCTTAATCTTATACTAATTCTATTTGCCGGGGAAGAGTTTTGCATGGGTAGGGACTATAAAGTAAAATCGTTTAGGACTTACCATGTTATCCAGAGCCAGGTCAACCGTAAACCTTATTGTCTTGTTATATTTTTCACTTTTGGGTTTCCTTGAATTACTCACTGTAGTTTATATATATATAATTTCAATTGTAATAGGGTACTAACTGCCGTTGTACATGATATATTGCAGGGTTATGTAGTTTACTCTGAGAAACGAAAACTAAAGCAGGAGTACCTGGCCTTCCTGCAAATGATATTAAGAACTTGAAGTCGTCAGGCATGGAGGTCCTTGATAGTAGTCATAATAGTAAACTGTTATACATATGTTTTGAGTGAATTTTCTTTGTTTATTTTGTTTCTAAAATAGAACGAATGGAAATACATTTTTTTTTTAATTATTATAAGTGAAGATATTTTAGTAAAAATATATTAATTCCCTTTTTCAATCAGGAAAGGGAACTTGATTCCTAGAGTGGGTGGGAGGAATCAAATTCCCTTTCCATCAGTAACTTAATTACTGATTTAAGAGTGGGGTCCATGTAACTTAATTCCCTAAATATTTAGTAAACACTGGAATTCATAAATCAGTAACTTAATTCCCTTTCCTGAGTTTGATTACTGATTAGTAAACGCGCCAGAAGAGTTCGAGCTTCCATCGCTAACAAAACAAAATAGAGCAAAATGAGGCAAACAAAATCTACCAAGCCCCACTGCCACAAAGGCACACACCCACGAAGCAAGCTAAACAACGCACCAAAACTCACGCAAAGACTAGCAAAAACAATATTGCACCAAAAACACAAAAGAAACATAAACAGCCATAGCTGTTTTAGTGAGATTAAAACAGCTAAATCAGAGAGGGAGAGTCAGAGTGATGAAAAAGAAGATGGGATTAAAATGAATCACACCATTTTAATTGGGATTCATTTATCCAATGTTGGTGGGATACAAAATTTTAGTGGGACTAATTTATTCCATCTCATTAACCAGCCAAACATAAGAATGAGAATAAAAATAAACCGATTCCTATCCCATCCTATGTACCAAACGGGCCCATAGTGAATTGTTGGGATCTATCTAGTAATTAGTAATTTAATTCAGGCTTCTAAATCATATAAAGATTGACAATCAATAGGACAAGATGGAAAACACTTGGTATGGACGCGGGCACATCCAACACGCTCACAACATATCACCTGTAACGTTCATATCACATGATATGACATGAGTGGATCATACAAAATAATTTTTTCACATGATATGATTTAAGTAATTGAATCGGACGATTGTCACGATACACTCATACCATATAATATCCATATGACATGAGTGGGCATCCGTATCACCCAATTTTTTTTTTTTTATTTTGGGTGCATCTCACAGCAACCACACTTCTAAATCATAAATTTATTTCATCTTTCCTATGTGGTATACTGCGATGTAACTATTATACATATATAATATCCGAACAGGAAATGAAGAACTTAGACTACGGTAGTAACGAAACAAGGAAAGAATCGCCAAAAAAAAAAAAAAAAAAAAAAGGATCAATAGAACAAGAAGAACGAAATGAATCTTTTGGCAACTCGATTGGCTAATAAGAAGCGATTTGAGGTTTTTTTATTAGTTGTCTATAAAGAGATACTTCCTCGAAGCCTCTTCCGGCATTTCTTACTTCTACCGGAGGAGGGTTCAAGGAAGCGAACGAATGAACCTTTCTTTACAAAGATAAGTTGCACTTACACTTACATTGGATAATTAGCATGAACAATGAAAGACTGAATTTCCAAAGCAATTTGCTTTGTTTCCAATCTTTCTAACTCCCGTTTCATGGTGGAAGAATCCTGAGCTACCAGGGGAGTTGTGTATTCTGTCCATTATATTGATCTTTGGGGCCTCGAGAATTGCTTTAGGCATAGATATTGCCCACTGCATCCCCCAAATTGCAAGTGGCCTCATATATATAAGGGATCGAAAATGCCCATCGATTGTCCATGCCTCCGGAGTCTGAAACCAGTATCTGCATGTGGCAGGAAAAGCAACTTATAACTCGAAATCAATCTTCAGAATATTCCAAAATTTGACAAAGAATAATTCAAACCTCATGACATACCTAAATTCAACAAAGAAATAATATAAGAAAATAAATGTTAAAGATTGGTTATCATGTCTTGCAGCCTTGGACAATTTGAGCTATAAAGATGGTTTGAGACCATGAACTCGGTAAGTTTTGTTAGACTCTCATAGCGACAACTCCATAGCTTACTGACAGTAACCACTGGAATTTTTGAATGTTTGATATAAGGCGCTCAAAATTGGCAGGTTAGATCATCAAAACACTTATAGACAGTAATTTTTAATTTTATGTTGCCTTTAATCATAATTTGAGAAAAATTTAAACACTTAAGAACAATATTCATCTTATGTCAATTAATGATTACCCTTCTCCTTCTCCAGCAAACATATCGTTTTTTTGCATGCATAACCTAGAATTAAAAATTTAGAATACAGTAGAAATAGCCATCAAAGTATTATAAAAAATAAATAAACGCTGTAAGGAACTTACCCATATCCCTCTTCTGACCAGCCTGCATTAAAAATGCCTTCTGCAGCAGCGAATCCCTCCTTTTCCATTCCAGAATGGATCATGGTAGCTGCCACAGCATATGTAACGCCTGTCCATATTTCACGTGACTGCATGCTAGTTTCATCCACTTTCCCATTGGGATGCATTCCATTTACAGCACCCATCCTCCCTCCCCTTATTTTCATTACATTGAAATCATAAACTTTCTGGAGAGCACTTCTGATTTTAAATTCATCAAAGAGTGGAGTCAGGCCTGAGGATGCTGTATACCATTGTCCTGCCAATTGATCAGCTTGTATAGATTTACTGTTACTACTTGATCCACTGTCATAATTATAATAAGAACCATTCCATAGTTTCTCTTCATATGCTTTTTTAGCCTTCGAGAATTTACTTTTGCACAATTCAGCAAAAGGCCTGTCACCTAGTTGAATGGCCATTGTAGCTGCAGCCTGTAGTGCAGCAAGCCATAAGCCACCACAATAAGCACTTACACCATGAACTGTCCAAGTATCATACGTTTGATCTGGGAATCCATCATTTTCTATGAGACTATCACCATCTCTATCAAATTGCCCCATGTACTCCATTGCAGCTCGGACAGCAGGCCATACATCAACCCCAAATGACATATCCCCTGTTGCAGCAAAATCTCTATACACCTGAAGCACAAACTTTGGATTCAAATCCTTCCACCTGCTTGTATCATGTATATTATATGCATTCATTTCATTCCATGGATCATGTGTCCCAAGATCATGAGGAACGGCTCCTCTAACTTTCCGAATTCCTGTATTACCCTCTGCCAGGAACTTTACTTTTCTACCATCTTCAGATAAGACAGATTTAGCAAAGTCACGCTGAATATTGAGTTCAATCTTTGGGAACAATGCAAGAAGGGCAAAAGATGCATAGAAGTGCACATCATATGTGCACCACATGATATACTCCACCCCTTCCAAGTATAGAAATCTACCAACATCGTCGGAATCAGTACGTGAGTCCATCGGTGTGAAAGAAAGTTGGGATTCATTAGTGTTTCCATTTTGATTAACCCCTGTTTGATCATTGCTTAAATAGCTAGCGGTTGTAGTATGATAGACAACCGATCCTCCTTTGACATTCACTTCCGTTTCAGTTACTTTTACATCTGCGTTCTCCGCATTTCTATCATCCCTTGTGTTTGAAGCTGGCGAAAGAGAGTCTGCAAAGCAAAAATTGATGAAGTCATAAATAATTACCAGGAAAAAATGACCATATAACTTGAAATATGATAAAAGGAATTGGGAGATTGGAATAATTATGAGTACAGTTCTTGTGCATTGTTTTAAGTTTATTTACGAGATGTTAAAAAACTCAGTAGTATAGATAAATGATAAATGATTACCGATCCAAACTGTCCCACCAGCGACCAAAAAGTAGAGCTCGTTAAATAATGTGAACTTGTACCTGAAATGAAAAGGTTCAGAGATAATCCATCTATATCTGAGAGAACATACGTCACACAACAACATATGCTGAGATTACTGAAACTTAATATATCATATCAACAGCATATAGACATTGTAAACAAAATTCAACAGTTACAAAGAGAACATTGATTTCTTTGTTAATGCCAAAGCAAATGAGATGTCTAACATGACAAATTCTTGTTAAGTGAGATATACGACGAATTTAATACAAAACAAGAGCTCCCCTTTATGATGATATAATCAAAGGCATAACATTTTCCACAACCCCAACCCACCCACCCACCCCCACCCGCCTCATACGGAACATACACAGATTCAAGCTTTATTGCTTAGATACATGTGTTCAGAGGCATCAGCTACATACATAGCAAGCCTTAAGATATGATGAGGGTGGTACAACCTGAAAAGGCTTTAGAAGAGTTGAAATTCGTATGTTTACGCATCAAGGGCTTCATCAGCAACATCAAGACAAGCTTTTATGTACCAGCATCTAAACAAGGCACCAGAGAAATTGCTAGTAAAGACAACATTACTTGAGTAAATTTAGAATTACCATTCTGGTAGCCTTTCATCCTTGAGGATAGGACTCTGCCACTTCTCTATCTCTTCTTCCCAGTGTTTATAATCTGTGCCAAGTTTTTATAACAATATTAGGTTCTTGCATGTAGCATATACTAATTGAGAACCAATTATATGCAAGCTCTAGAAAGCTTAAAACACATGATACCAACAGGAAAATGAGAGTCCTTCATGAATCTGAACTAGTTAATCATAATACACTCACTGATTAACAAAGAAAGCACTGCTATTATTGCAAAATGAAACAGATTCGAACCAGAGATACATACTCATCAGAGCATCATGAACCAAGTTTTGAGCGGCTTTTTCAGAAGTGCCATAGAACTTCGTGTATCTCCTGCAATAATAAGAGAAAACTTAGAAAAAAATTGTACAAAATATATATATATAACCATGTACAACACCACAAGAGATATAAAACAGGTGCCTGACTAAAGGTGTTTGGAGGAAGATCTCATTCCAAGAACTAGAAACCGCATACACAGTGCCATGCAGATTAACCATTATCCTCAAACAGACATTTCTATGGCATAAAAACTCCACAGGAAACTCATTTATCAAGATAAAACCCATAATTCATAATTATTGACTATTTTTTTCAATAAGCAATACATATCGAGAACCTACAAAATAAAGCACTTAAGCATCAAAACCTTCTTCATACTGAAAGATATAAAATCACATTATTATTATTATTATTATTATTATTATTATTATTATTATTAAGAAAAAGGGAGGGAGAGAGTAAGAAGAATGTTTTGACACTGAAGAAAGCACTGGCATAAGTTCAACAGGATACTGCAAACATGCTCAATTCATCATTTATGTCAAGATTTTAAGAGCAACGTTTTGGATGCACTCATTAAGTACTAACTGTATGCATGAAAGGAAGGGAAAATACCATTCACTAAATATTACCTATGGTATGAGCTTCCCTTTAAAAATTTTACTTTTGGAGATGACCAGGCAAGCGCAAACGAGACAGTGCACTTTCCATGAGGTTCCACCCATGCAGATGCTGATACAGCGGCACAAAGTGATTCTCCAGGTGATGATGGCATACTTGGTCCAGAATTGAAGTTCTCCCGATCAAATTGACCATTCTAAAGATACAAACATATAAGCTAGCTAGAGTTCTGACATGGATCGATACTTAATATAACAAACTTGCTAAGGATGCTATTGCACCTTGAGGGATTTTTATGTTCAATAAAATTAAAACTTAAATTGTACTGTAAATAACATTTAAAAATTCGAAGTCTTAAAGACGCAAGATAACATTACCTGCACCATTCTATTCCACACATCTTTTGCTGTGACACTACCTTCTGACAGCCCAAAACATGGCTGAACAGTGACGCTAACATTCTGAGTTTCACAGGCAGCTACTGCGAAAGTAACTGGAGGGTTCCCCTTTGCAGTCCTGCAACATTGCCAGAATCCTCAGACTCTTCCTTTCAGAAAATTCTAACAACTTCAAAAGAATCAATTAAGACTGTACAATGGCAGGAAAGAAAATAAACTGCATTCCATAAAATTGCCAGGTGTACCAGAAAACAAAATGAAAATTAATGCCGTAAGAAATATTCATAGTTAGATAAAAACAAATCACATATCAAGAGGGAGACTTAGCAAGGATTTCAAAATTGACAGGTCATAACAAGACCTAAAATTGCCACTACAATTATGACAAAATTTATCAAATCATTATTAAAAACAAAAAATACAAGCTACAGGAACAAAGAAAACAAAAAGTTTTCTACAAGTTCAGAAATGCTTCTCTAAAGGTGATTATTTTATTATAATTAATACTATTACCGAAACGAAATTGAGAAACGCAGAAAACAAGCCAAAAGCAGGTTTGGTTTGGTCTAACCACAAGAAATATGACCACAGATAATACTAAACAATTGTGGGAGTAACTCTGGAAGGCACAACACAAAGAGAGCAAACTTGGAAACAGGTTAACATACAGGAGTGAGCACTGAGCACGTCACTTTGATAGGACTAGAATTACTTCACTAAGTTCTTCCAGAATTTCATTTGTTACATTTAGAGTCTCTTTAATGTCCAGAGTAACTATTCATCCTTGGAAATTCTCACGTTCTATTACAATGAACATAAATACAATAAATATAAGTGACTCATTATATCTATTCAGTATTCAGGCTAGCATGCCATTAATTTGTCATTACAATGTTTTATTAAATTGTTATTTGTTATTTCTCATCTTCATGTTCATTAGTTTTACTTTTAATATATTATATATGAAAAGACTAATTGCAAAATTGTATCCAGTTCATCTTATTTCTTACTTAGGATGCCAAGTTGGTAATATAGGTTTCTTGTCAGAGTTATGATTGGCAGGTCATGCTAGATTCTGATAGCTATCTTTTTTGTCAACCAAATTCTTCATGCCAAAAATTTACTATGTCAACAACGAGCTCATAAAAGTTGCATTTAATAAACTAAACATGTCCAAACATGGACTCAAATCATTTTGATGCCTAATTTTTTTCCCCTTTCCTTTCTAACCTTATTTTTATCCCCATTCTTTGACAGTGGGCCTATTTGGAAAGGGGAAGAGGCATCGTGATCTTAATATGAAACTAACAACTACAAATTCTACACTGAAATATATACTATAGCATCACATTAGTGATTGGCATATTAAGCATTTAAAGATTCTCATCTTATAAACTATGAAATATTCTTCTCCTTTTTTCTATATTCGTCTTTTCTTTTTTCATGATAAGTTTCATTATTCATTTTATGCTTAAGCTTTCCAATATATGAAACAGCATTTTCATTGATGAATTAAAATTGTGAATTTTTATGTACGCCCCTTTCTCTTTTATTCTTCGTTTCTCTATTTTGACATTTTTTTTTTTATCTGGGAGATTTTAGTGTACTTCCCTTCACTTTCATCTCTTAAAACATTGAAATGACCAAGAGAAATATGCAAACCAACCGTCATATAAAGCTATTAAGGTTTGATGACTTGCTTGTGATGTAGAAGTACACCAGAGACTCCATCTTCGCCTCTATCAAAGAAAAGAGATCAAAGTTAAAATATATTTAAAAAAAATATGCAGTTAACTCGGAACTAAAGAATATGGAACATGTACCAAATATATTACTCACATGAAAGGTTCATTGACATGATCCCCTGACAAATGTGAGACTCCCCCAATTGAATTCTGCTCACAATGGAAAAAAGGGGCTGAATACCCAGGAACAAGCAATATATCTTTCAATTGACTAGAACAGAGCATCACAAGTCAAATAACGAGAAATAATCTTACCGCCCAGGTAAAAAGGAGGCTGACTTTTGCCCTTTCCTTCCCAGTGTTTACTAACTATAACAAAAAAAAAAAGGATTGTGAGAAAATCTATCAAATAAGTGCTAACAGCAATGGCAAATGGCTCAAGCTATTAGGCAGATGCCCATTTAGTTGAAGAGCTAGCTACCATAGTGAACTTGACTGATATGCAATATACATAAATCTTCCCCCTTGATTCGGTTTTGCTATTAAACTCAATTTGCTACTGGGTAGAGATGTTAAGATATGACATCACGTAGTCTCATCTTATATTGAGGCCTACTTGATCAATTCAAACTCAAGACTAAAAATGGAACTACCACACCTCAGCGGCACTGCACACTGAATTGACTTTTTAGATCAGGCAAAGCAACTAAAATGGGTTCAACTAAAACATCCTATTTATTTCTGTCAAACTTTAAAAAACCCACCAAAATCTACTTAAAATAGATTCATTATACCTCAATGCAGGGAACCTTTGATTACTTAAGGTTCTTCATGGATAACTACCATCTCTGCACTTCCAGATAGAGGAGTTGCCATGTGACCAAAAGAGTTAATTAGAAGACTTCTGACCATATACCATCATTCTTCCCAACTAACACTACTACAATGTTCCAGGCATGAACATTAATAGAATGGAAATATACTATTGCAACAGCAACAAAGGTTTGAATTCAAGTACTTGAACTCCTAGTGTCCATATTCTTCTAAAAGAAACTTATGTGGTAATGACTGCTGCATTTTAACGTATCGGACATTAGAATTCGAATGAACATACCGTATATACAAAAACAGCTGTCGGTAGACTGCTATCTCTGTAGTTATCAGGTATAAATGGTGATATCTGCCGACAAGATATTTTCAATTCCGGGTCTGGTTCACCTGAAAATTAGAAAGTGGCATGCTCTAAACAAGAACTCAAAAGAAAAATGAGAACATTTCATGGGGTCTAAAAGTGAAATAATACCATCATATATTGTCCATGCCCTTGGAAATAGAGCATGGTATGTGGAATGCTGGCCACTTAGATTCCAACCCCATGATGATAAACCATCATCACCAGCTTTTCTGAGAAAGCATGAGAATGAAATTATTGTAACAATGTGTACCATATCTCAATATTGTCCATAAACATCAAAAGCAAGAAATAATTACTAAATAAAGGCATCTTTTCCCCAAATCAAATAAGCCAAAAACATAAATCAGAGAGAACTACATGACTTGATGCCAACACAAATCAACAAAACACAAGCCTTTTACTTTTCATACAACTTCTAATAGAATTATACACAACTTTATAAATGTCAAATTATTAGTAAGAGGCTTTTACTAAGTTGATACATAAAATTTACAAGATTTAATTAATCATACTAGGAATTTTAGCCATGTTTACAAGTTGCAAGAACCTATATGCTTTTGATAATCAGTCTGCTACATTTCTTTGCGAAAGGCACTAGTCGTTCTTAACTGGGAAATGAAGAGCTCTGCAATCAATACTAGTCATGAAAAAAAAAATCAGTAAATTACTTACCCTAACCCTTCATGTTGACCAGGAGCCAAAACAGATGCATAACGTTTATTTCCTCCATCTCGAGATATAAAAATCTGCAATACAACAATAGGCTATATCATTTAAGGTGCATTAATGGTAAGAAAATAAGTGATATGCTTCAATCAATTCCAGAGCACAGCAACATTTTACTTATGGTTAATTTTTTTATTTTTTTTTAAGAAGTAATGGGATATCTGATATCCAGGTGTCCCATATATGACATGCAGAAACAATAAATAAAAGAATAGGTGGTTCTCTTAACAGCTCAACAAAACTCGTGAAAGTTTGACAGGCAAATATGATGGTCAATGAAGTTATTTTATTAAAAATACATAACATCCTAATACCCATGAATCCAAGGATTCAAGCAATCAGAGAATTTCCAAGCCAATGCTCAAGCACAGCCCTATCATTTTCTTCCCCTTTTATATGAACAACTATTTCTACTAAGCATTCTGATGCATAGAAGTCTCAATCCACAAGTGATCATAGGTTTTATTCAGAAATATATAAATTCACAGTTCTCGTGCTCTAAACATAACCAATGTATACCTAGTATTACTGAATAAACAAACTTGTACTCACAAAGAACTTAAAAGAAAAAAGCACATTTGTATTGGCAAATAGTACAAACACCAAAATCAACATGAACACACATACACACACATATATAGCTTCTGAAGTCCATAATCCCAGATTTAGTTATGTTTGGGACAACAATTTTGTAACGTTAGAGAACTGTTTTGTCTAACTTTAGATGTGGGGTTCCCAATTCTAACATTAGAGAAACGGTACTCTAACGTTACATAACCATTATTCCAAACATAACTTTATGTCCGGAATCCTTGAGTTTAGAAATTTTTTATATATAAAGCATTAAGCATGTGAATGATATGTCGAAAGCACAGTCATACCGAAAACTGATTGGCCATGACAGGTGAAGCTTCACGTGTACCAGGAATAATCTGCCATTGCCTGAACTCCCCTCTGAAACCTCGGGATATGCTACCACTTCTGTGACAAAAATAGAGGTTGAACCCCTCATGTAAATAAGCTATTGCAGTAGAAGAAACTTAAATGTCACAGTTTATCCAATACATACCCCATTCCTCCCAAGGGAACCCCTTGTGATGCTGATGGCTTACAGCTTTCACGGGTGAAAGGATCAATAGGTGCTTTCTGACAGATCACAAAGCCAATATTCAATTTCAGCAACCAGGTTTTCATTTCCATGATTGTTCTATGTTAAGTGAGTAAAAAAAAAATAAAAAATAAATATATTGTCAGTCAAGACGAGGAATGTGGACCATTAGATTTATATACTTTGACTCAAAGTGTATGCACTTGTCAAAACTTCTCCGTAATCTATGATCTACATTCATATATATAAATGAAAAATTAACAACCACTACATCTAAAAGAATTACCCTTCCATGAGAAGCCTCTTCCCTAATATATGACCAGAGCCGTATACCAAGTCGAACCTAGAATTCATCAAGAAATGAGTCACAATATGAGAACAGGGGCAGCAAATTATTTGCAATAAAGAAAGGAATACAGATAAAAGTCACAGATTTTGTCAGAGCAATCAAACTAGGGTTGAGCATGTCCTGAATCAGTCCATACATATAGCAGAGAACAAATCACTTACCATTCTAATTGCTTCCATAAATGTAACACTGAATTCCTTGAGAATATTAGCATGGCTGTTTAATCTTCTTCTCCAAGCTTGCTCTGGTGGGGCAGCACTATCAAAATCAAACTGCACAGAAGTTTACATGAAAAATTAGTCCGAGTGAGATTGGAATATTATGTTGGGATGGAGGGAAGGAGTGAGAAGGGAAAGGAAGGATCAAAGGGAGGGAAAAAAGGGGGTGGGCGAAAGAAGCCATTCTTTCTTCTACCAGCTGGTTTTCAAAAGAGAAAGGAAGTCGACACCTTCCACATTTGGTGTCTCCTTAAGTATGGAAGGATGGGAAATGGTTATTTTAATTTTTATTGTTGCGGTTGTAAAGTTTCATCCAGATATTTAAGTTTTTATCCAACATAAGGGTAAACATATAAATCCATCTTCCCTCGATAGATTTACCTGTTCCACTTTCTTTCTCTCATTTATGGGAAGATGTTCATAGTGATATGCTACTGCGTCACATAATTTATCCTCATACCATGTTTTCTTCCCTCTTATTTTTCTCCTACGACATAAGCTTAAATGCTAAAGCCAACTTTTAATTAACTGTAACCATTTACAATACTGTATTAGTTCAACAGAACCAATTTATCATTTAGAATGGTCCCTACATACCCATCTGAGCAGCACAATATTCAATTCGTATTGGATATTAAAGACAGACAAAACTATTTTTCACTTCTCTAATTTGAAACACTATTATTCAAAATGCGCAATCTGTATAGTCTCAATATTTGCCTAGGCTAAGTTGGAAGTCAATCAACAAGTGAAAAAATCATTCCGCTGGTAGAAGAAGATACCATACCATCATTTCTGATCGTCTCTATGAACTTCCAAGTACAGGTTTAAATTTAAATCATCACAAACACAAAATCTTGAAGCTCAATATGACAAGGGTAAACTATTTATATATATAATTTCAAATAGGCTAAAAAAGGAGAATGCAAAAAGGATGGAAAAAAAAAAAAATGTGATTGTGAACTTTCTCTTTTGTAGGTGATTACATATGTCAAAGATTCTAACATAATCAAATATAAAATAAAGGCTTCTCACAAAAAAAGAATATAATTCACTTATTCTGCTATGGTTTTTTTACAAAAAAAATTTAAAAAAAAAATCCATTTCATATATGTTCATCCATACAGAGCCAAATCAATATAATTTCAAAGATGAAATAATCAAAGCTTTTAAAGCAGAAGCTATTTATGTTACTAGTAGAGTGTGTCTGATAAAGGATCGAGTAATTTTACTGTAGAGAAGCGCTTACCAGCAGCAAAGTTGCTTTGCTGATATACTCTTCAGGCGGCCATGAATGCTTTCTACATAGAAATATATTTCCACTAACCATGTCGACAAATTTCGCGATCAAACAAGCTCAAGCTTCACTTCAAATCCGAAATAAAAAATGAAAAAATTAAACTCGAAATCTCCACCGACACGACCTAATTATACAAAACTCTCTCAACTACAATTGCTTCCTTGAGCTTCCAAACAAAATTTACATCAGAAGCGAAATACTACTGACTTGTCTTCAAAGATCCCGAAACCTCTTTGCTTTGCGTACAAACCGAAACGTTTCGCTATCAGGATCGAGGAAAGAGGAAAACGAAGTATAAGGATCGGATATCTCGGGACTTGGATAGTTAATGAATGCATTTAACGAGAAAACAAAAAGTTAAAAAGTTAAAAAGTTTGAAGAGTAAATTGATTGATTGATTGGCTGATTTTTTTTTTAAAAAAAAAAAAAACAAGAAGGAGGTGTTGATGTTGGAGTTGGCGTGGCTGGCAGTGGAAGAGCCTCCTGTAGCGTGGGCTGGCGACGAGAGGACCTCTGCTATCGCCAGGTGGTGTTAAATCTGCTGCTCTACTCTTATTTGTTGATGTCACTTTCTCTCTCTGTTTTACTTTTTTTTTTTTTTTAAGTAAAAAAGAATTTAAAAATTAAATTTAGAGAGAGAGAGAGAGGCCGTAGTGTTTGTTTTGTATATGTATAATTATAAATGTATATGTATAATTTACTTCGGTGGTTTGATACTTTGATTGATGCGTGTCGTGTGGCAACACAAGGGCCACGGCTCCTTTGGTACTTTTTATAGTGGATCTTTTTTGTTTTTTGTTTTTATTCTTTTTCTTCTTTTTTATTACTCTTTTTTTTTTTTCCTTTTTTTTCCTTAATTGTGAGATTTTCATTTTTTCTGTTTATCCAAAATAATTTATGGTATTTATTTTTAAAAAATAATAATTGATGCTTGAATCGGAAAGTTTTTAAATATCTAATATACCAGATCAATCACCATAAATAGATCCATAATTAACTCTCATTATAAATCACTTTAAAATTTAATATGTTAACATGTGAATCATATGACTCAAACCTCTTTCGTTCGGCACACATTAAGCAATTACGTAAAGTTTTGGAGGTCTAATATTACATAGAAACAAAATTTTGGTAGATTTGAACTTCTAGTATGTTTGTTCCCAATGAGGAATAGGTATAGCTCATGCTTCTAAATTAACTATTAGTATTACTTTTACGGAGGTGTGAAGACAATATTTGATTTCATGATTATCCAATTCTTGTACGTGATTATATGATATTGATTCAATGGTAAGTTTTTTTAAACGTATATTCAAGAGGTTGTGAGTTTAAGGGGTCGTTTGTTTTTTTGTCTGAAGACTGAATAGTCCTGAATTTTACTGAAGACTGAATAGTGACTGAAATCTGAATCTGAATGACATGTTTGTTTTTTTTTTTTCCTCACATCTGAATGTACTGTCAACATGTTTGTTTTTTACAAATAAAATTGTCTGAAAAGAAATAATTTTACATCTATACCCATGTTAAACAATTATACATATAATATAGAATAAAAACAATTCAAAAATAATAATTATGTATGAACACATATGATCATGATATTCTTCTTCGATTATAAACAAACTTTATTTTTACTAAGAAATGAAAAGGTTTTTTTAAAATAAATAAATAAATAAATAAAAGGGGAGCAGGAAAATTTACACAAAACACTATAAAAATAATAATATATAAATACACCACCCTAATATCATAATAAAGTATTGATATTAAATACTAATATGAGAAGTGATTATAATTCTTTTTTATTTTTAAAGCTATTTAAAATAAGCAATATATTAAAATAAAGATTTCTATACAATATATAATTATGATGAAATTGGAAATATATTATATATGGAGGATAGTATCGGAAGAAAAGATTTTTGATTGCATTTAATGCAATTCAGTGATTTACAATTAAGTAAAAAGTCAAGATTTTTTACTTTTTATTTTAAGTTGTTTTTTGGTATTTTTAAGTTGTTTGACCACTTAAAAAAACAAACAAAACAACTTAATAATTATGATTCAGACCCATTAAGTCTTAAGTGGAAAAAACAAACGACCCCTAAGTTAGATTTCCTCCTTAAATAGTTAAATCCTAAAATATTATAATAGTGTTTTTTTTTTTTTTTTAAATCCTTATCCGTTATATATATATATATGGTAGTTCTCTAATCAGGATTTATTTCATGACCTCCTCCCACGGTCATATGTTCATATATGGGGCTCATTTTTTTTTCCAACAATCATGAGCCCCTTGTGTGAATATGTGGTTAGGAGGTCCTGAAATAAATATTTCAGAGTTGACCTGACTAGAGAACTTTCCTATAAATATATATATATATGTTTAAGTCAGTACGCATTGATATAACTTCATTAGTGCATTAGATGTGGATCATTAGATCTACGTACTTTGACTCAAAGTGCATTATGCACTTGTCAGAGTTTCTCCATAATCAGCGGTCCACATGCATTGGTACTGATGTAGTTACATCAGCGCGCATTGATCAGAATGGGATCGTATATATATATATATATGCATTTTTTTATATATAAAGTTATATATTGTTTTGTTAACATTAAGGTGCCCTTAATATAATGTTTTTATTTTATTTTTATCTAAATTTGAAATAACTTATCATATACTTAATGTAACCTGGTGGTAAGAGATGCATTTAGTTGGACAATTGCCACATCATTGGTAGTATACTCGAGTACTGTCTCAAGTTGGCCACAAAAATAAAATTAAAAAAATTAAAAAATTAAAAAAAAAATTATTAAAAATGAAAATATTGACCATTTTAATCAATGGATAACTGTAACTAATAGGTTTTTGATATTCATAAAAAGTAAATTATTTGTACAAAGAATTTACAAAAAGATACAAGTCAATTTAATTCAATCACACTTAACTATAATTATATAAAAAATTAGTTAAGTTGATTAAATATAAGAACCAATTTTTATCACTTAATTACTATATTATCATAAACATAAACATACATTAAAAACAAGGGCGAGAGCAAGAGGCAAGACCAAATGTTTGGGAGGAAAAAATGGAATGGGAGGCGGTCAATCAATTATTGGAAAATGTCAAAAATTAAACTATACAATTATACAAACAGCGTGATTTGTTATCCAAATCCTTTTTGCTCGTGCATGCTTTTGTGCAAAATATTGATATTTTCCACCGCCATTCAAATTGGACCAAAATAGTCCACCGAAAGTAATGACTAATTGGTACACGGTGCACGCGAAAGGTCAACACAACTACACAAGGACAGCCGACAAACATCAACCCAGCCACTTCAACTTGATCACAATTCACAAGCATATATTTTTTTGTTTAAAATTTTAAGAGAATTGATCTTGGTTGTTAAAGAAGTTGGCTTGACTCCACCAGACATACGTGATCTAAATCAAATTATCTGTTGCACTTTATCCATTAGTCCATTACCACTAAACTCGAAAGTTTAAACTAACAAGATACAACTCAAGATAATATTTTAATACTCTTAACATACCATCTCAAATGAATCTATGTATGTCACGTTGGACCAAACTCAAATACAAATATATAGTGCATAATAAATACATAAACAAATAAACAAATATATGTCAATAGGGGTATAGCTCAGCTGGTAGATGGATGGGCATTGAGCTTGGACAAATGACTCTCATATCCTCCTAATGGTGAAAGTTTCAAAAAAAAAAATACCCAAAAAAATGACCCAATAAACAAATTTAAACACTCTTAACCTTGTACATTATTTCGAAGCAATTTTATTACATTTGTTTTGCATAAAAGTAGTCAATTTATTGATTCTTAATTACATCAGTTTTAAAAAAATAAAAATTAAAAATTAAACTGGGTTTAGAACCAATAATTGCCTTAAATATCAACTCAAAATGGTTATCGTATTATCATTTTAGTTTGTATGAAATTGAAGTAAATTAAATTAAATTCAAATAAGTTATACAAAATGATCAATTTACTTTGTTGGAGTAAGAAATTAGGAATATAGTTAAATCCTTTTGGCACCGATATGTAATAATTCATGTTATCTATTATTATTATTTTCAAACTATCGTTTAATGTGACTTGGTGGTAAATGGTTTCGTTCAATCTGACAATGTCCCACATTTGAAATATAAATAAATAAATAAAAAAAATAAAATAAAAAATTGAAACACTTAACATTGAACAACCCGTCGGGATCAAATGGATTACAATTCTTATAACGGAGAGAGGGTTGCTCCTAATAGAACCGGGAGAAAACACTCACACTTGAGATTTAATAGCCAAGGTGGGACAAATTATATACATATCAAGGCAAGCGGCCATTGGTAATTTAGAAAGAGTTATCCTATGAATATACAACAACTGCCGGGACCAGCAAGATTATACTAGACTCCAAAGCATGGTCCGGAATTCTGCTCCCACAACAGGGGAGAGAGCACCCACACAAGGTGGGACAAATAAAGAATATATATACATAATTACATACCAAGGTCAAGGATCGAACCTTGGTGGTGGAGCACCCTATGGGAGGTTCCAACCACCAAGGCAACGGGTCATTGGTAATTAATAGTTATTTATTGAATTATTTGGGATAAATTTTTGATGTTTTTTTTTTTAAGAAATTGTAGCATTATTAATTTAGAAAATGGGGAGAAATTCCCCTAAGACATGTAAAATTTGTTTTTAACAACATAATAATCAATTTAAATATGAAATGCCTCAAATACCCTCAAGTAATTGTCTCCACCGAACTCAGTCCACCGTAAAGTCAACCAAAATACCGAGATATATGCTACCCGCAATGGCACTTGCTGGGCTGCCTCTTATCCAGTCGGCCAAAATCTCTTCTCCGTTATCTCACCCCTCTCCTAAAGTTACGTGAAATCATTTTTACATAATAATTAACACGTGAATCATGTAGCTCTTTGTTTTATTGCGTGAAATCATTACCTAGCAATTTATGATTCACGTAATGAACTTTACTAATTACTGCGTGATGATTTCACGTTTGAAAAAATATATATACATTGAAGGGCTGATTTTGTAATTTTCTTTGCTGTAGGGTGAAATGAATTTTTAGTGTAATTAATAACCATACCAACTTCACTTGTAATTTAAAAAATAAATTTCATATAATCTTTTCAATCATTTTTCTTAAATTTTTACTGTAAAATGTTAGATTGGTTAACCAACGGCAGTATACAAAAAACTAATAATAATTATCCACTAGATTATTTTTTCAACTAAATTATTTTCTCTATCAGATATAATGGTTTATCTCTCACATCTACACCAAATCGTAGGTTCGAGTATGTCATCAATCACCATCCCAAAAATCTCCAATCATTTTAATATTTTTAAATATTATATATAAATATACATATATTTAAGTCGGCAAATTGTGAGCAGTGGCTCCAGCTCATATTTGAAAAATTAGGAGCCTTTTGATTACTGCAGATAGACAAATAATCATTTTTAATATAATAGAAATTTAACGGTCTGTCGACAAACTTTGATTTGGTCATTTGTTAAGTGATGTGTTAAATTTAAAATTGATTTTACCTTTTTATTGCCATTAGCTAACATTTTTAAAAGTATAAAACTTCAGATCCGCTAATGATTCGAATACACATCTTTGAAAGGTTTTTTTTTTTTTTTTTTTTTTCGTTTTACAAAAAATAATATTATTCTAAATATTTTTGTATGAAATTTGTATTTGAATTATATTTAAAATCTTTCTCGAAGCATGTTTTAAAGAGTAATACTATACAACTTAAATAATTGACCTAAAGTTCTATCCAAATGACATGGTAAGTGAGTTGTTATGAGTATCACACATAATATGAGATGATGTGGTTAATGAAAAAATCACTTGTCACATCATTTTGGTTGAAATTTGAACTCAATTTTTAAATTATCTAGCATTAGTGATGTTTTAAATGGTAACAATCGTATAATTACCGAGCAAAAGTGTAACTTACCGAAAGAATGAAAATTCTTGACGAATAAGATTGTTTAATGATATAACATTCACACTTACATTATTAAAGTTGTGGGTTTGAGTCGTAATTTTATTTTAAATACTATATTAATTATATTTTCGACAAAAACAAAAACAAAAAATACATCGAGAGTTTTAAAGAACTTTAACAAGGTTCTTTCTAGAAAAGAACATAATAAAGTTTAATGATATAAAGTAGATGACTTTTTTTTTTTTTGATAGATAATAAACACAGTACACAATACAAATAAGAGCGGCTAAATAAGGATGATTATTTCAGTAGTGTCTATCCTTAACGATTCTAGACCTTTCGTAGGAGAATCTAAATATATCTTGAATGATATTAAAGTGCTGTTGTTTAATGTTGGCAGTAGTAAGTGCTTAGCTGTTTTCCTTAGCTCTTAAGCTTGCGTTTTTAGTTTTTTCTTCGTTTAGAAAGTAGATGACTATTATAATAACCAACTTTGTAAGTTACAAATTGTAACGTAACTTTACAACTAATTAACCATTTTAATTTTTAATAGGTTAATGAGTTTTATCTGAGAAAAAAATTGAGTGTTACAATTGTCCCACGACGTGTGTTATAATCAAGGTAATCATTCTGTGTCCATCAGAAGAGGTCGGTAAATGTTTACAAAAGTCCAATAATATCCAAAATAAAATAAATCAACCTGTTTTTTTTTTTTTGAAGTTCTTAAATCTAAATTTAATTTATCCGTTTGATTTGTTTGATTTAGGCCAGGTGGAGTTATCAGATTCAGTTAGATTGAATTTATTATTCTTAAAACTAGAATGACATTATCCAAAGAGTAATGCTTATCATCTCAATTTTTTCCTAAATTCTATCTTAAATGATGTGGCACGTGAGGTGTCAACATCACATCAATCACCATATAATCTTATAATTTATTAGATGCTAATAACTCACATGCCATATCATTTGGGACAGAATTTGAGAAGAAAAAAAAAATTGGAACGTCTAGTATTACTCTTATCGAAATTGAGAAGTATTGAATTGAATTAACAAGTGCTAATAAAAATAAAAAATAAAAAATCCTGAAATCCATTGTTTTTAAACGGATAATTTAGTGTTTTTTTTTTTTTCAAAAAATAAATTGATAAACATATTCACATTATTAAGGGTCAATTTAGTAACTCTAAGTTAGACTTTTTTTTTTTTTTTTTTCTAGAAAAACAACAACAAAAAAAAAAACAAAATTGTCAAGCTCATAAATCTGTATGAAAAGATATGACCACAATCTTGAGAGGGACATTGCAAAAATGCGAAGTCAAAGAAAGTGTCACTACACTTTTTTTTTTTTTTTTTCTACACTTGTTGTCTGGTTTTAGTAAATAAATTAGATTTTCATTTAAAATAAAAAAATTAGGTTACACGAGTGGCTGTTTGAAACCATCCCTTATACATGCATACAACCATGGCCCATGCAATTGATTACTCCAACTCCAACCACTCAACGTGGTGTGAACGAGACTTCAAGTGTAAAAAAGATTTAATTGGGTGAAATAGTTGACAATCATAATTTAATCTCCAGTTTTTTTTTTTTTTAATATTTATTTATAACATTCTTTATTTCTCCACTTTTAGAATTAACACCACCTTAATAATTTTAAGTTTAAATGGCATCAAAATATAGTGATGGATAAATAAAAATACCTTCATTTTTACTTTTATTCTTTTTTCTAGCTTTTATTTTTCTTTAATTTTTTTTTTTAAAAAAAACCCTTATTGAAAAGACCTTCATTGGAGGTTGTCGAAATGAGAGGTCAATAAAAGATTAAAAAATAAATAAATAATTGGGAACAATAAGTATCAGATGCCCAAGTAAGACTTATTGTCCAATTTCTTTTATTTTTTTTTTATTTTTTTTTTTGCATTTCCACCCGTAAATCTCAAAAATACCAAAATAAGTCTCAAAAAACTCAAAATAAGTCTCAGAGATATTTTCTTGAATCCAAGACTTGTTTTTTGAAAAAAAATAATTCAGATCCATTTTTTTTGTTTTTTCTACTGCGACTTATTGGCCAATTTTTATTTTTTTTTTGTTCTTCTTCATCGACCTTTAATGGAGGTCGAATTCCATTGAGGGTCTATTTGACTTCCATTAATAGAGGTCCTCCATCAATGGAGGTTTTTGAAAAAGAAAAAAAAAAACAGAAAGGTTTGTGTGAAAGGAGGGGAAGAAAGAGAGAAAGAGAAAAAGAGAAAATGAAAAAGAAAATAAAAATAAATAAAGTAAAAGAATAAGAGGAGGTATTTTGGTCTCACCACCTATTTTAATACCAATAAAACATGAGTTATTATTGTAGTTTTAGGACTCGTCCTGTAAGCCATTTTCTGTTTTTGTTTTTTGAAAAGAAAAATGAAATCGAAAATAGTGTTTTTGGTTTCATTTATATTTTCGATTTCATTTTTGAATTCCGAATACGCGTCTGGTAGCATTTACTGGAATCCGTATTTTGAAAATAAAAACGGAAAAAACGCGTCTAGTAGGATAATCAAAAACTTTCGAAAATTGAAATATCAATTTTTAAATTTTGTTTAATATTATGACAATGATTAAATAATTAAAAAAAAAACATTTTGTAATTTAATTTAGGGTTTACAAATTTTACAGTTGAAGACTTGAAGAGGAAGAGGAAGCAGAAGAAGACCAGATCGGCGACGATCGGTGGCGGGAGGAAGAGGAAGAAGAAGAAGAAGAAGAAGAAGAGATCTCGGTGGCATCTCGGCGGCGGGAGGAAGAAGAAGAAGATGGCGGCGGCGAGAAGAAGAAGAGTGGTGAGCGGCGGCGATCGGAGGAGGAAGAAGAAGAAGGGAGAAGGAAGAAGGAGAATGAGAAGAAGAAGAAGAAGATGGCGGGGAGAAGAAGAAGAAGAAGAGCTGAGGGCGGCGGACTCAGGTGGAGGGCGACTGGATTGGATGACGGAGGAAGAAGAAGTAGGTGAAAAAAAAAATGTTTTATTAAAATAATATATATTTAATTATATGGGACCCATCTCATTTGGAAAACAAAAACAAAATCAAGAAAAACAACTTTTTTTTTTTTTTTTTCAAAATTTCCACTTTTAACACTTGTTTGTGTTTTTCATTTTGTTTTTGTATTTTGAAAATAAAATGAAAAACGGTTACCGGACGCGAATTCGAAATTATTTTTATAAAACAAAAACAAAAACAGACTGAAAACAAACTGCAGAACAGGTTTCAAAGTCAAGTTTGATTTGATACTATTTATCGATATGCTCTCTTTAATTTCCTACCTTTATATTACAATTATTATTTAAACTATATAAACTTCGGTACTAAACTACTAATATTACAAATAAAATATTGGAAAAAATATTTCTAAATTATCCAATCTAAAAAAAAAAAAATCAGCCTTTCATTAAAATATGTGGTTGTAATTGATCGTCCTGAAATTCCTAATATGAGAATATATATATATTCTTTCTATTGTCAATTTGTTCTGACAATAAATATATTATGATGAATAATGTGGACCATAGATTAAAAACAGTTTTGACAAGTACATACACTTTGAGTCAATGTATGCAAATCTAGTGGTCCACATTCTTCGTCATGATATATTTATTGTCAGCACAAACTGATAATAGAAAATATATATACATATATATATCACATGTGGTTCGACAACTCGAACTTAAAACATTGTCGAATGATCTCCATTTACCTCCAAACCACATTAGACAATAAATATGGACCATTTTAATCAATGAATTACTGTAACTAATAGGTTTTTGATATTCATAAAAAGAAAATTATTTGTACGAAGATTTTAAAAAAAGATACAAGTCTATTTAATTCAATCACACTTAACCATAATTATATAATAAATTAGTTTCAAAGTCAAGTTTGATTTGGTACTATTTATCTATATTCTCTCTTTAATTTCCTCCCTTCATATTAAAATTATGATTTAAAGTTTTAAACTATATAAACTTCAGTACTAATATTACAAATAAAATATTGGAAAAAATTATTTCTAAATTATCCACTCTCAAAAAAAAAAATTCTATTTAAATTGGGATAAACGCAAATATCTTCAAAACAGTGTATTTTAATCATTTTTTTTTAACAAGAAAAAAAAAAAAAAAAAAAAAAAAAGGTTTCTAGACAAAAATATCCTCAAGCTTTAATAATCCCTGCCCACACCATCACAAAATAAATAAATATAGAGAAAGAAACCAAAAATCAACATAACTTTAACTTTTGACCTTTTTTTTTTGGTTGCTCAAAATCATGATCTTAAGTGATCATATGTGTCGATTGATTTGCTTTAGTTGATCGATTTCGTGTTTCCATTAACAGTACACACTTAACTTTTATGTGTTAGAAAGTAAAGTTTGGTCTCATACGTGTAATGTGGTTATGTTTATTTTTGAATGACTTTTAAAGGGTAATCAATATCATATTTGTACTCACAATATGTCGCCCTTGACGAGAAAAACAAAGTTTTATGGATACTTATTGACGCTTAAAGAGAGAGAAAGGAAAGAAGGGTATTTTTTTAAACATTCAATGTTGAAGATTAATGTGTAACTTCGAGCCATTATAAGCTCATACATTACAATTTTTGTAATTAATTTCACAAATATGATATTTTTAGCTTCACATATTTAAGTTGAGTATTGATCTTATGGATGAAGAATGTAGCGAGGCACCTCTTTGTTATGAGAATATGGGTTTAGCTATTATACTAGTAACCGAATACGTAACTATATAATATAGTTTTAATTCCTTACTTCTCTTTTATTTGAACAGTTGGATTTCAATCAAATAGTTCTAAATTACTTTTGTATAGTTACAAACCCTGTATATTAGCATAGCCCTGAAAAATATTGGTTATGTTATTAAAAGGGGTAATTACCCTAATGGTCATCAACTCTTGCCACTACTATCAAAATGGCTACCAAATGGGGAATTGGTCTTAAACTGGCAATTTTTGGCAAATATTGTTACACTATTGGCCATTCCATCAAATTCTATCCATTTTCATCCAATTCCATTCAATAAGTGGCATTTTTGTAAATATGAGGATGACATTAATTTATTTTATATATTTTTTGGAAATCAATTTTTTCTTTTGTTTTTTAAAACAAATAATTATATTTAGTGTGTGTATATACATATAGCATATCTCAAACATATATATTTATTTATTTTCAACTTATCTCAAATATGTTTTTTAGAAGTTTTAGATTTTGTAGATTTAATCTTCTCAAAAAATAATATACATATATATATATATATATTTCTTTTCAACTTATCTCAAATATGTTTTTTAGAATTTTTAGATTTGGTAGCATTAATCTTCTCAAAAAAGAAAATATATATATATATATATTTCTTTTCAACTTATTTCAAATATATTTTTTAGAATTTTTAGATTTTGTAGCCTTAATCTTCTCAAAAAAAAAAAAAATAGATATATATGTTTGAGATATGCTATATGTATATACACACACTAAATATAATTATTTGTTTCAAAAAACAAAAGAAAAAATTGATTTCCAAAAAATATATAAAATAAATTAATGTCATCCTCATATTTACAAAAATGCCACTTATTGGATGGAATTGGATGGAAATGGATGGAATGGCCACTAGTGTAACAATGTTTGCCAAAAATGACCAGTTTAAGACCAATTCCCCATTTGGTGGCCATTTTGATAGTGGTGGCAAGAGTTGATGGCCATTAGGGTAATTACCCGTTATTAAAATATTATATTTCAAGACATCACTATTATTTGTATCATAAAAGCAAAATGTTAAATTTTAATAATTTTTTGAATACTTTAACATGTGTCCAACTTTATTTATTGATAGATTTTTTTTTTTTAAAAAAAAAAAAAACTTTATTTATCAATATTTTTCGAATGGATCTTCTTTCACCGATTATATTTTAATTTATTTTATTTTAATAGGATTGTGAACAATATGTAAAATAGTTTTCTAAAAAAAAAAATGTAAAGTTAAATTTCAAAATTCTGGAAGGAATAAAATTTTTAATTTTCAATTAATATGTAAATTAAAGGTTATATAGTGGGTTACAAAACCTATTTTATTATGATTAAACCTCCTTCAATGACATATTTATTCTTTTATATATTCATGTTTCCCTACTTTCTATTGAAGTTTACATTCCTTTTTAAATTATTGTTTTACGGTCTGCGTGCCACTT
Source organism: Acer campestre (assembly GCA_954870605.1). NCBI lineage: Eukaryota > Viridiplantae > Streptophyta > Magnoliopsida > Sapindales > Sapindaceae > Acer > Acer campestre. The sequence continues at coordinate 15,034,805 of OX940811.1, read as the reverse complement.
TGTTTTCGTTTTTTTTTTTTTTTTTTTTTTGGTTTCTTTTTTATTTTATTTTAATAATATAATCAGCTTATATTTATTCTTTTATTTAAAAAAAAAAAAATAGAAGTTAGAGATGTAGCAAAACATAAAACATCTAAGAATTTATTCCATTCCACAAAATTCTCAACAAATTTATACTAAGTGAATTTTAGATATAAATAAGACATTGCTTAAAAATACTTGATTTTACCAAGACATCAAATATTCTTATTAAAAAGTTAATTAAAGTGAGCAAATGCTTTGATGAGTGGAGCAAAAAATTGTGCTTTTGCTTGTCATCCAACACAATTAGAAAATAAATAAACAAACAAACTTTACAAACACAAGGATTCACCTCCGGCCGAGAAGAAGGTATCATAATTGTTTAATAAAAAATTAAGAATTTGATTCCCAAAGTTTGGTTTCTAGAATATCTTTGACATTCAATTGGTGACATCCAATGGTTATAAATTAATCTAACAAATTGAATCAACTACCATGGCTCGCCACCATTGGAAATTCAACGGCCTAGGTCTCTTAAGAACTTTCCATTCTATTACCCAATCAAACCTAAAAATCTTGTGATCATTTTTCAAAAAAGACCACAAAGAGTATTTGTAATCGTCAAACATCTTAATTTGACTAATCTATAATTTTATTGTTAGAAGACGTTTGATTATTTAAAAACACACTGACTTTTAGTCTCTAAAAAACAAAATTAAATATAAATAATTATATTCATAAAAAAAAGTTAATATGCTTATTCAAAAATCTGCCAAAAAATATTTTCGGTAAAATTATAAAAAAGAATTACAAAATATTTTATTTAATCTAACTAAATTTCATTTTGCATAAGATGGCTATAATGAAAACCTCATTATGATATGTTTGACGGTTTGAGTTTAGTCTATGTATATAAAACAAGAGTGATGCTAGGGTTTCTAAAATTTTTCCAAAATTCTTTCCCAAATATTACTGGCATGTGAGGTGTTAACATCACATCACTCACCACATAATATCATAATTTACAAGATGTTGACACATCATGTGCTAACACCCTTTGAGAAAGAATTTGGAATTCTTTTTTGGAAGCATAAAATTACTCATAAAATAAAAGACTCTACTTAACTGTAATAGGACATTTATTCGGGCAAAAGTTAAGGTGATTCCCTCAAACCCACACATTGATATTTGATACTGTGGGTTCAAGTTATATTTTCCTCACAAATCCCAAAATTTTACTTTTAAAAAAAAAAAAATTGTACAAATTAGTACAAAAAAAAAATAAAAAAAATAAAATAAAAATGGTAGGACATCTATTGTTTAGTGGTATGCACTGTGCACCTTGCTTCCCACTAAAACCCACATTTGTGGTGAACCGGTGGTTCATATGAGAATTGAGACAGACTGATAAAGCTTGATAAGAAGACTCAATCAACTACAATTAACATAAATATAACCAATGAACATCAACGGGGTGGTGGCGCAGTTGGCTAGCGCGTAGGTCTCATAGCTTCTGAGTTATCCTGAGGTCGAGAGTTCGAGCCTCTCTCACCCCATCAACATTTTTTTTACGTATTTAAAAAAAACGTGTTCGACAACAATACATAATTTTATATCAAACACGTGTTTTCACTTTTCACGAGAACATCTTTTGCTAGTATTCTTCAATCAGAAAGGTAACATATCAATCTCTAAGCATATTCCTTTAGGTGAGACTGATTGGTAAAATGCAGTTGACACCACAACCAGAGATTATTATTATTATTATTATTATATATGTTAAATGCTATTCTCATCAATTAGGAATCACTCAAACACAAAAATGCACATCAAGTATGCCATACCAGACCTTGTTTAGGAATATTCATGTCCACAACTCCAACCTGAAATATGACATGAGATGTTATGATACCTCCTTTGTTCTACTAAACCAAGTTCAGCTCACAAATTGTTTTCTAGTATATCATATTTGTTTGGATAATAGGATGTTCATGCTGATTCAGCTCAATTTAAATCTCTCATATACAAGTTTCAATAGAGGAGACGTCGTGCATCCAACCACTCACATCATATCACAAGACCTGAATAAATTATTACATATTTAGCCAATATCGCAACCTAAGAAGCTTTTTTCTTCATATAAGAAAACAATTCTACTAGTTTAACACATTTTACTTGTACAACACAACTCTGATACCTAAATAGCAAGCTTTCATGCTATAAACTGTAGAGAGACATTTCAGCAATTTGAAGATCAATATGGTACGTGACAATTAACAATTAGAAATTTGGTTAATACTTAATAGGCTAACTTGTGTTAAGACAGGACTAGAAACCAGCTGAATATGCATTTTTTACAGCAGGAACACACTTATCACAGATGAGAGATGACCAAAATCAATGCCACTCTATTCCTCCAAAGGTGGTAGAGCCAACCCCTTCCCATGCTTCACCAAAGCCTACTTCTTCGTCATCAATACCTTCCATACCGCTGTCCCACCACCCACTGCCATTTGCATCTGTTAGCAGAGAAAATATAAGGTTAAAATGCGTTATCAATAATGAACAATATGTATAGAAAATGTTCAACGTAAAATGAAAATTAGTAAGTTCTACTAAAGAAAGGCATACTAACAGTGATTATAGTGAGGTCTTGGTTTCTTGTTACTAATCAAGCTCTCTTTCCTTCCTTTTTTCCGTCCTTTTTGCTTGTATTTTGAATCATCTCCCAGAATTATAAAAGGCCTTTGAGTTGGAAGCCTGTCATCTGAACCTGGTATCCATAAGTCACATTCAGACTCAAGAAGATCAACTGTAAAAATTGATAAACATCATGGCTGTCGCTAGCAACTGGTTGGCCTTATTCACAAACTCTTATGGCCTGAAACCCACATATATGAGCAGTTGGTGCACCTTATCATTCTATAATTCTAAGAGAAAACGACTAACCACATACATTCTCAACACATGACATCTTAAGTTCATATTTTTTCACGGTGACCTATTTTTGCATATGCTACACATTCTTTTATATAGCAGTCTTAGCAACAGCCATCATTTCCTTTAAATTACCGATACTGCTTGTATTTTTATTCTTCTTTATTTTGATAAGAAACAAACAGAAGTTTGTTAATGATGAAGACATGTTTGGACAAATTGTGGACAAAAAGTAACTTCATATAATAAACCCAAATGAGATTGACATGCTACAAGTCTCAGACGAGAGTCAGAAACATCAGTTAGCAGATACATGAGAAACAAGTGCAGCCTAATAGTACACCATCTCACATAAATTCAATATTTAGCACCATAGCGTAATATATTATCCATGTTAGACATTCCATATTGCTTTGTTTTAAATAATCCCAACATCTAGGACCCGAAATACATAGAGCCATAGAGGGATGCCAATTGAAAATATAGCAACCAATCAGTTTAGCATCTTCCCTCTATTTGAGTGTTGAGTCATAGATAAGACAAATATGACATCAATACTCAAATCTACACCTATAATTTTGGGCAAGAAAAATTGTTGTCTAAGAAGTATATATTCTTGGTACCGCGCAACACTAACAATGTTCTGTGCCATTTCCATTAATTTTCTATTTCTTGCCACATCTCACAGCATCTAATTATCTCTTAATTCACTTGGTCAGTTTGAGGCAAAAGGAAAGAATCCCACTGAGTCTATCGGCTCCTTTGAGGTGAACCGTGAATGTATGTGATTTGTAGAACCAAAAGAGAGAATAAAAATCAGCAGCTAGTAACGATTAGCATCAAAGGTGAAGTGATGAAATGAAACAGCTTGACAGAATAATTAGAATGGAAATGATATACCAGCAAACGGATTCCTTCTTTTTCGTGATTCTTTCGCACTATCTTCAATAGGAGTTTCTAGTTCATTAGGAGCATCTCTTTTCTCAGCATTAGTATGCTTGAACTGTTCAAAAAGAACTTTATCAAGGGCCTTGTTTTTATCTTCCTCCCCTTCCTCCTTGATCTCAATTTGCCCGTCTGTGGACCCATCGACATTTCTTGCACGCACAGGTATACGAAAGGGATTTGACTTATCCTGACAAGAAGTCAAGAATTAGATTATACAATTTTAAATCTCAATACACATACAAAATGACAATACTGCTTATTCCGTTTTAAAAGGGAAGAAATTAAATTTCACAAATCCAATCTATATAATCTAGAAATCTATAACCACAGTAAATTAAATAAACCAAATACCTTAATTTGGCTTAATGCAGCTAAAAGTAAAATTTATGACAAATTAGTAGAAAACAAAAATGTTAATTGCATTTTTTCTCCACAACCCAACATAAAAGTACAAAGACCTAAGCTGATTTGGGGAATCCGGAAAACTATTAATTTTCACAGAACTTGACTATTTGATTTATATTTGCACAACTTCATATAACAACTAGAACTTGCAAATTGAAAAAAAAAAAAAAAAAATCACATTCACACTCTTGTTATCTTCCACTAAAATCCACCCAATCCAAAAATCAAACTTGGTTTTGTGAAAAAAATGGCACCCCTGTCAAAAGAAAACCCTGAAACATGAGACCCATAATCTCATTTTCCATTTGTTTCTCTTTCTTAAAATTTTCTCAGCAACCAAACAGAAGGCGAGAAACAGTACCTGAACTGTCGTCGGTAGCACAGAAGTTTTATGCAACTTCTGGTCAAGAAATTCCGAAAAAGAAACGCATGAAACCCTCTTTGTAGCTTTGTCGTTGACATCTTCTTTACCATTCTTAGAACTAACAATTCAGACAAAAAACATTGAAAAGAAAAAGATTCAAAGCAGCAATTTATGAGCGCAAAATCAACTCACAAAAAAAAGAAGAAGAGAGAGTGAGGTGTTTTCTTACGGGTTCGAAGAGCGAGAGAGGAACGATGAAGCAATAGAGCGCTGCCCCAAAACCCTAATTTCAGTTTGCTTCGAATTCATTTCAAGTTTTCAACTGATTCAAATGTTTAAACTTGCTTTGTTTAATTTTCTTTTTTTGTTCGCAATTGCGTCTCAGGAAAAAATAAAAATAAAAAATTGCTAGACACACTGACACAGTGACGAATGTGTCATTTTGCTTGTTCAAAAAAAAAAAAGGTCCGAGTGTTTTGGCGCCAAATGTTTGAAAATTTTGGTGCAAACATTTTTGATTTCACCTAAAGTTCAATTAAATAGAAAATGTCAGTGATAATTACTTCGGTGGCCATCAATTTGGGTCACAACTATCAAAATGACCATTTTTTGCGAACACTATTACATTAATGGCAATTCCACTATAATACTGTTAAGTTTTTCTAGAACTACTATAACCATCAATTTGTTTACTTGGTATTAAAATGACCATTATAATCTTCTTTTTTTCTTCAAAATTACTCTAGTGGTTATCCATTTAGTCAATTGGTATCAAAAGGCCATTATAATTGTCCCACTTTATCTAGAATTACTCCATTGACCATCTTTTTGGTTAATTGGTATTAAAACGAATTTCCAATAAAAGATTTGATGTGGGCTGCAGGTTCGAAACCAACCTTAGAACATGATGATTCTGGGCATGTGTAAAAGGTTGCACAACTTCTTCTTATGTAACGACACCATTTTTGAAGAGAAAGAGAGAATGAGAATGGATTTGGAGGGGTTGGAGGAGGGGACACAACACTTAGTAGACAAAAAGGAGAGATAAAATAATAATAATAATAATAATAATAATGTTTTCAAGTGGCACTAAACTACTAAGGGCCCGTTTGACAGTTGGGAATCGGATAGGATAGGATTATTTTTAATCCCTTTCCCATGTCTGGTGCGCCTACTTGGGATGAGATAAATTTTATCCCATCAGACCCATGAATCCCATGTTGGTGGGATAAATGAATCCTATGAAAACAGATGGGATTCAAATGAATCCCATCTTCCTTCTTCAACCTCCTAACCTATCTTCGCTGCCGCCCGTCGTTGCTTCATCACCGCTGCTTCGTCACCACCTTTGCTTCGTCGCCACTGCTTCTTCGTCGCCACTGCTTCCTCTCTCCTTCCTCGTCTGCTCGTCGCTGCTTCTTTCTTCTTTCTTCTTTCTTCATCTTCGTCTTCCAAAATCAATTCGAGTTCCATTGATTTTTGAATTGGAACTTGAATTGATTTTCTGGGTTGATTTAGGGTTTAATAGAATGTTTGATTTTGTGGGTTAAATTTGAATTGGAACTCCATCTCGATTTTGGGTGTTGTGGTGGTGGTGGTGGTGGTGGTGGTCGACTGTGCTTGTGGTGGTGGTGGTGGTGGTGGTAGTGGTCGATTGTGCACGATGATGCTAGGTCTGGGTACTTTTTGGGTTTGTAGTGGTGGTGGTCGACTATGGGTGGTGGTCGACGGTGGGTGGTTGAGCTTGGGGGTGGGTTTGTGTTTTGTTATGGTGGTGGTGGTTTTGTTTAATTACTGTGTAATTTTTGGTTTTGTAGTGGTGGTGGTCGACGGTGGGTGGTTGAGTTTGGGGGTGGGTTTGTAATTAATAAAAAATATAATTTTCCTAATTTTAATCATATCCCGTGTTGTACCAAACACAAGATTATCCATTTTTAATCCTATCATGTGTTGCACCAAACACAGGATAGCACTAAATTTTATTCAATCCTATCTCATCCAATCCAATCCTATCCTATCCCATGAAAATTATTCTATCCTATCATGTGCACCAAACGTGCCTTAAAGTGGTTTCGTTTGACAAATAAAATAAAATAAATAAATCGAGAGATGTAAGAGGAGAGAGCCCAGATTCGTGATTCGTATTAGTATTGCAAGGGGGTTACTTCTTCCATCTCCAACGTTCAACTACTATTGTACATCGCAGATCCAAACTGTTTCTTCTAAATTTACCAAAAATAATAAAATTGAGCAAATACACTTCTCAAATTTGGGTGATACTGCCATACTAATATAATTAAATGTTATTTCATAATTAATATTTATTTCATATCGTGTTTACTAATCAAAAATCTTTCCTAGGAAAATGAATTAATCTTTCTTGATAAAATGAATTAATTTCCATGGATCTCACATATATATCAGGAATTAAGTTCCCAAATGAAAGAGAATTTAATTCCCCCCACCCAACCTAGGAATCAAATTTCCTTTCCTAATTGAAAGGAAATTCATGTATTTTTTACTAAAATATCATCATCTAACAGTAATAAATAAATAAATAACAACTATATTTCTATTTTGTCATTTTCTTTCGGGATTGTTCTCTACTATTCTCTTTTGTTCATTTTTGGGGTTAATTGCACAAACATACTTCTATTTATCTAATGAAGCAAATTTTCAAACAAATACTCTATTCAAACACAAACATCCCAATTGAAATATGCTTGAGGTTTGGAAAGTCAATAGTGCCCTTGGATAAAAAGGAGAGACTATTTTGGTAGGTAAATTTCACAAACAACCTTGAATTTAGGTGTAATTATATAAATTTTCATTTTTTTTGTTATAATAATTACATAAATATACCTTATCGTTAGCTGATTTTTGTTAACTTTAATCTTTAACCACATTTATATCGTGAAATAACTAAACTACCCTTAAAAACTTATTTATCTTTTCTTTTACTATTTAAATATATTAAAAAATATTTACTTAAAAAATTGGAAAAATTGGTTAATTCATTTTGGTTAATTGCCAATTCAGGCCCACTAGGGGCTTGAGCCGGCCCAGAAAAATTTCTTATTTTTTTAAATAATTGTTTTTAGACTTGAATTTTTCAATCGTTTATCATTGTTTAATAAAAAATTTTTTGAAAGCCATTGTTTAATCAATTGTTTTTATTATTTTCTTGTTGAAAGATCAATTGTTATTATTATTAATATCATTTTTTTTTATTGAATTATTATTATTATCAATTTTTTTTTATTTTTTAAATTTTAGTATGAAATGAAATTTATACCTCGCCACAATTATTTGTCTTTAAAAAATGAAATTTGAGTATTTATTTTTAAATATGACACGTCAATGCTGTCAGGATCTAATAATATAACTACAAGATGAGGTTGACCTAATGGTTTCTCTCATACCTACTTATGAGGTTGTAGGTTTGAATTTGTCCACCTCCCCAAATTTTGAATTATTGTAATATTAAAAAAAACCCACTACAACAATCACGACTTGAAATTCGATATGGAGGGATTTCTCCACCCTTTACAATTTAATGTTCAAAGATGAGACTCGGCCATGAGGTCCACGACCCATTTCCTAATCAGGCACAATGATTTAAGGTAAATTGATAATGGTAAAACTCTAGTGCAACCATCAGCATACCACATTTATTAGACAAATCCAGGTGTTTTTGCACCAAAAACCTCTTTTCCTTCAACAATGAGGCCACATTTTAGTGATAGTTCTATTTATACATCCATCAATAATTTTTAGGCCTGAGCTCAATTCCTTCAACAATGAGGCCACGCTTAGAGCTGAATCCATCAAAATCAAATAGACTGCAAACCACAACTCCATCGTCTCCATGTTCATTGAAGAACTCACCCATCTCAATCTCCATCCACCCATCTCCTCTCCGTTGATAGGGTCGAGGCAAACTATTTCGCGGAGGATCTAGCACCACTTTCTTATTCCTTCTTGTTTCACTCTCACTTCCTTCCGGGTAAACGCTCAACTCTATAGGCCTGCTTTCAAATCCACGTCTAGAATTTGCAAACTTGAACACTAGGTAAGCTACATAGTTGGTTTCTGAGGACAAAATTTTGGTCTCTAACTGTCCTTTGACGTCAAGCCAAAACACAAACTTGAGTTCAGCCACTTCTGCAAATCTGAAAATGCATTCAACATCAATATGAGAAAGTAAAATGATATTGATATATAAGTTTGTTTTATGACAAGGTTTTGGGTTTGAATCTACTCACTTGATCATTATATTTGTCTTCAATATTTAATAAGTGCATTTTTTTCTGTACATGGACTTACCCCATGTAGCAAGCACATTGCACAAGTGTTAAATCTTTGTAATAGTATTTAAATTTACAGACTTTCAAGTTTCAAATCAAGTGGTACCAAGATTGATTTGAGACTGTTTTTGAAACAAGTGATTAAGTAATTTTGTATATCTATCAAGAGCTTCCCTTTTGCAAACCAAAATAACTCTTTTATTTATTTTCAACCCAAAAGCTATAGAATAAACATAGAAAAAAAAAATTACTATTCAATAACACTTTTGAAAAAGCATTTCTAAACAAAAGCAGATATAATCAGAAAACCCCCCCCACCCCCCCCCCCCCCCAAAAAAAAAAAAAAAAAAAAAAAAAAATAGAAAGAGAGTGAGTGTGACAACAGAACACACCTGGACTGTGGAAGCAATCTTTGATCTGTCCATGTCCAATATCGAGGTTCATCTCCCCAAGCAATAGAAAGCCTTCTTGCCCCAACCATATAACATTTTTTTCCACTCTCTTTATTTAATGAAAAACTCTGTGCAAAAGAATATTTTACTTTATCACATTTTTTCTACATCAGGAGAAAGAGATTTGACCTAATTCAGATATGATTGCTAATTCTAGTTTCCTTCCTTTAATATTCATAAAATTTAACTTTTCATTGCGGAAAAAATGCATAAATATTGTTTAATTATCAGTTCAAATACTAATTGCGATAGAGACTGATTTTCAATTGATCTTGATTAGCAAGAATATTCAAGTTATTCCAAGGTTGGGACTTGATAGTCTCTAATCAGGGGAGATTTTACATGAGAGTTTTTGCTTACCAAGGTACCGTTGTTGACGAGAAGATGATTATCGCAAAGATATAAATAAAGATCCTTCTTGGGCAAAGAAACCAACGTTGTTGTTGTTGTTGACGAAGAACTGGAAATGATCTGCTGGTAATCCGACGGCAGAAATGTCTCCCAGACAGCATCAGAATCCGCAGCTGATTTGAAAGCAGGGGACACCACCGACGATCTGCAAGCGTCTCGAGGCGATGTGAAGGAGATGATACGGGAAATGCATTCTTCCGGCAGAACAACACACATGTCCATTTTTCCTTCTTGTTATTTTCAGCTCACAACAACAATAGTCAAGTGAGGATGTTTATCTATATATACTAGAGTAACTATACCAAGACTTGGTAGTTAAGCAATTTAAGTCGAGCAACATGTGTAGCATTATTGCAATAGTTGACTATTTTTTAGGTTTTAAGGGCTCGTTTGGTACGCCGCATTGTATTTGTTGTATGTGTAAATTTGGCAACAGGACACGTCAGCAAAAGAGGCAATAAAGACGAGACAAGTAAATAAACACGTCACCCGTTGACCTGACAGCGAGAAGAGATCAGTCAAAGATGATCCAGCTGGCTCGCCAATTCGGCTCGCCAATTCAAAGAAGAAGTGTGCTCGCCACAACTGGTTGACCAGTAGAAAGGCAAAATGCGCTCGTCGATCCAAGGCGTTCGCCAAAGAACATACAGCCAGAAGAGTAATCCAATTCCAAGTATATTTTCCACGTCAAGCGAGGATTTAATTGAATACAAAGCTCAAAGATCAAATCCTATTCCGAATAAGATACAATCTCCTTCAAACAAAGAAGAGTCCAAACATGAAACAAACCCTAAAAGTTGTTTACAAACCCTAGACTCCTTACGCAACGCAAAATAGGAACTCCCCTATCAACACGGCGTAGACACGGAAAACCCTAGAAAAAACTAATATAAATAGAACCCTAAAACCCATGAAAGGGGGTTCGGGATTAGAGAAAGTAATCAGACAATTGTATGAGAGATCTGAGTGTGTAAAACATAAGCGATTCATAGTGATTTCTTTCGCCCTCAGGGGGCACCGTGGTATTTTCCCATTCAAGGGTTTTCCACGTAAAATCTGTCGTGCATGCATTGATTGATTTTCTTTATTTGTTTATAATTGATTACGATATTATTGTTGACCGAGTCAATACAAAAATCACCGTCAACAATTGGCGCTAGAAGAAGGGGGGATTACTGAATAAAAAGCTTCCAGGAATCCTTACAAAACACAAAACAGGCACAGCATGAGCAACGACAGCGATAGAGATGAAATTCCCAATAATGATCAGATCCCTCAAGCAGCGGTGATACTAGGAGAGGAAACGTTGGCAACAGGGGAACAGTCAACAGCAACTCCAGGGACTAGAGCAGCCAACGAGACTCTACAGCACTTTCATACCGCATTGGTGAATTTGGTCAATGAGGCCAACAAGATTGGACTCACGCTAACTATAGGGTTGGGAGCCTCGTCCCCTTATGAGCTGACGACCAGCACGCCCGGAAATCATCCCACAGGAAGGCTGCGATCAGAAGTCCATGTCGCAACTCCCAGTACTCAGGCAAAACCAATTGTGGGAGAAGCCCCCCAGGATTCGCTAGAGGCCCTGGAAGAAAGAGGGCAAAAGAAGGGAAAGAGTTTGCTGGACGAGGATTTCCTTGAAAAACGGTATCATGGGCGAACACATAGGGAACCAGCCAACGACAGGACTAACAAAGCCCGTAGGAGGCAGCGATCTATCTCTTCGGAAGACAGGAGTCCCCAACCGAGAAGGGGGTTGCGATCAAAAAGGGCGCGGCAGTAGAGATCCGAAAGTATAGATGATCTAAGAGGTAACAGAAGTACCGATAGCAGGGAAGATGATTATCGGAGGATAACAATCAAAAGCAGGCTCAACCAAGAGGGGGAACCAACTGGTCATCGAAGCGTTACCCTCCAACAGCTCTCAAGGAAAGTCTCAGCAATGGCTAAGCGATATAGACACAATGTGCCTTCAGATGATGAGTCAGACAATCCGTTCATCGATCATATCGCACACACCCGGTTCCCTGAAAGATTCAGAATGCCAACTATCGAACAATACAAGGAAAATAGGGATCCAAAGGAGCATGTCCGCAGATTTCGCAATGTCATGGCTCAGTACGCATCTAATGACGGCCTCTTATGCTTAACATTCCCACAAACCTTCGGCGACCTCGCTTCCAGATGGTTTGGGCGCCTACCAGCCAGAAGTATTAGCAACTTCTCTAGTTTCAGTAAGGCGTTCATAAGGCAATTCATGGGAAGTGTACAAAGGAGAAAGTCACTGGCACATCTATCGAACTTGAAACAAGAAAGCAACGAGTCACTCAAAAAATATTTAGCTAGGTTTGGGAAGGAGGTCGCCCAAATAGAAGATGCAAGTGATGTAGCCGTCATAGTAGCCTTCACCAATGGGCTGCAAAGCGGACGTCTGTCTTTTGACCTACGGAGGGACTGTCCGAGGACATATGAAGAGATGATGGATATAGCTGGAGACTATGCGCTAGCAGAGGAAGAAGAAGTAGCCCAAGGGGGTAGTTACGTCCATGGTCATAAACCAGACACAAAGTCCGAATCCAAGGATGAGAGGACAAAGGGTCAATCTCACAATCGCCAAAAAGAAGAGAAGAGCCGGAGGAGCAAACCCCAAGAGAGCCGGGGTAGTAACAGAACCAGTAGGTTCCGAGGCAGGTATAGCAATTACACTCCCCTAAATGGCGAGCAGGAGGACATACTGTCTGTAGTGGAAGACAAAGGGCTCGCTAAGTATCCCCGACAACAATCGGCTAATGCCTAGAGAGATACAATGAAATATTGCCGATTCCACAAAGACCACGGGCACGATACCTCTAAATGCTTTCAATTGCGGGATCATATCGAGAGTCTGATCAGAGAAGGGCACCTTAAAGATTTCACACTAAAGGGAGACCAAAACACAGGTCGCCAAGGTAGCCATCGAGGAGGTGGGCAAGAAAGAAGAAGCCCGAGGAAAGACAGCCCTAGCGTAGCTATAAATACAATCTTTGGAGGACCTCACACTGGTAGAAGCAATAAAGAAAGGATGTCGGAAGTCAGGGAAGTAATGTATGAAAACAGGGACTTTGAAGTAAACTCTATGCAGAGAAACCACAAAAAACCAAGAGAAGGCCATGATCCGATAACCTTCACAGCCGAAGATTTAGAAGGAATTGATGCCAAACCCAACGATGCAATAGTTGTGGGAGTGCAAATAGCACACAGGGATGTCCTCCGAGTGATGATAGACAACGGAAGCTCCGCTGACATTTTGAGCGTCAGAGTATATGACGAACTTCGGCTAGACATGAAAGACTTGGAACCGTTCCATGTGCCTCTAAAAGGGTTCGGAGGCGCAGAAGTAAGATCTTTGGGGACGGTGAAACTGCCTGTGAGATTTGGGACAGCACATTGTCGACGGACTATCCTCCTGGATTTCGTGGTGGTTGATATTTATAACTGGCCATACAATGCTTTACTCGGCCGACCGTTTTTGAACAAGGCGCGAGCAGTCACATCCACCCATGCACTAAAGGTCAAATTCCCGACAGAATTTGGAATTGGAGAGCTTAAAGGGTCGCAGGAAATGGCTCGCCGGGCCAACCTGTCAATCTTTAAAGACAAGACTGGAACGGAAACCTTAAGCATATATCAACTCGACCAAGAGACGAGGGAGGAAAACCCCAAAACATTTGAGCTAGACCCGAGAGATAAGACCAACAGAGAAAAAGAAGAACCAACCGAAACTGTCATCTTAGATGAAGAAGAGCCTAATAAAACAGTCAAGGTTGGAGCGAGCTTGACGAAGCAGGTTAAAACAGGTGTGGTGAATCTGTTGAAGGAGTATAAGGAGATCTTTGCTTGGAGCCACGAAGATATGCCGGGAATCAATGCAAGTGTAACCACACACCATCTAGCAGTAAGCAAAGATTGCAAGCCGGTAATACAGAAAAAGAGAAGCTTCAACCCTGAGAGAAGTGCAGCAATAAGGGAAGAAATATCCAAGCTGCTCGCAGCAGGATCGATCAGAGAAGTCAAATATCCTGAATGGGTAGCGAACGTTGTGCTCGTAAAGAAGAAGAACAATCAGTGGAGGATGTGCGTAGATTTCACTGATCTGAACAAAGCCTGCCCAAAAGACAGTTTCCCATTGCCAAGAATCGACCAGCTGGTCGACGCAACAGCCTGACACGAGCTATTAAGCTTCATGGACGCATACTCAGGCTATAACCAAATCAAGATGCACAAACCAGATGAGGATAAGACAACATTCACCACGGACCAAGGGTTATACTGTTATACTGTCATGCCATTCGGCCTAAAGAATGCAGGGGCAACATACCAGCGGTTAGTCAACAAGATGTTTGCCAGCCAAATAGGCAGGAATATGGAAGTGTACGTTGACGACATGCTAACCAAGAGCGTCAAAGCCGACGGACATGTAGACGACCTACGGGAAACCTTTGATGTGCTAACCAAATTCGGGATGAAGCTAAACCCTTCAAAATGTGTGTTCGGCGTGCCGTCTGGCAAGTTTCTCGGGTACCAGGTACATCAAAGAGGGATAGAAGTGAACCCTGACAAGATCAAAGCGCTAGCCGACATGGTTTCCCCAAAAAACCTGAAGGATGTCCAGAAACTTACAGGATGCTTGGCGTCGCTGAACAGGTTTATCGCAAAATCAACAGACCGATGCTTACCGTTCTTCAAAGCGCTTAAGAAAGGGAAAGTGATAGAATGGAATAAAGACTGCGAACAGGCTTTTCTCGCCTTCAAAGAATACCTAGGCCGAGCACCATTACTATCAAAACCTATCACAGGGGAAGTGCTATATATGTACCTGTCGGTCACAGAAGCATCCACTAGTTATGTATTAATAAGGCAGGAAAATGGAATACAGAAGCCAGTGTACTACACAAGTAAAGCGTTACTACCGGCTAAAAAAAGATATTCGCCGGCTGAAAAAATGGCGCTCGCACTAGTAACAGCAGCGAGAAAACTGAGACCGTATTTCCAAGCACACAAAGTAGGAGTATACACCAACTGCCCACTAAGAATGATACTACAAAAGCCAGAAGTGTCAAATGGGTCATTGAGCTAAGCGAATTTAACATAGAATTCATCCCAAGAACGGCGATCAAGGGCCAAGCAGTAGCTGACTTTGTAGTAGAATTCATCGAGCTAGATATTGAAGTGGCAAAGATGATGATAGATCAAGCAAGGAAAGACTTTCGCTGGAAACTCTATGTCGACGGCTCATCAAACACGCATGGCAGCGGGGCAGGGATAGTGATCACAACCCCAGAGGGAGATTCCGTAGAATGTGCCTTACGGTTTGATTTCAAGGCCACCAATAACCAAGCCGAGTACGAGGCGTTGATAGCAGGACTGAAAGTATGCACAACCTTGGGAGCTGATGAGATTGAAGTGTTTAGCGACTCTCAAGTTATCGTCAACCAGGTACTCGATGAATACCAAGCAAGGGACAACAATATGATCGCCTACCTAAAACTAGCAAAGGAGTTATTGGGGCGATTCAAAGAATACAGGATTGTTCAGATCCCAAGAGAAAAGAATGAACAGGCAGATGTTTTGGCCAAGTTGGCATCCGCCACGGTCAACATCTGGCCCCGAACAATCCCTATGGCACACTTGCTTTGACCCAGTACAGCCGAGCAGACTGAAGTGGGGGTAATCATGAATGAATCAACCAACTGGATGACCCCAATCAAAGAATACTTGATTAATGACGTCCTCCCAAATGACTTGCTAGAAGCCAAGCGGCTGAAATATAGGGCAACAAGATATTCAGTCCTCAACGGTGAACTGTATAGGAGAGGGTTTTCGAGGGCATTGCAAAGATGTGTTGGACCTGAAGAGGCAGAAGGAATCCTGAAGGATATACACGGTGGAAGCTGTGGGAATCATGCTGGGAGCATCAGTCTAGCCCATAAAGCGCTAAGGCAAGGATTCTATTGGCCGACCATGTTCGCCGATGCAAAAAGAACAGCGACCAGATGTGAAGCATGTCAAAAGATCGCGAATAACATTCACCAGTCGCCTGAGCGCTTACAAAGCATTACCTCCCCATGACCGTTCACCATGTGGGGAATTGATTTAATCGGCCCAATGCCTACAGCACCAGGTGGAGTAAAACACGCTATTGTAGCAGTGGATTATTTCACTAAGTGGGTAGAGGCCGAATCACTGGTACACATAACAGAAGCAAATACAACCAGCTTTGTGAAGAAAAATATTCTGTATAGGTTCGGAATACCAAACACCATCATCACTGACAATGGGACACAGTTCGATAACAAGAAATTCAGAGATTTATGCAAGAAGTATGGGATCAACAACTACTATGCCTCTCCAGCTCACCCACAGACAAACGGTCAAACTGAGGCGGTGAATAAGATTATCAAGCACAACCTGAAAGCCAAGCTAGCTGTCAAAAAGGGAAGTTGGGCGGAAAAGCTACCACAGGTGTTATGGGCGTACCGAACGACGGAAAGAAACTCCACTGGGGAGACACCCTACTCCATGGCATTTGGGACCAAAGCAGTCATTCCAATCGAAACAGCGTTCTCTTCACCGAGAACACAACTCTTCCGACCAGAACTTAATGTTGACATGCTGAAATACGGCTTAGACGAACTAGAAGAGAGAAGAGAGCATGCCCAGATAAGGAACGCCGCCTATCAGCAGAGAGCGGCGAGGTACTACAACTCACATGTGAAAGTCAGAAGGTTTGCACTCGGGGACTTGGTCCTAAAAAGGGTGACACCAGGAACGAAGGACAAAACTGCAGGGTCGCTCGCAGACAAGTGGGAAGGGCCATATCACATCACATGTATAGCATGCCATAGGGCATATTACATAGCAAAAAGAGGATTCGGCGAGCTGCCCCGACCATGCAGTGCTCAGTATCTGAAGACCTACTACCTTAAGAAGACCCTTTATTATTTCTCTTTGCTTTAAATTTATCTTTCTAGAAGTTTTTTTATTTTCTTGATATTAGAGTTTGCAGGAAATAATCAATAAAGAGTAATTTATTACTGAGATGTCTGCTATCGTTAAAACTATAGATCAGTTATGACAAGCGGGTCGCCCGAAATAGTAAATTGAGCTATCTAAATCCGGCGAGCATCAAAGAAAACCGGGAAATACCCCGTATTATAGCAGGCTGAAGGCAAAAAACGCCACAAAGCAGCCTGAACTAGAGAAAAATGCCACACAAAAAGCAATCGCTGTCAATAAAGGCATAAAACCCCCAGACTGTATGAGGCGTTTGGCCAACAGTAGTCAGGAAAATCCCTTGGAACTAAAAACACTGGGGGTAAAGCAAACTAGCAGCCAGAAAACAGTGAGCAAAAGCGGGAGACGTCCAACAGTATGTTCACGCAAAACATGGTGTATGGTCAGACACGTCTTGACAAACACTGGGTAAAACAAAAACTGGCAATTATAAAGCTAAGTGATAAAAGGTTTTAAAAGCCTGGGCCAGAAACTCAGTAATGACAGCTGAACAGAAATACATAGAATTGAATATGGCGAACAAGAGAGAAACGCAATAGAAATCAATGTTTCATTAACTTGTCAAAATATTTACAAAGTTAAAAGAAATAAACTATACAAAAGAAGTCAAGCGCTCGCTGGTGAAAAGCCCCCATCATCATCTTCCTCTTCCTCACTCACCTCGTCCTCTGACGGCCAAACAACATCCTCATCCCCTTCCGGCATAAAGGGTGTGTAATCCCGACCAGCCACATGACCCAAGTCAGGCTCAGCACCAGACCCAGTGAAGCTCCCCTTTTGGCCAGAATAGTAAGTGTTGCAAGCACGTTTGGTGGGAATCTCCAGGTGCATAGGAAGAGGCTCTGCTTGAGTGTAACGACAATGGGCCTTCCACAATTTCAGCTAGCTCTTTATCGAGCGTACTGCGCCATCCATATGCCGCTGAAGGTTTCGGTCATAACGCCTTAGGGCTTTCTCATTTGAGTGGTCTTTCAAGGCAAAAAACTTCTTCGCTTGCCACATGCCCCATTCAAACTCGCGGAGGAGGAGCGCATCATACGCAGGAGACCTCTTGAAGCGGTCAACAGCTTCAACTTCCAAGACAGCCTTCAAATCATTTACAAGGAGATCTTGAGTAGCCTGTTGATGCCGCAAATCTTCAGACTCACGTTCAGCCCTCTCCTTGGCCTCATTCGCCAATCTCTCTCCCTCCATGCGAGCGACCAAAGCGTCCTGACTATCGGCGAGCTGCTCTTTCAGCAACTTGACTTGTTCTTCAGCGGCGAGGAGCTTTTCTTCAGCGGAAAGCTGAGCAGCCAAAGAACCATCGGTGGACTCCTGCATTCGAGCAATGTGTTGGGCATGTGATTCTTCAGCTGACAGTCTTTCAGCCGCCGAGCGAGAGATTATCTTCTGCAAGTGCTTGTTGTCGCTTAACACCGCGTTCGTTCGCCGATAGTTACTCGCCATCTCTGACATCATCTGCGAGCCAAACAAGGTTAAAAAAAGAAAAGGGGGGGGGGGGGGGGGGGTGAAGTAAAGAAAAATAAAAAAGAAGAGACAAGGCCGATAAAATTACCAAAGAGTAGCAGTTGAAGAAGAATTCCATTTTACTGTTGCATGATTTTCCTTTCACTTTCGCCAAAATAGATATCATTGCTTATAAAGTGGTTGAGGAGTTCAGCGGGAGAAAAATCAGACAACGAAACAACTCCTGATCCTTCGCCTTGGTCGGCTGGATCAACAGACGATCCTTCATGAGAACCCCCTAAATCCGTAGCTGGGGCCGATGACGGACCGGGGATATCAGCCGGAGCAGCGGCACACCTACCCTTCGCAGTGATAGGAGATGAAGGCCTGGGAGTATCCTCTTGTACAGCAGTATCCCGCGCTCTAATATTCGCTGGGGGTACTAAGGGCCCAATGTTGTCGGAGTTAGGGACCTGTGCAGCCGAATGGGGAGTAGTTTCTGCACCACCACCTTCCTCCGTTCGAGGGGCTGGATCCGCATCCTGAGGGACCGAAGTACCTAGTTCACCGGCATTAGTAGCCTCAGAGCGAACAGGCTCGCCATTCCCCTCCTCATCGGATGAGACCACATATTGAACCACCCTTGAAGCCCTTTTTAGAGGACGAGTGGCGCATTCAGGGGTTGTCTCGGCCGGGCGCTTCGCTCGACCATTCCTGGGTTGAAGGTCGCTAGAAGGGTCTTCAGGGGGCTCTTGGATGCTTGCATCAAAAACAGGAACCTCTGTATTCGCCGCAAGAGCCCCGACATTTTCTTTCCCTTTGCGGCTAGGGACTCGAGACGATGTGCCAACTCCACCCTCACGGGACTGGGCGACCGCCTCCGTAACAGCAGGAACTCTTGCTCCGCCTTCATCATGGGAGTCATCTCCCTTGGGTGGCGCAACTCCTTCTTTAGGCAAGCCCGCGGCATGCCTTTGGCTGGTTGCTTCAGAGTTTTTCACCGCTCGAGCTTGTTCGTCGCAGACGACGTCGAACTCGCTCACTATAAAAAAAAAAAAAAAAAAAGGTCACTTAAAACAAAATCAATAAAGACAAGCTCTAAAGTTTAAAAGAACTTACAGCGGCGTCGCCTAGCAGACAGACGAGGGAAAACGCCACAGGTGACCATCCTGGCTTCATCAAGAAGGTACTCCTGACCTCTCTTGACCAGACTGAGTACCGTCGCTTCCGTCACATTCTTCACCTCGTGCGGGGTCAAGGCGGGGAGAGCCTTCGACCAGGCTTCAGGAGACGTAAAGTGTCTCGGAACTTTACTCGCTCGAAGGTTTCGGCGAGGGTCGGCAGGATTGTTTCTTCCCCACTCGCCACCAACAAAGAACCAGCTGTTCTTCCATCTTTTGTTTGAAGTGGGGAAACCCCAGATAAAGCCTTTCTTCTTTTCAACACTGGAGATCTCCACCTGCCCAGGATTGGATACACCTTCAGGTATCCAATTCTCCACAGCGGTCGACTGAAGATAGTAAGTTCCGCCATGGCCGGACTGTCGCAGAACATAAAAGTGACGGATTTCACGAGGAGTTGGCGACCGTCAACCCATTGATTTCCACATCACACACAGGGACATCAAAATCCTGTAGCTGTTTGGCGAAAGCTGGGCAGGAGCAAGCTTGGCGAAAGCTGGGCAGGAGCAAGCTTGGCGTCAGCCAAGAATCTGGCTCTAAACGGTTGAAGGGGGAGAGTCACCCCACAGCCGAACATCGACCCACATATAGCAACGGCGCCGCTCGGCGGATTCCATGCAGCCCGCTCGCCTGAAGGAATAAGGACCCCGCTCGCCTGAAGGAATAAGGACGACCGTGTCTGGAATGTCATATCTCCTCTTATATTTGCTAATTTCCTGCTCGTCGACCATGTTTACTTCAGTATCAAAAGAGCTTGGGCGATCGGCAGCAAAGCACAAGGCATCTCGCTGATGATCCTCGACGTTTGAGTCAACCACTGTTTGAGCACCAATGAGAGAATCCCTAGGGGTTTTAGGCCCTCGTCGACCACTACCAACAGCCCTTAAAGTCTTAGCCATATCTAGAAATTCATCGTCAACAGTTGAAGGAAAAGTGAAATCAGAGGTATTGGTGTCAGAATCATAAGGGATGAAAAGGGAAATTGGCACAGGAAGAGTTGGGTCAAAATTTCGCAAATATAATTCAATCTTGTCTGCAACCTCCTTATTGCCAAGCTCAAGAGCTTGCATCATTTGATTAAATAAAAAAGCGCGTTGAGAAGGATCCATGAAACTCACCAGAAATGTTCTTGAAAAAGGAAGGAAAGAGAATATGAATCAGAGTCGCACTTTAAGAAAACCGTCGGAAATCCAACACTTAGTTGTAGAAGCTTGGAAGATCCGTGTTTTCAGAGGATACTCTTTGCAGAAAAACAAGATCGGAAGAAGTGAAACGAAGTGGAACAGTCTCGTCTTTTAAAAGGGGGAAATTCAAAATTCAAGAAAAAGCAATAATTAAAAACGGTCATGATAAAGTACCGCCGCCTGTGAGTAAAGGCAGTGATGGAAAGTGTCCATCAAATGAAGGACATGTGGCATCATGGGAGTTCACAACAGACGCGAAATCATTGCAGGCGTGACATCAGTTGCAGCGCGTCACGTCAACACCCATCGTTTGAAATTCTGCGGCTGAAAATGAAAGCTTGCTGCGGAAGACTTAATAACAAAAGTGGCACGTGGCAAAAACAAAAAAAGAGAGGGAAAAACATCTGCAAAAATTTCAGAGAAAGAGGAAAGTCAGAAAAACATAAGTGAATCATATAAACACTGCTCGCAGAACCAAAGAAACTAGCCAGCATTGGATCAACTCGAAGTGTTTATGGGGGTATTGTTGTATGTGTAAATTTGGCAATAGGACACGTCAGGAAAAGAGGCAATAAAGATGGGACAAGTAAATAAACACGTCACCCGTTGACCTGACAGCGAGAAGAGATCAGTCAAAGATGAACCAGCTGGCACGCTCGCCAATTCAAAGAAGAAGTGTGCTCGCCACAACTGGTTAACTAGTAGAAAGGCAAAATGCACTCGCCGATCCAAGGCGTTCGCCAAAGAACATACAGCCAGAAGAGTAATCCAATTCCAAGTATATTTTCCACGTCAAGCGAGGATTTAATTGAATACAAAGCTCAAAGATCAAATCCTATTCCGAATAAGATACAATCTCCTTCAAACAAAGAAGAGTCCAAACAGGAAACAAACCCTAAAAGTTGTTTACAAACCCTAGACTCCTTACGCAACGCAAAATAGGAACTCCCCTATCAACATGGCGTAGACACGGAAAACCCTAGAAAAAACTAATATAAATAGAACCCTAAAACCCATGAAAGGGGGTTCGGGATTAGAGAAAGTAATCAGGCAATTGTATGAGAGATCTGAGTGTGTAAAACATAAGCGATTCATAGTGATTTCTTTCGCCCTCAGGGGGCACCGTGGTTTTTTCCCATTCAAGGGTTTTCCATGTAAAATCTGTCGTGCATGCATTGATTGATTTTCTTTATTTGTTTACAATTGATTACGATATTATTGTTGACCGAGTCAATCCAAAAATCACCGTCAACAGTATTGTAGTAGGAGTTTAAAATGTATTAGAATAATACAATACAATGTTTGGTTTATTTTACACTGTTTACTGTATTGTATTAGCTAATTCATTTTAATTGGTCTAATACGGTGGATATCATATTATCTAATACAGAATAGAAGGTTTTATTAGTTAATACAACATAATACAATCTAATACAAAATATCACCAAACACATAATTGTATAAGAATAATACAATCCAATACAATCCAATTCAATACAGTCCAATACAATCCAATACAATACAATACAGCGTACCAAACGAGCCCTAATAGGTAACTAATTTGTAGCATTATTTCAGTATGCACATCACGGACATTATAAAACATAATGTAAAGTCGGATTTATGTTTAAAAATATAATGATGTATTGTAATTTGTAATACATGAAATAAAATAAAAATATTTTGAAATAATCATGTGTTCACTTTAGATACATTAAAGTCCTAAATAATCACTATAAAAGGACAACTAAATATAGGTTTTTTTTTTTTTTTTTTAAAGAAAAAAATTGAAGTAGAAAAAAGTGAAAGAGTCAAGATTGAGTGGTAGTGTGTGAGGAGGCAGAAACAACCGCCAACAATTCTTAGTATGAAGAAGTATGAGGAACGTGTAGGCACATATTCAAGTTCATAGCCAATTTGACTTTCCTCCATTTGTTATCACTCCCAATTTTTTTTTTTTTTTTTTTTCTTTTAGGATAACATGAATATTTTCTAATGAAATTAAGAAATAAACAATTAAACAAATCAATCCAGTAAGTTGATCACATAATTGCAATGAAATAAAAAAAAATATATATAAACAAATTAATTAATCAATCAATCAAGTTGATCATTCTATAACTATAAGATCATCGGATCAAACCACTTTGATCCAACACTTGAAATTATGTAAAACTACAATCCAAACTATCATCGTCTTATTAGAATTTTCACATTTTTCCAACATAGAGCCAATGGTCACCGTAGATGACTTGTGTAATCTAGCAATAGAACTTCAAGTTCATTTGGTTTAATCGTCCTTTTCCCCTTGTCAATGAGTACCAATCTAATAGAAGATGAATTAAATGATATATATTGAGTTTTGTATGAGCCACCTATCATCCCTAACACTAGAAGTAAACAAATGCAACATATATTTTATCATTGAAATCAAAACCAGGATTAAACTTATTACCTTACAACCGGATGTTAAAGGAGCCAAGAAAGCTGCAAATCTCTGAAACAAAACAAAAGTATGCACATTTAGATAATCTCAGTCCAGAAAAAAAAAGTTTTATCTTATAAATCAAGCCACAAGAAGAGATAGTCAAATATGCTATCAGTAATTACGAAGATAATTACCTGATTTTGGTCTTTTATTAAGCTCAGGTATTGCCGGTCAGGAGAAACATCAGCAACTCATTTGAACAAATTTTCTCTGGGAAACCTTTTCATTTAGATTTCAAATCTAGGGATCATGTTATGACTGTATTTTAACATATATTAAAAAAAAAAAAAAAAAAAAAGGTGTAACAATATAAAGGTGAATTATTACCAGATTCGATCATTATCAACACCGTTCAACCCAATTTTTTTACCACGATCAACTATCCTGATATTTAGACAAAAGTTACCATCTACATCTCTAATTTGGCAACTGCTTAATGTTTCCCACGGATTTCAAACTAAGAAAAGAAAATTGCATGAACTGCTTAACTTAGAAAACAAAAGTTATCGTCATGCATCCAACCATTCACACCATATATTCATATCCCAAGATGTGAATAAATTATTACATATTTAGCCAACATTGCAACCCAAGAAGCTTTTTTCTTCATATAAGAAAAAAATTCTACTGGTTCGACACATTTTACTTGTATAACACAACTCTGATACCTAAATAGCAAGCTTTCATGCTATAAACTGTAGAGAGACATTTCAGCAATTTGAAGATCAATATGGTACGTGACAATTAACAATTAGAAATTTGGTTAATACTTAATAGGCTAACTTGTGTTAAGACAGGACTAGAAACCAGCTGAACACGCATTTTCTACAACAGGAACACACTTATCACAGATAAGAGATGACCAAAATCTATGCCACTCTATTCCTCCGAAGGTGGTAGAGCCAACCCCTTCCCATGCTTCACCAAAGCCTACTTCTTCGTCATCAATACCTTCCATACCACTGTCCCACCACCCACTGCCATTTGCATCCGTTAGCAGAGAAAATATAAGGTTAAAATGCGTTATCAATAATGAACAAAATGTATAGAAAATGTTCAACAAAAAAAGAAAATTAGTAAGTTCTACTAAAGAAAGGCATACTAACAGTGATTATAGTGACATCTTGGTTTCTTGTTACTAATCAAGCTCTCTTTCCTTCCTTTTTTCCTTCCTTTTTGCTTGTATTTTGAATCATCTCCCAGAAGTATAAAAGGCCTTTGAGTTGGAAGCCTGTCATCTGAATCTGGTATCCATAAGTCACATTCAGACTCAAGAAGATCAACTGTAAAAATTGATAAACATCATGGCTGTCGCTAGCAACTGTTATTCACAAACTCTTATGGCCTGAAACCCACATATATGAGCAGTTGGTGCACTTTATCATTCTATAATTCTAAAAGAAAACGACTAACCGCATACATTTTCAACACATGACATCTTAAGTTCATCTTTTTTCTTGATGATTTATTTTTGCATATTTTATGCAGAAATTGGCTTAATAGATTAGATTACCGCTACTACATGTATTTTTATTCTTCTTTATTTTGATAAGAAACAAACAGAAGTTTGTTAAAGATGAAGACAAGTTTAGACAGATTGTGGACAAGTAACTTCGTATAATAAACCCAAATGAGATTGACATGCTATAAGTCTCAGACATGAGTCAGAAACATCAGTTAGAAGATACATAAGAAACAAGTGCAGCCTAGTAGTTTAGCACCATAGCATATATTATCCAGGTTAGACATTCCATATTGCTTTGTTTTAAATAATCCCAAAATACATAGAGGGGTGAAAATTGAAAATAGAGCAACCAATCTGTTTAGCATCTTCCCTCTATTTGAGTGTTGAGTCATAGATACAACAAATATGGCATCAATACTCAAATCTACACCTATAATTTTGGGCAAGAAAAATTGTTGTCTAAGAAGCATATACTCTTAGTACTACACAACACTAACAATGTTCTGTGCCATTTCCATTAATTTTCTATTTCTTGCCACACCTCACAGCATCTAATTATCTCTTAATTCACTTGGTCAGTTTGAGGCAAAAGGAAAAAAATCCCACTGAGTCTATTGGCTCCTTTGAGGTGAACCGTGAATGTATCATGTATGCGATTTGTAGAACCAAAAGAGAGAATAAAAATCAGCAGCTAGTAACGATTAGCATCAAAGGTGAAGTGATGAAATGAAACTGCTTGACAGAATAATTTGAATGGAAATGATATACCTGCAAACGGATTCCTTCTTTTTTGTGATTCTTTCACACTATCTTCAATAGGAGTTTCTAGTTCATCAGGAGCATCTCTTTTCTCAGCATTAGTATGCTTGAACTGTTCAAAAAGCACTTTATCAAGAGCCTTGTTTTTATCTTCCTCCCCTGCTTCTTGATCTCAATTTGCCCGTCTAGACCCATCGACATTTCTTGCACGCACAGGTATATGAAAGGGATTTGACTTATCCTGACAAGAAGTCAAGAATTAGATAATACGATTTTAAATCTTAAATACACATACAAAATGACAATACCGTTTGTTTGGTTTCAAAAGGGAAGAAATTAAATTTCACAAATCCGATCTATATAATCTAGAAATCTATAACCAACAGTAAATTAAATAAACCAAATACCTTAATTTGGCTTAATGCAGCTAAAAATAAAATTTATGACAAATTAGTAGAAAACAAAAATGTTAATTGCATTTTTTCTCCCCAACAATTAGAACTTGCAAATTGAAAAAAAAAAAAAAAGTACAAAGACCTAAGCTGATTTGGGGAATCCGGAAAACTATTATTTTTCACAAAACTTGACTATTTGATTCCTATATTCACAATTTCATATAACAATTAGAACTTGCAAATTGAAAAATAAATAAATAAATAAATCACATTCACACTATTGTTTGATAGCTGAAGAACTATTTGAACTTAACATTTCTCGACTCAAAAGATCTAAAATCTTCCACTAAAATCCACCTAATCCAAAAATCAAACTTGGTTTTGTGAAAAAATGGCACCCCTGTTAAAAGAAAACCCTGAAACATGAGACCCATAATCTCATTTTTCATTTGTTTCTCTTTCTTAAAATTTTCTCAGCAACCAAACAGAAAGCGAGAAACAGTACCTGAACTGTCGTGGGTAGCACAGAAATTTTATGCAACTTCTGGTCAAGAAATTCCGAAAAAGAAACGCATGAAACCCCTTTGTAGCTTTGTTGTTGACATCTTCTTTACCATTCTTAGAACTAACAATTCATACAAAAAACTTTGAAAAGAAAAAGATTCAAAGCAGCAATTTATGAGCGCAAAATCAACTCACAAAAAATAATAAAAAGAGAGAGTGAGGTGTTTTCTTACAGGTTCGAAGATCGAGAGAGGAACGATGAAGCAATAGAGCGCTGCCCGAAAACCCTAATTTCAGTTTGCTTCGAATTCATTTCAACTGATTCGAATGTTTAAACTTGCTTTGTTTAATTTTCTTTTTTTGTTCGCAAATGTGTCTCAGGAAAAATAAAAATAAAAATTTGCAAGACACAGTGACGAATGTGTCATTTTGCTTATTCCAAAAATATAATTAGTTCGAGGGTTTTGGCGCCAAATGTTTGAAAATTGGGGGCCTTGCAAATATAGCCTTTCCCAACATTCACTTTTAGGAAATAATCTATTGGGAAAAAAAGTGCATATCTAGCCTTTCCTGATATTTAGGGGCTGTCCTGCAGCACGTTTTCAGCATGTTTTCATTTTTGTTTTCCAAAAATGATTTCGAATTCGTGTCCTGTAAACCGTTTTTCATTTTATTTTCAAAATACAAAAACAAAATGAAAAACAAAAGCAGTGTTAAAAGTGGAAATTTTGAAAAACAAAAAAAACTTGTTTTTGTTTTTGTTTTTGTTCCATATTATTAATAATATATATATATCTTTTTTTTCTCTTGAATCAGACAGGCCATCATCTTCATCTTCTTTCTTCTTCTCTTCTTTCTCCTCCTTCTCGCCGCCGGTCCTCCCTCGCCTTCCGCCGGTCGCCGATCGTCGCTCACCTTCCGCCGGTGTCGGTCGCTGCTCGCTGCGCCGCTGTCTTCTTCTTCTTCCTCTTCTTCCTCTTCTCGCCGAGGGTCTGCATCGGGGCCGATCTCTTCTTCTTCTTCTTCTTCTTCTTCTTCTTCCTCTTCCTCTTCCTCTTCTTCCCGCCGAGGTCTGCATCGCCGCCAAGATCTCCTCTTCTTCTTGCTCTTCTTCTTCTTCTTCTCGCCGAGGGTCTGCATCGGGGCCGATCTCTTCTTCATCATCATCATCATCATCATCTTCTTCTTCTTCTTCTTCCTCCTCCTCTTCATCTTCCTCTTCCTCTTCCTCTTCCTCTTCCTCTTCCTCTCGCCGTCGATCGCCACCGATCTGGTCTCCGATCGCCGCCGATCTGGTTTTCTTCTGCTTCATCTTCCTCTTCAAGTCTTCAACTATTTAAAATCTGTAAACCCAATTAAATTACAAAATGTTTTTTGTTTTAATTATTTAATCATTTTATTTATAATTGTTATAATATTAAACAAAATTTAAAAATTGATATTTCAATTTTCGAAAGTTTTTGGTTTCCTACCGGATGCGTTTTTTCCGTTTTTATTTTCAAAATACGGATTCCAGTAAATGCTACCAGACGCGTATTCGGAATTCAAAAATGAAACCAAAAACACTGTTTTTTATTTCATTTTTCTTTTCGAAAAACAAAAACAGAAAACGGCTTGCAGGACGGGCCCTTAGTTTCTAGGAAATAGCCTTTGTAAGACAATAATGCCCTCCACAATTAAACCCTACAAAATGACTAAATTACCCTCTTACAATGTGTAAGGACGAAATTACCCTTTTCTTCTTCTCCTTTAGTTGACTGAAGAAAATCAAAATCAAAATATTCAGACCTAACCTTTATTACTTATCACGAGTCCTCCTCAATAACTAAAAACTCTCACTCACTCACTCCTCAACCTCAACCTCAAGTCAAGCCCAAGTATCTCTCTCTCTCTCTCTCTCTCTCTCTCTCTCCTGACGCAACATGTGGTGTTCAGTTCAACAAATCTCCTTGGATCTTGAACTGGAACACACTGATCGGAGATGGTGGTGGAATTGGACTGAAAACGCCAAGATAAATGAAGCGAAAAGCGACGCAGCAGCAGCATAATCTTAGCTACAAATGGAAGCGGAAGGTTTTCGCGGTCATTCTAGTCGGATTCTGTTTTAGTCTGGTGTTGATGCAGACTCAATACACTCGGATTGTCTCTCTACGGCTTCGTTTCTCCCCAAAACCCAAAATCTCCTTCCTTTTTATCGCCAGAAATCGTCTTCCTCTCGACTTGGTTTGGGATAAGTTTTTCAAGGCATGATTTCAATAGCAATTCAATTTTGATTACTTTCTATTAATGCGTGTGTTATAAATCATTGACATTTTTTTTTTCTTTCTATTTATGCTCGCTTTTCCTTGAAAGAGAAAATTGAATTATAAGTAGGAATACCCTAGAATTTTTTTGTTCAAGTGTAACTAATAAGGAGTAGTTTTGCAGGGAGAGGCAATTTTTGTTCACTCTAGGCCTGGTTTTCTGTTCAATAAGGCGACCACAAAGATCGGTTTATTTTTTGAATCGCCAACTTAAATGATAGTATATAGGTAATCTTTTGTTGGGTCAACATTGTGATCTACTATATCAGAGGAGAGTGGATTCTATGTTTTATTGGATGATTTGAAAGAGACTTTTTTATTTTTTTATTTTTTTATTTTTTTATTTTTTTATGACAGTGTTTATTTCATATGTTCTATTCTAGATAGATTGGGGAGAAGCAAGCATGATTGAGGCAGAGCGTATATTGCTTAGACATGCACTTTCGAATCCCTTCAGTGAGCGATTCGTTTTTGTAACAGACAGGTAAGGATTGATCACAATTACTTTTGTTGTTGTTGGTTTATGGAGTCAAGTGCATTTTCTTTTCATTTTGTACTCAATTGGAGACCATTTTTGGGTATTGTCGTTAGCTAACAATATATCAGTTGCTTGTGTTTTTTTTCTCAGTTACATACCTCTTTACAACTTCAGCTATACGTACAACTACATCATGTCGACTTCAACTAGTTTTATACACAGGTTAGTCATCCATGCTTTCATATATAGAGAGAGAAAATGAAACTAAAGAAGAGAATGCTATTTAGGAACCAAATCTCATTCCTATAGGAGTTTCTATTTATTCTAAAGAGCCAGTCAATCATAAATGAGAGATTGTACTATCTAGCTTTAAATAGCTGTGCATCGACACATGTTATTTTGAAGTATTCAAAGTTGAATATTTGATTCATTCTTCTCTGGGTTGTTTTACCTTTGTCCTGTATCATGTTAATATATTTGGATGTCGTATATGTTTTTAAAACCAGGTATACATTCCTCGTATCTTTTCCTTTTTTCCCTTGTTTAGTTAACGGTTTAGTACTGGGTGGTGAGTTAGAAGCTCTTCTAGAATTCAATTGTTTACATTTTGGTACATCATAAACTTGCAGTAGAAACCTTGTAACTCACAGTTTGGGAGTCTAGTGGAACAGGAGAGCTTGGAAATGTAAGCTACTATTTATGGTCAATGTAGTCCCCTTCAAAGCATATCACTTCCTAGTAGTCTTATCTTGTTATAGATGATTATATGGAGCATTGATATTCTAATAGTATTCTTAGTTTTCAACTTTAGGTATAGATTGTAACTAAATGATCATAATTTTCTCTATAGAACAAGAAGAGCCATGTTTCAATTGCTTCGAAAGCAAATTCTGGTTTGCAAGAGTGCAAAATAACAACTCAAGCGTTGAAGGCCTTTGGAGATTACTCTTCTATATTTTCTGATCAGGCAGAAAATCTCTCCTCTACCGTGCCAACTGCTACCATATTAAAGGCTAATCAGAAACATCCTAGCTCTGGCGTTCAGAGAGTTTCTTTCTCAAACTTTACAAAAACGGAGCACGTTACTCAAAGAAAGATGAATTATGACCAATCCAAAAAAGCCAAGCTGAAGCCAACCCAACAGCAGTTTCCAAAAGATAAATCATCTGAGAAGCACTTGATATCTATGCCAAAGTTGCAAGCAATTACGAAGGGTGGCTCGAAATAGAATAGGAAATTCATTGAGAAGCTTCTTGCAATGCAAAAGCAGGTTAAGACTGCTACAAGAAATTCATTGGGAATTAATGCTTGTATATGCATGTATGCTTTTGAGCCTGGTAATAGATTCTATGAGCCTAGGAATTAAAGCTTGTAGAAGCATGTATGATTTTGAGCCTATGAATGATTGTTATGAGTCTGGTAATGGATAGCATGAAATGTGAAAATTCTTAAAATTTAAAGAAAATTCTTAATATAAGCCTAGTAAAGAAAATTCTTAAAATTTAAAATTATGAAATGTGAAGAAAAAAAAAAAAAAGTATTGTCTTAAAAAAAACATAATTAAAAAATGAAAAATTCTTGAAACAATATTTTTAAAAAAGCAGTGTGCACCTATAAAGTATTTCTTAGGCTCAGGGGTTTTTCGTCGCCATGTCATCAGTATTGACACGTGTTAAGAAGGAACTAAGCTCAGGACATTCAAGGCCTAGGACTCGGTACTTTAAGCTTATGAATAACTCCTAGGTCCATGATGGATTTAATTTCGATTTAAATATATATATTTAAAATTTTTATTTATTTTCCGATTGCACAGGATGTTTTTAAAAAGCTGTGTGCACCCATTGGACTTGATTTCGGAAGTGTAAATCTAATACAGGAGATCAAGTCAAGCAACGATAACAACTTACAAGTTGTTGAAAGAACTCTTAGGCATTTGGGGGTTCATAATTGAAAGGGTTGTTTGCTATATCTAGTGTAATGGGCAGCGGCGTACTTGTTCGACCGTTCGATGATCTCGAAACTTTACATACAAATTTCCATTAATACCCCTTCATCGTTGGACGGTGGCGATCGTTGATATTATTGCCGGCCCCCCATAATTTCGTCTACGGAGAAAAATTGTAAGGCCTAGTAACCAAACTAATTTGTTCCTAGGCCTGTAAAATCGTTTCTAGGCCACCGTTCGATGATCTCGAAACTTCACATACAGATTTCCATTAATACCCCTTCATCATTGGACGGTAGCGATCGTTGATATTATTGCGGGCCCCCCATAATTTTGTCTACGGAGAAAAACTGTAAGACCTAGGAACCATTCCTAGGTCCAAACTAATTTGTTCCTAGGCCTGTAAAATCTTTCCTAGGCTCAGGGGTTTTTCATCACCACGTCATCAGTATTGACACGTGTTAAGAAGGAACTAAGCCTAGGACGTTCAAGGCCTAGGACTCGGTACTTTAAGCTTATGAATAACTCCTAGGCCCATGATGGATTTAATTTCGATTTAAATATATTTTTTTGAAATTTTTATATTTTTTTCCGATTGCACGGAATGTTTTTAAAAAGCCGTGTGCACCCATTGGACTTGATTTCGGAAGTGTAAATATAATACGGGAGATCAAGTCAAGCAACGATAACAACTTACAAGTTGCTGAAAGAACTCTTAGGCATTTAGGGGTTCATAATTGAAAGGGTTGTTTGCTATATCTAGTGTAATGGACAGCGACGTACTTGTTCGACTGTTCGATGATCTTGAAACTTCACATACAGATTTCCATTAATACCCCTTCATCGTTGGACGGTGGCGATCGTTGATATTATTGCGATCCCCCCATAATTTCATCTACGAAGAAAAACTGTAAGGCCTATGAACCATTCGTAAGCCCAAACTAATTTGTTCCTAGGCCTATAAAATCTTTCCTAGGCATAGGGGTTTTTCATCGCCACGTCATTAGTATTGACACGTGTTAAGAAGGAACTAATCCTAGGACGTTCAAGGCCTAGGACTTGGTACTTTAAGCTTATGAATAACTCCTAGGCCCATGGTGGATTTAATTTCGATTTAAATACATATTTTTGAAATTTTTATCTTTTTTTCCGATTGCACAAGATGTTTTTAAAAAGCCGTGTGCACCCATTGGACTTGATTTCGGAAGTGTAAATATAATACGGGAGATCAAGTCAAGCAACGATAACAACTTACAAGTTGCTGAAAGAACTCTTAGGCATTTAGGGGTTCATAATTGAAAGGGTTGTTTGCTATATCTAGTGTAATGGGCAGCGGCGTACTTGTTTGACCGTTCGATGATCTCGAAACTTCACATACAGATTTCCATTAATACCCCTTCATCGTTGGACGGTGGCGATCGTTGATATTATTGCGGCCCCCCCCCCCCCCCCCCCATAATTTCGTCTACATAACTAATTTGTTCTTAGGCCTGTAAAATCTTTCATAGGCTCAGGGATTTTCATCGCCACGTCATCAGTATTGACACGTGTTAAGAAATAACTAAGCCCAGGACGTTCAAGGCCTAGGACTCGGTACTTTAAGCTTATGAATAACTCCTAAACTCATGGTGGATTTAATTTCGATTTAAATATATATTTTTGAAATTTTTTTTTTTCCAATTGTACTGGATGTTTTTAGAAAGCCATGTGCACCCATTGGACTTGATTTTAGAAATGTAAATCTAATACGGGAGATCAAGTCAAGCAACAATAACAACTTACAAGTTGCTAAAAGAACTCTTAAGCATTTAGGGGTTCATATTGAAAGGGTTGTTTGCTATATCTAGTGTAATGGGCAGCGACATACTTGTTCGACCGTTCGATGATCTCGAAACTTCACATATAGATTTTCATTAATACCTCTTCATCGTTGGATGGTGGCGATCATTGATATTATTGCGAGCCCCCCATAATTTCATCTACGAAGAAAAACTATAAGGCCTAGGAACCATTCCTAGGCCCAAACTAATTTGTTCCTAGGCCTATAAAATCTTTCCTAGGTTCAGGGGTTTTTCGTCGCCACATCATCAGTATTGACACGTGTTAAGAAGGAACTAAGCCCAGGACGTTCAAGGCCTAGGACTCGATACTTTAAGCTTATGAACAACTCCTAGGCCCATGGTGGATTTAATTTCGATTTAAATATATATTTGAAATTTTTATTTTTTTTCCGATTGCATAGGATGTTTTTAAAAAGTCGTGTGCACCCATCGAACCTAATTTCGGAAGTGTAAATCTAATACGGGAGATCAAGTCAAGCAACGATAACAACTTACAAGTTTGTGAAAGAACTCTTAGGCATTTAGGGGGTTCATAATTGAAAGGGTTGTTTGATATATCTAGTGTAATAGGCAGCGACGTACTTGTTTGACCGTTCGATGATCTCGAAACTTCACATACAGATTTTCATGAATACCCCTTCATCGTTGGATAGTAGTGATCGCTGATATTATTACAAGCCCCCCATAATTTCAATTTAAATATATTTTTTAAAAATATTTATTTATTTTTCCGATTGCACAGGATGCTTTTAAAAAACAATGTGCACCCATCGGAATCGATTTCGAAAGTGTAAATCTAATACAGGAGATTGATTCAAGTAACAAGAACACCTTACAAGTTTTTGAAAGAACTTTTAGACACTTAGGGGTTAATATTTCATAAGGCCTAAGAGAATTGTTCCAAAGCCTAAGAGAATTGTTCCCGAGCCTAAGAGAATTGTACCTAGGCCTTTACAATTTGTCACATGTTTTTTATTTTTTTCACAGTGAATTTCATAATTATAAGAATTTTAAGAATTTTATTTAACTAATTTAATACTTGGTACATTTAAATATGTCACAAAATATTCCTAAGCTCATGGCATCCATTATCTTATATCAATCAATCATAGGCTCAAAGCATACATGCATTAATTCTCAGCAGAAAATTCCTAGGCTAATTGCATCCATTCCCAGGCTTATTTCAATCAATCATAGGTTAAAAAACATACATGCATTAAATCCCAACAGATAATTCTTAGGCTCATGACATCCATTCCTAGACTTATATCAATCAATCTTAGGCTCAAAAGCATACATGACATTCATTCCCAGGCTTATAACGATTAATCATAAGCTCAAAAGTATACATACATGTATTCCCAGTAGATAATTCCTAGGTTCATGGCATCCATTCCCAGGCTTATATCAATCAATCTTAAACTCAAAAGCATACATGACATTCATTACTAGACTTATATCAATCAATCATAGGATCAAAAACATACATGCATTAATCTTGATCTGTTCTGATCAATCTTTAGAGTAATGAAGAAATATTACACAAACTGGCAAAAGAATACATAACCAAATAATTTCATAAAGATTAAGAAGTTAAACGGTACATCATGTGATTAAAAAATAGAAATATTGAACTGTGTTTGACAATAGAAGGTAGATTCGGTGTGTTTTTCTTCAGGTTGATGGTGGAATATTAAATTCCATCAACTTCTTCTGCATATTTTCAACAGGTTGGTACAGTCCATTGAGTTCATTGTCCCTTGCTTCGATCTGAACATTTAAATTGATAATTTCAGCTTCAAGATTATGAAATTTCCCCATAAAAACAATATAATCAGCACTTAGTCGAAAATGAAATTTAGCATGTGGTCGTAAATACTCATACTGTTTCCTTCCATTTACACTTGTAACCAAGGCTTAAGGGAATTGTTCCTAGGCCTCAGAAAATTCTTCCTGTGCTTAGTGAAAAGTCACCTTTACATTTAAAATGAATATTTTACATTTAAAATCAACCATTGTAACTTAAAACTGAACAGTCATTTCCATTGAACAATGAACATGCCTAAGAGAATTATTCTCAGGCCTAAGAGAATTGTTCTCAGGCCTAAAAGAATTGCACCCAGGCCTAAGAGAATTTTATTTAACTAATTTTAACTTCAAGATTCTGAAATTTCCCCATCAAAATAGTATAATTAGCACTTAGTCGAAAATGAAATTTAGCATGTGGTCGTAAATACTCATACTGTTTCCTTCCATTTACACTTGTAACCAAGGCTTAAGGGAATTGTTCCCAGGCCTCAGAAAATTCTTCCTATGCTCAGTGAAAAGTCACATTTACATTTAAAATGAATATTTTACATTTAAAATCAACCATTGTAACTTAAAACTGAACAGTCATTTCCATTGAACAATGAACATGCCTAAGAGAATTGTTCCCAGGCCAAAGAGAATTGTTCTCAGGCCTAAAAGAATTGCACCCAGGCCTAAGAGAATTTTATTTAACTAATTTAATAGTTTGTACAGTTAAATATTATTTAATTTATTAATAATAATATCACATCTAAAAAAAAATTAAAAAAACGAGGTTGTAAACTTTCCCAGGCACAAAATATTCTCATGCTAAACATTCCCAGGCTGTAGACATTCCTATGCTCATGACATCCATTGTCAGGCTTAGAGCATCTCCAATGCAATGTTAAATCACTGTGCTAATTTTGGCATATGCTAAATTTAGTATAAAGTAAAAAAAGTATACTCCAATGCAATGCTAAAAGTTGTGCTAAATTTGACATATGCTATAAACTGTGTCAAATTTGGCATAGACATAAATTTAGCATAGGCATTTACCAAATTTGGCATAGCAATAAATGCAGCCGTATTTATTGACTTTTTAATTTTAAATAATAAAAATTTAACAGAGTTTGTAAGGAAAATTGAGATTAAAATAATTCTAAGAAAATATTTGAATGTATTGATTGTATTTATTGACTTTTATAATTTTAAATAATAAAAAAAAAAATAGCATATCAAATATAATTTTGTGTGGGAGTACAATGCTAAAATGATGTGTCAAATATAACATTTTACTATATTTCGTGTCAAATTTGGCATTGACATTGATATTGACATATGCATTGAAGATGGTTTTATATCGATCAATCACAAACTCAAAAGCATATATGCATTAATTCCCAACTGATAATTCTAAGGCACATGTCATCCATTACCAGGCTTATAACAATTATTTATAGGCTCAAAATCATACAAGCATATACAAACATTAATTCTCAGGTTCATGCCATTTATTACCAGGCTTATAACAATCATTCATAGGCTCAAAATCATACATGCATCTACAAGCATTAATTCCCAGGCTCATGGAATCTGTTACCAAGCTCAAAAGCATACATGCATTTACAAACATTAATTCCCAAGCATTAAGTCAAAGCTAGCAACTTGTCATAAGCTATAACTGAATATGAGACTGAACTGAAAGTACAAATTTAAGTAGTCCAATCAATCATAGGTTCAAAAGCATACATGCATTAATTTCCAGCAAATAATTCCTAGGCTTATGACATCCATTACCAGGCTTATATTAATCAATCATAGGCTCAAAAGCATTCATGCATTAATTCCTCAAAAGCATACATGCATTAATTCCCAGCTGATAATTCCTAGGCTCATGACATCCATTCTCAGGCTTATATCAATTAATCATAGGCTCAAAAGCATATATGCATTAATTCCCAGCAAATAATTCTTAAGCTCATGGCATCCATTCCTAGGTTTATATCAATCAATCATAGGCTCAAAAGCATACATGCATTAATTCCTTAAAAGCATACATGCATTAATTCCCAGCTAATAATTCCTAGGCTCATGGAATCCATTTCCAAGCTTATATCAATCAATCATAGGCTCAAAAGCATACATGTATTAATTCCCAACAGATAATTTCTAGGCTTATGGCATCCATTCCTAGGTTTATATCAATCAATCATAGGCTCAAAAGCATACATGCATTAATTCTTTAAAAGCATACATGCATTAATTCTTTAAAAGCATACATGCATTAATTCCCAGCTGATAATTCCTAGGCTCATGGCATCCATTTCCAAGCTTATATCAATCAACCACAGGCTCAAAAGTATACATGTATTATATCAATCAATCATAGGCTCAAAAGCATACATGTATATTAATTCCCAGTAGATAATTCCTAGGCTCATGGCATCCATTCTTAGGGTTATATCAATCAATCATAGGCTCAAAAGCATACATGCATTAATTCCTTAAAAGTATACATGCTTTAATTCCCAGCTGATAATTCCTAGGCTCATGGCATCCATTCTTAGGTTTATATCAATCAATCATAGGCTCAAAAGCATACATGTATTAATTCCCAGTAGATAATTCCTAGGCTCATGGCATCCATTCCTAGGCATATATCAATCAATCATAGGCTCAAAAGCATACATGCATTAATTCCTAGCTGATAATTCCTAGGCTCATGACATCCATTCTCAGGCTTATTTCAATCAAGCATAGGCTCAAAAGCACACATGCATTAATTCCCAACTGATAATTCCTAGGCTCATGGCATTCATTCACAGGTTTATATCAATCAATCATAGGTCAAAAGCATACATGCATGTATTCCCAGCTGATAATTCCTATGCGCATGGCATCGAATATTTTGTACATAAGCAATCACTTGCAAGTGCACATTATGTCATAATGAAAATGCAAAGAATATAAGAACTTTAATTTTAATTTCGTACAAACAAGCAATGATTAACATACAAAAACACTACACGTCCAAATTGTGTTTGTCGGAATATACACAAGAAACATGTATCAACTTTGCAAAACAGCCGCATAAAGCTGACCTCTCCATGGAAATTTTCACGACTAGAAACTAAAGCACTCCCTAAACCCACCACCCTCTTATCATGTATGTTATAGTTCAAACAAACATGATTTAATTTCTCAATTTATTTCCTAGTATTCAAGTTCTACAAGATCCACACGACATATAAGGTCATGAATTCAATCATAATCAGTAAAAGAACTATCTAAAACATATTTAGATTAGTAGACATGAACATCTAGAAATGCTAGAATATCAGAGCTATCCTTAAAATTGTGAAAAACCATCTAGTAATATACAGACAACCAAAAATCAGTACCTCCATGAAACTTTTGTAAACAGCAATGAATAACCAAAGCACAACCGGGTGCCCTTCATCAACAAAAATTCCAGTGCTCACTAAAACTGAAATATTTAAACAAACTACTACCTTGTAAACAAGACTAGCACTACTGAGTTTCGTAGAGAACCCGTGCCCAAAAATCTCCTCAAACCCCTTTTGATGTATAAACAAACCCATGCCCAAAGTGTAGAATTCTCAAACAAACCTTGTTAATCAGCCCATCATCAATCACAGCGCTGCTGATCTTTTTAAAAAGCTCATAAAGTGCCTTAATTTCACTCACACTGACTGCATCCAACTCAGCAAAATAACAACAATATTCAGCAGAATGATTAATTAGCTCTTTCCAAATGAATTTTAAATGGTGAATAACTAGAATGAGCAGAGAAATTTAAAAACTACAGCATCTGTGATTACAGTTATAATAATCACCTTGTTTCCTACATTCATGGCATTTTAGATCTTTGTGTCACAAGTCTCACTTGAAAAATCAAGCAAGATACATGACCAGACAATGGCAATGATGGCATCTCTCCAACAATAAATCATATACTAGTAAAGTCATGAAAAACAATAAGTTAATAGCATACACACGGTCTCTCTAGCAAGAACTTCGGGATCTTCAAGGCCTCTTGATTGTCTATACAAATCAAATCACAGCACCGCAGTAGAGAAGCACATGCATGCTTAACTTCCTCTATGCATTGCAACATGATATTCTCAACACATCAAAACACTCCATAACTGTACAGCACACAAAAGGGAGTTAGAAATGTTATTCAGTTGTCCTACACATTTAGAATCACATCTGTATGCAAAGAAAGAACAAAGTACACCTTTTAACCATTTCCTGTTTCTGCTTAACTGCCAAGTTTTTTTTTTTTTTTAAAGATGGTGCACTCAAACCTGTTACCTACGACTTCAAAATGAAACCAAATTCCCTCAGTGCCTAACACAATAACTTATTCAAAAGCTGAAAAATGGTAAGATGTACTTTTAAGAGGGCATAACAACAAACAAATTATATAAAGAAGGAAACATTTATTGCAACACCAACGAAACACAAACACATCAATCAATTCTTACGGAGTTAATAACGATAAGGAAAATTAATTACATGAACTACGAAAGTCACAAGAGTTGCAAATAACTGTTAACATATACTTTACAGGTCGAATTCAGCTAATTGAACACATCAATGTACCCTTTTTCCCATGAAAAAAGGATTACAACTTACTATTTCATTCTTCATATTAATTCTCATATTACAAAGTTTCAAAAACTAAGCTAGCAATGAAGAAATTAGAAATCCAAAACAAAACTGCGCACCAGATGTAAATTTAATTAAATAGTATACTAAACTTATTTTCTAACTCCAAACAAATTACTATGAACATCTAGCGATAGAGATTCTCTATAAAAATAAATAAAAATGCAACTTTGCATCAATATTCACATAGAAAAAGGCAAAGCAAAAATAATAAAAATCAAAACTTGAACATCATAAATAATATTGGCATCGATTTGAAGATGAAAAGTTACGATCACAAAGATCCTACTCCAGTTCCTTAATGTGATAATGTGCTGCTCTAGGTTGTTGAACAAAAGGGAAAAGAAGTCCATATCAATCAATCTAAATGCAAGAGATCTTATCAGTTCATGTCAACTTGGAATATGAAGCTCATCAGAACCTGTGATAATTATAATTATAACTCTCAACTACACTAAAAAAGACATTGAGTTTCCATTTAAGTATAAATATAACAATTCCCTTTGCCAGGAAAATTGATTGATAATTCATTAGTGCCATGAGTGAAAACGTAAATAATGCATTTACAACTCACTTGAGATATTGAAGGGTCATATTCTTAAGAAGGGATGGATGTCGCAGAACAAGGTTTCTCCACTCCTCCTTGTCAATCTTCCCATCATGTTTTGTATCAGCTTCCTCAAAGGTCTAAAACAAAGTTTAAAAGTTTAGCATGTCAAACTAATTTACGCTTTTAAGTAAGAAAAACAGTAGAACTGAAAAAGATAATTCAGTTTGAGCTACAGAAACTTGAAAACCGAATGAAACTAATCACAAGCCAAAAATCCCATAACAAAAAAAGTTTCAATTTTTCAATCAAAGAGAAAAGTGGGCACCTTCGAATCGCAGGTGTGAATGATTTGCGCATTGGAGAACTTGTCAGTGAGGCGAATCATGAAGCAGCCGAGGGCCTCGTCGCAGTGGAAGTTGATGTACCTGAAGAGGTAGACCAGAGCAGCGGCGGTGCACGTGAGCAAGAGGAAGTCGACCGCCAGCGGAGGATGAGGGTCTGAGAAAGAACACCCAGTCGCTTTAGAGAGAAAAAATGATGAAATCAGAACAAGGAGGAGGTCGATGAGAGCAGAGGAGGAGCGTTAGAGGAAGAATGGGAGACGAGTGGCGGAGGATGAGTCACTGGAGACGAGCGGTGATGAGAGTGGTTTGGGTGTAAAAGTAGTTGGCGGTATATGAATTGAATTGGAAAATTAGGGTTTCAGATAAAGTGATATTTGTGGGAAATTAGATTGGGGAGGGTAGTTTGGTAAACCTCAACAAGTTTTATTGAATAAATATTTAACAAGGGTATTTAGGGAAATTCCAAGTGAGGGGTCTTGAAGGGCAATGGGGTAAATGGGGTTGGCAAAGAGGCTATATATGCAAATTTTTTTTTTTTCCAATGGGCTATTTCCTAGGAAGTGAATGTTGGGAAAGGCTATTTTCTCTCATTTCCTCTTAATTTTGGTGCAAACATTTTGTTTTCACCTAAATTTCAATTAAATAGAAAATGTTAGGGATAATTATTCCGGTGGCAATTAATTGGGTCACAACTCACAACTATCAAAATGACCATTAGATGGGGAATTAACCATTTTTTGCGAACATTGTTACACAAATGACAATTCCATTATAACACCGTTAAGTTTTTCTAAAACTACTTTAGTGGCCATCAATTTGTTCACTTGGGGGTCGTTTGTTTTTTTGTCTGAAGAATGAATAGTCCTGAATTTTACTGAAGACTGAATAGTGACTGAAACCTGAATCTGAATAATAAGTTTTTTTTTTTTTTTTTTTTTTCCTCACATCTGAATGTACTGTCAACATGTTTGTTTTTTACAAATAAAATTGTCTGAAAAGAAGTAATTTTACATCTATACCCAAAACAATCCAAAAATAATAATTATGTATATATGAACACATATGATCATAATCTTCTTCTTCAATTACAAACAAACTTTATTTTTACTAAGAAAAGAAAATGTTTTTTTTTTAAAAAAAAATAAAAAAAAATAAAAAGGGGAGCAGAAAAACTCACATAAAACACTCTAAAAAAAAATAATATATAAATACATCACCCTAATATCATAACAAAGTATTGATATTAAATACCAATATGAGAAGTGATTAGGGTTCTTTTTTATTTATTTTTAAAGCTCTTTAAAATGAGCAATATATTAAAATAAATATTTCTATACAATATATAATTATGATTAAATTGGAAATATATTATATATGGAGGATAGTATCTGAAGAAAAGATTTTAGATTGCATTTAATGCAATTCAGTGATTTACAATTAAGTGAAAAGTCAGGATTTTTTACTTTTTATTTTAAGTTGTTTTTTAGTATTTTTAAGTTGTTTGACCACTTAGAAAAACAAACAAAACAACTTAATAATTATGATTCAGACCCATTAAGTCTTAAGTGAAAAAAACAAAATGGCTATTATAATCTTCTTTTTTTTCCTTCAGAATTACTTTAGTTGTTATCCATTTGGTCAATTGGTATCAAATGACCATTATAATTGTTCTACTTTTTTTAAAATTACTTTATTAGCCATCCATTTGGTTAGTGGTATCAAAACAAATTTCCAACGGAAGATTTGATGTGTGTTGCAGATCCGAAACCAACCTTAGACAACGATGATTCTGGGTATGCGTAAAAGGTTGCACAACTTCTTCTGTAACGACACCGTTTTTGAAGAGAAAGAGAGAGAATG
Source organism: Acer campestre (assembly GCA_954870605.1). Lineage (NCBI taxonomy): Eukaryota > Viridiplantae > Streptophyta > Magnoliopsida > Sapindales > Sapindaceae > Acer > Acer campestre. The sequence continues at coordinate 14,992,675 of OX940811.1, read as the reverse complement.
AGAATGGATTTGGAGGGGTTGGAGGAAGAGACACGACACTTAGCAGACAATAAGGAGAAATAAAATAATAATAATAATAATAATAATAGTGTTTTCAAGTGGCACTAGACTACTAAAGTGGTTTCGTTTGACAAAAAATAAAATAATAAAATCGAGAGACGTAAGAGGAGAGAGTCCAGATTCATGATTTGTATTGGTATTGCAAGGGGGTTACTTCTTCCATCTTCCACGTTCAACTGCTATTGTACATCGCAGATCCAAACTATTTCTTTTAAATTTACCAAAAATAATAAAATCGAGCAAATACACTTCTCAAATTTGGGTGATACTGCCAGACAAATATAATTAAATGTTATTCCATAATTAATATTTTCTGGATTTCAATGTAACTCTTTTTTTTTTTCCTTCTGAAAAAACATCATGCTGAATCATTTTCCGGTCTATTTTCAACGTAATTCAAATAAATTAAGAATGGTGCTATTGGCACACCCCCTACTGATCTATTTATGTCCCACTTGTTTAAATTTTGATTTAATTAAATAAAATTAAATGTTTTTATTAATATATTTTATTTATTTTCAAAACTACCATTTTGCTTATTTTTCAAACTTAATAAACCCTATCTCTAATATATCTATATCATATCTCTTTATCTCTGGTATCATCTATCTCTCACCTCCCATGAACAAATTTATTTATTTATTTATTTTATTTTTTTTTAACATCAAACTTTATAGAAAAGGCTAGGAAATTACAAGATAAAGAACAAACAAACAACCTCAAGAAAAGAGCAAAGAACAGAGCAGCCCTAGACAAAACACATAGAAGAAAAAAAAAATGAAACAACCCACAAACAAAATGAAACAAGAAGCAAAGAGCAAGTATTTGTTATGGTTATCATCATTTTACTTTCAGATTCTAAATGAGTAATGAAATTAAATAATAATTAATATCTCATTTGTCCAATGCACCCCGAGTGTTTGATTTATTGTTTAAATAAGAGCTAGTACAAGTATTTTTAGGGTTTAAGAGTTATCAAGAAAAAGATTAAAAGAATGTTTTTTTTTGTTTTTTTTTTTTTGGAATGTGGGGTTTTATTAGATTTACTTTATAGATTTTTTTTTCTTTAAATTGTATATCTTTTTTAGTAATTTTGATAAAGGAAAAGAAATAATACTAAATAATTTAAAAAGTTGGGCATAAATAGATCATTAGGGGGTGTGCCAATAGCACCACTCATAAATTAAATATAAATACATTTGACTTAGATTCCATATCTACCCTCACAATATTGGAAAGAAATCCAACAGATATGGAACAAATTTAACGGTAAACTTAACGGAGTTTGACAGAATATTCTTTAGTGTAAAAAATTTCGCCAAAAATTGCTATTTTAAAACTAATTCTCCATCCAATGACCATTTTGATAGTGGTGACTGGTGACTCAAATTGATAGCTACAGGGGTAATTATCCCAAAATTTTACTATTATCTTCGGGGCGGAGACAATTCAATTCAGGCCCACTAGGGGCTTGAGCCGGCCCAAAAAAATTTCTTATTTTTTTAAATAATTGTTTTTAGACTTGAATTTTTCAACCGATTTATCATTGTTTAATAAATTGTTTTTATTTTTTTCTTGTTGAAAGATCAATTGTTATTATTATTATTATCAAATTTTTTAAATTTTAGTATGAAATAAAATTTATACCTCGCCACAATTATCTATCTTTTAAAAAAGGAATTTGAGTATTTATTTTTAAATATGACACGTCCATGTTGTCGGGATCTAATGATATCAACTACAATAATAGATTTATAGACAAGATGGGGTTGGTCTAATGGTTTGCTCCTCACACCTACTTATGAGGTTGTGGATTTGAATTTATCCATCTCCCTAAATTCTGAATTATCGCAATATTAAAAAAAACCACTACTACAACCATGTCCCGAAATTCGATATGGAGGAATTTATCCACACTTCACAATTTAATGTTCAAAGATGAAACTCGAAGTGAAAGGGAGAGTGTGTAATAAACTAATAATATATAACTCGGCCATGAGGTCCACGACCCTCTTCCAATCAGGCACAATGATTTAAGGTAAATTGATAATGATAAAACTCTAGTGCAACCATCAGCATACCACATTTATTAGACAAATCCAGGTGTTTTTGCACCAAAAACCTCTTTTAAATTATATAACTTGTTTATGTAAAAATACAATGAAATTCAATTAATCAAAATAGGCCTTTACATTTTGTTCTGTTTTTTATTATTATTATTATTATTATTTTTATTTTAATTGTATAATGAAGCGAAGGAGTCAATGGTGCTTTGTTAAAAAGAAAAATAAATCTTCTCAAATAAAATAAAATAAAATAAAATAAATAAATTATATATCATCATTATCTTAAAGAGTAGAAGAAGAATGATGTGTACCAAATACACAAGAGAAGAATTTGAAAGAAATAGAAGAATTTAGATAAAAACAGGGAAATGTTATTTCATATATTTCAACATAAAAACTCAATTACAATTGCAATCAGCTTTATATAGAGGCTAATGACTTCGAATGAGCAATAAAGAAACAATAAATAATAACTATAAACCAACTAAGCCAAATAATAGGGACATGCTCCACTAACAACAAATGTGAAGATGTTTCTCTCGATCACCACTCACAAACGTGGTCATGACAGACATGAACATTCCCATGTATCCCTTCTTTATTGCATCAACCGCTAACAAACAAATAACTATAAACAATCCTAAGATTAAGTCCTTCCCCTTTCTTGCACATATCAAAGAACTCTCTATTGTCAGTTTGTCACCGACTTAATGAGAAACAACAATGAAGAAGGATCTGCTTACAGCATTTATAAGAAGATATGTGATCCAAAATTGTAGTCTCTTCCAAGAGAACAAATAGAACACAGGCAATTCTAAAACCAACTTTGGTCTCCACATATAGAACATAAACACAGATTAAAGAGGGTTTGAATACATCTTAAGCAATACATCCATCAATAATTTTTAGACCTGAGCTCAATTCCTTCAACAATGAGGCCACCCTTAGTGCTGATTCCATCAAAATCAAATAGACTGCAAACCACAACTCCATCGTCTCCATGTTCATTGAAGAACTCACCCATCTCAATCTCCATCCACCCATCTCCTCTCCGTTGATAGGGTCGAGGCAAACTATTTCGCGGAGGATCTAGCACCACTTTCTTATTCCTTCTTGTTTCACTCTTGCTTCCTTCCGGGTAAACGCTCAGCTCTATAGGCCTGCTTTCAAATCCACGTCTAGAATTTGCAAACTTGAACACTAGGTAAGCTACATAGTTGGTTTCTGAGGACAAAATTTTGGTCTCTAACCGTCCTTTAACATCAAGCCAAAACACATACTTGAGTTCAGCCACTTCTGCAAATCTGAAAATGCATTCAACATCAATATGAGAAAGTAAAATGATATTGATATATAAGTTTGTTTTACGATAAAGGTTTTGGGTTCGAATCTAATCACTTGATCATTATATTTGTCTTCAATATTTAATAAGTGCATTTTTCCTGTACTTGGACTTGCCCCATGTAGCAAGCACATTGCACAAGTTTTAAATCTTTATAATAGTATTTAAATTTACAGACTTTCAAATCAATTAGTGGTACCAAGATTGATTAGAGTGTTTTTGAAACTAGTAATTAAGTAATTTTGATAGATATACCTTAATTTTGATTAAGGTATATCTATCGAGAGCTTCTTTGAAAAGCATTCCAAATACCTTAATTTTGCAAACCAAAAGAACTCTTTTAATTATTTTCAATCCAAAAGCTATAGAATAAACATAAAAAATTAAAAAAAATTACTGTTCAAGAACACTTTTGAAAAAGCATATATAGCCAGAAACCCTATATATATAATATTTCTCTAATCATGACGGTCCTAATTTTATAATTTCAAGACGTCCAATCTCAACCACACATTCACAGTGGGTCTACAACCCCACATTAACAAATACCCACACCCAATATGAACCACACCTAATATGAACGTGTGGCTGTAGTTGAATGTCCGTAACTTATAATTTCAGGACGTTTATACTATAGAACCACCCTATATATATAGAAAGAGAGTGAGTGTGACAACTGAACATACCTGGACTCCGGAAGCAATCTTTGATCTGTCCATGTCCAATAATTAGGTTCATCTCCCCAAGCAATTGAAAGCTTTCTTGCCCCAACCATATAACATTTTTTCCCACTCTCTTTATTTAAAGAAAAACTCTGTGCAAAAGAATATTACTTTATCACATTTTTCTACATCATATGAGAAGAGATTTGACCTAATTCAGATATGATTGGTAATTCTATTTGACATGTGAGTTTTTGCTTATCAAGGTACCGTTGTTGACGAGAAGATGATTATCGCAAAGATAAAAGTAAAGATCCTTCTTAGGCAAAGAAACCAACGTTGTTGTTGTTGACGAAGAACTGGAAATGATCTGCTGGTAATCAGATGGCAGAAATGTCTCCCAAACGGCATCAGAATCCACAGCTGATTTGAAGGCAGGGGACACCACCGACGATCTGCAAGCATCTCGAGGCGACGTGAAGGAGATGATACGGGAGATGCATTCTTCCGGCAGAACAACACATATGTCCATTTTTCCTCCTTCTGGTTTTCGGTGAGGATGTTTATCGATATATACCAAGACTTGGTAGTTAAGCAATTTCAGTCAAAGCAACAAGGGGTGTAGTGAGGATGTTTATCGATATATACTAGGACTTGGTAGTTAAGCAATATAAGTCAAAGCAACAAGGGTAGCATTATTGCAATAGTTGACTATTTTTAAGGTTTTAATAGGTGATGTCAATTTAGATACCTTCCTCGACAAGTTTTCACCGGTATTTAACCAAGTGATAGAATTTAATTTTGGGTTAAATTTGGGGCTAAAATTTTGTTACCTTTCTTTAAGTCGCTAACAGGGTGTAGCTCAGCTGGTAGATGGACGAACCTAGGGCTTGGGCAAATGACTCCAAAGTCAGCGGCTTAAAAAAAATACTTAGTCATGAATTAATAGATATTGTCAAATAATAATAATAATAATAATAAGCCAAGGAGGTGCACCTCACCACTAAAATATCACACAAAGTGAACCAGTATCTGTCTTGAATTAGTGTTGTTTGTATTGCTAAAAAACAATCTGGTTCGAATTTGGAAGAGATATAAAAATAATAAATAGAAACGTATCTATCTTGTGTGAATTAGTGATATTTGTATTGCTAAAAAACAATCTGGTTCGAATATGCAAGAGACATAAAAACAATAAATAGAAATAGCACATTAGAGAAATCGACGCCCGTGTTTCACATATAGCAATTATCTCTTAGGATACAACGATTTAACAGTGGTAATGCAAAGCACGAACCACTCTCAGCAAACTCAAATCAAGTTTAAACTTACCAATCACTCAGAAAGAGAAGAATGAGAAGAGAGAATAATATGCTTTGTAATTTCGTAATTTTCTGGAATGTTTGATTATAAGGAATAGACTAAGGTTTAAATAGACAACCTAATCGATCAGTAGGATTGATATACTTGATAATCACGGTTTTAATGATGGAGGAAATTAATTAGGAAATAATCTCTAAAAGATCTATTCCTAATTAAACACTGATTTCGATTACTTAGTGATCAAGTAAGTATTAGAATCCAAAATAGAAATTAACCTTATTGGAAAAGAAATTAAAATTCTTTCCTTATCAATAAAACACTGACTTAGGAAAAAAGAAATTTAAAATATTAGTAAAAAGTCGGTTGTACTCTCATGGTCCAATTGGTGCGACATTCGTGTACGCAGGTCGCGCCCACATACGAGAGAGAGACTCAATTTTTCATTCATCCATTAACCGTTTTGTGAGTTGAGTATACCATTTCAAAGCTCTCACGGAGGAGAATTCAAATATAATTTGATCTTCCATTTTCATGGAATCAATCGTACCCAAATGGCCAAATAATGCTTTCAAAACGTTTGTTCATCACAAAATTACCAACAATCACTACCGTCTTTACTTAATATTAAGATAAGACAAACAAAAATTGAGGAGGTGCAACAGTATTGTCTTTACTTAATATTAAGAAAAGACAAACAAAAGTCAAGCAGGTGCACCTCACCACTAAAACATCACACACATGCAGTGAACCAGTAACTGTCTTGTGTGAATCAGTACAGTCTTTACTTAATATTAAGATCCATTGAAACACTAACAAGTTATTGAAAAAACTACAATGGACTAATACTGTTTTTCTTTAATGTTCAGATAAGACTGACAAAATTTGAGAAGGTGCACATACACTGAAACATTAATAACTTATTCAGAAATCTAAAACACGGTGGAAAAAAATGAAGAAGAGAAAATTGAAAATTGACTATCAAATTGAACTGGGAGTCCAGATGTAAAAACTAGAAATAAAGACAGGACAGCAACACTAAAACAACTTTAGTCTTTTGTCTTTAATTAAAAGTAGCACTTTATGCTCACCAAGAGAGCTTGAATACATCTTAACACTGGTTTTTTTCACAAAGTATTTGTGTATATTACCTGATTTACTTGTACCTATCAACCATTTCTTGGCCTGAATTCAATTCCTTCGACAATGAATCCACGTTTAATGTTGAACTGATCAAAATCAAATAGAGTAGACACCACCGTTCCATCATCTCCATTGTCATTGAAGAACCCACCCATATCAATCTCTGACCACCCATCTCCTCTGTCAGGATTCAGGAGTAAGTCGAGGCATATCTTCTGGAGGATTTAGAAACACCCCACGGCCTACGCCGTTGAGGACCCTCACTTCCTTCAAAGTGAACACTCAACTCTATAGGTCTTGTTCGAAGCCCATGATTAGACTTAGCAAACGAAAACACAAAGTAGACTGCATAGGTGGTATTTGGTGATAGAATTTTCGTGTCTATTGTCCCCTGACATTGAGCTACCACACATAATTGAGTTCACATACTTCAGAGATTGATATGGGACGGGGATGGGTTTTATACTCCCCACCCCACCCCTCCCCTCCCCTCCCCGTTTAAAATAATAAACTTTGTTAAACTATATAGTTTCAAAGAAAAGAAATATATATAAAAATATATTAACCCTAACTTTACATCTCTATTTAACATAAAATGACAAAACAAAATACTATTTTTTTTTTTAAAAAAAAAAAAAAAAAACCTAATCTCTAACTGCAACTATAATCTTCAAAAAACTCAACATTCATTGTTCATTGCTTTAACTTCGGCAACGAAAGGACAAGCAGTAAGTTTCATTCTCTAATAACTTTTAAAATTAAAAATTCAATAACAACATTTTTTTTTTCAAGTTCATTACTTTAATAATCTCCAAGTTTATGAGATGATTTTTAATAGTTTCTTGGAATTACTTATTACTTTATATACTGTATCATATTCAATATTTATATATTCATTAATTATTATTTTAATAAATAATTTTGATAAATGGGATAAATGGGTGGGGATGGGGAAAGCATTCCCTGTTCTACCCTGCCCCGACCCAACCCGTTCCATCTATGGTGGAGTTTTATGAGGGAATGAGTTTTCAAAAAATAAATGGGGTGGGGTGTGGGGAAGGTCACTCCGACCCAAACCCGCCTTGTTGCCATCCTACCCAAATCTGATGCTCAAATGATGTGATAATATTATAATTCATTCATTTAAATTGTATGTGTAATGCTACTTTGCCCAAATTTGATGCCCAAATCTGGTACCCAAATGATGTGGCAATACCCTAATCCATACATTTAAAGAGTGAATTTTAGCTCACCCACACTAACTAAGGTGAACCATTACCACCCATTTCAGGTGTTGACACGTGTCTTAAACTTAACCTAAAGTCCAAAGTTAACCCAAAGTTAACTCAAAGTTTGGGACATGTGTCAACACTTGGAGGGGGTGGTAATGGTTCACCCTGGTTAGTGTGGGTGAGCAAAAATGCACTCACATTTAAATCATGCAAATCTAATACAATTTAAATGAATGGATTATAGTATTGCCACATCATTTGAACATCATATTTGGACAAAGTAGCATTATTGAAATTGTATTATATTTGCATGATTTAAATGAATGGATTAGAGTGCTGCCACATCATTTGGGCACCAGATTTAGGCAAAGTAACATTACTCTTTCAATTAAATAGAAAATTTTACTATTATCTAAGGAGCTGAGCCAATTTAGGCCTCTAGGAAGAAACCTGAGTATTTTTTTTTTTTTTTTTTAAATCTGAAGTTAATTGAGTTAACGTCTGTCGATATCAACTACTATAATTACGATCCGAAATGCAATTCTTACTATAGGGGGTCTTCCCACACTCTGCGATTTACGATGTGTTTGGTAGGGAGGAAAGAAAATAAAAAGGATAGAAATATTTGGAGAGATAGAAAATATAGGGGAAAGAAAGGTTTCCCTTGAGCTATTTGGTAAGCAGGAAGGAAAGAAGAGATCTTTCATTTCCTTTCCTTTGTTTGGTACCATTGAGGAGAAGACAAATGATAGAAAATCTTTTTTATCAATTTTACTATTTTACCCTTACATTATAGTGAGAGGATTAAAAAAGATGGACAAATTTGTAATTTTATTTAAACCCAAAAATCATTCTCTCTTTTTTCTCCTTTTTCCGTCCACTTTTGAGAGGATTAAAATTAGTGGGTCCCACCCATAAAATTTTCCTCCCATTTTTCCTTCATACCAAATAACATACGTCCTCATTTTCTTCTCACTTTCCGTCCACCCTTTTTTTCCTCTCTATTTTCATCCCTACCAAACTCAATGTTAATGTGTATGGATGAATCTCGAAGTGAAAGGGAGAGTGCGTAATAATAGATAACGAGGCCATGAGGCCCACGATCGGCTTTCTAATAGGCACAGTGATTTATGGTAAAGTGATCATGATAAAACTCACGTGCAATTGTGCAACCATCAGCATACCACATTTATTAGACAAATCTAGGTGTTTTTGCAACAAGAACCTTTTTAAAATTATGAAATTAGTAGATAAGCTGAGGTTAGTCCGATGATATGCCTCTCACACTTAGTGTCCGTTTGAGGGAGTTTGTCTACTGGCTAAAAGAGCTTTTTTAATTAAAAAAACTCTTTTTAATTTTTTTTTTTTGTCGTTTGGTTGACACTCCAGTAGAGCTTTCAACGATTAAAAAAGCTGTTTTACGTCTACTTGGAGAAGCTCAAATTTTAGGCTTTTCCAAGTAGACTTTTTGAGTTTTTTTTAAAAAACATTAAAATCTCCAATATAACCCTATAATTTAATATTTGCTAGAGTATTTTGGTAATTCTTTCATTAAAAAAACTCTTTTTTAATTGACAACCAAACGACCAATGACTTTCATTTAAAAGCTCTACCTCTAAAAGATCCACTTCTAAAAGATCTACTGCAAAAAGATCTACTTGAAAAACTCTTCTAAACGTACTCTTACACTATGAAATTGTGTCTTTCTCCCTCCCATAAAAACCCCAAATTATTGTAATATTTCAAAAAAAAAAAAAAATTATAAAATTTGTTTATGTAAAAATAATATGAAATTCAATTAATCAAAGTTTGCCTTTACGGCTTTACATTTTGATTTTTTATTTTATTTTAAAAATTGTACAATGAAGCGAAGGAGTCAATGGCGCTTTGTTAAAAAGAAAAATAAATAAATTATATATCATCATCTTAAAGAGTAAAGGATGAACACTCTATTGTCAGTTTGTGACTGACTTAAAGAGAAAGAAGGATTTGCTTTCTTCTGCTTAGCAATTAGCATTGCTTATAGAATTTATAAGAAAGCTATGTGATCCAAAATTGTAGTTTCTTCCAAGAGAACAAATAGAACATAAAGGCAATAGCATTGGTGTCCACAAATTAAAGAGGGCTTGAATACATCTTAAGCAATAAAATGTTTAGTCACAAAATATTTGTGTATTTTAGTGATAGTTCCATTTATACATCTATCATTAAATTTTAGGCCTAAGCTCAATTCCTTCAACAATGAGGCCACCCTTTATATTTCCTTCAGGAAAATCAAATAGACTACAAACGACAATTCCATCATCTCCATGCTCATTGAAGAACTCACCCATCTCAATCTCCATCCACCCATCTCCTCTCCGTTGATAGGGTCGTGGCAAACTATTTCGCGGTGGATCTAGCACCACTCTCTTATTCCTTCTTGTTTCACTCTCGCTTCCTTCCAAGTGAACACTCAGCTCCATAGGCCTGCTTTCAAATCCATGCCTAGAGTTTGCAAACTTGAACACTAGGTAAGCTACATAGTTGGTTATTGAGGACAAAGTTTTGGTCTCTAACCGTCCCTTGACATCAAGCCACCACACATACTTGAGTTCAGCCACTTCGGCAAATCTGAAAATGCATTTGCATTCAACGTGATTATCAAGAATCACCATCAATATGAGAAAGTATAATGATATTTATATATAAGTTTGTTTTATGACAAGGTTCTGGGTTCGAATCTCCTCACTTGATCATTATATTTGTCTTAGATATTTATTAAGTGCATTTTTTCTGTGCTTGGACTTGTCCGATGTAGCAAGCACATTGATCATATGAGAAGTGTGTAATGTGTGTTAAATCTTTCTAAGGAGGTTTTGCCTACGAAAAAGCTATTAGCTCATATGGGGATTATTGAGAATGGCTTGTGTCCTTTTTGTGGGAGGGAACCGGAATCAGTGAACCATGCTTGGGAGAAGGCTGGTGTTTTTCTTTCTGATTATAGGGATGGTCTGAAGACCGGTAAGGTGGTGAGGGCTGCTGTTAATGCTGCTCAGGGATGGTCTGCTCTTGGGTTTGGCTGTTTCAAAATGAATGTGGATGCTGCTTTAATTTAGACCCTAAAAATGGTAAGTTTGGGGATGAGATTATTTGAATGAGGGTTCTATTGTGGGTGCAGCTGCTGTGAATTTTTCTGGGTTGGTTTCTGTGGAGATCTCGGAGGCTAGAGCTGTCTTCGATGGTATTTCTATGGCGAGAGCTTGAGAGGGAAGTAGACATCATTATACAGGATATCCATCTCTTGTGTTTTTAATGTTGGGAGCGTAGATATTAATTTTGTGCCCAGGCATTGTAATTTGGTGGCTCATTATACTGCCCGTTTTGCACTTTCTATTTGTTGATTCTGTTTTCTGGCTTGATAGGTTTCCTGATTGGCTTGTTGTGTGATGTGTGCATAAGTGGACGCCACCACTTACCTTATGTTTCCTCAATGTTTCCCATTAGGTTACTTTTAATAAGTGTTGTTAGTGCTCCTTGTTTTGTGCTAATGGATGTTAAGTTTGTTGTTAGTGGATGTTTAGTTTATTAAGAGTGGGTATTTGTTATCGGGTTGTGTTGCCTTTTGTAAGGGCTTTTTAAATTCTGATTTAAACTTTGTAAATTATGTTTCTTAGGGTATGTTTGGTTGGGCTTTTGAAAATTATCTACTCGTAAAAGGTCTACTTGTAGTAGATCTAATTGAAATAGAGCTTTTGAAAAAAAAATATAGTTGTTTGGTTAGTAATTACAAACGCACTTTTATAGTAGTAGACCGTTTGATTGTAAACTCTCAAAAAGTCTACTGAGATATTAAATTATTAAAAAGGACATATTATTTATTCACTAAAAAAAAAAAAAAAAAATTGAACTTAAAATTATACATACCATTTTTTTTATATGTGTAAAGCAAAATTATAGACTATCTGTAGAGACTAGAGAGCAAAGAATAAATAATATAAATAGGTTCCAGGGTTTTATTTTAATAAAGGTATTTCATGTCAATAATAAACATTTAGGGATATATAGGTCAAATACTTCTTTTTTTAAAAGGTCTATTTTGAAAAGCTCATAAGGAGGAGCTTTTGCCTAGTAGAGGTTTAAACTCTACTAGTCTCTACTGAATTTAAAATAGACAATTTCAAAAGTCCAACCAAACAACTCTAAAAAACTCAAGTAGAGGTTCGTAGACCTTTTGAGCCAGTAGAAAGCCCAACCAAACAAGCACTTAGTTGTTGAATACTTGAATGAATATATATTTGTTAAAAAAAAAAAGCACTCAAAGCACTTCCACAATTCTTTTGATCCAAAAATTCTTTCTAGCAAGGTATATCTATCATTCTATCAAGAGCTTCTTTGAAAAGCATTCCAAATACCTTTTGCAAACCCAAAGAACTCTCTTATTTATTTTCAACCCAAAAGCTATAGAATAATCATAATATAAAATAAATAAATAAAAAAGAAAAAAAGAAAGGGAGTGAGTGTGACAACAGAACATACCTGGACTGTGGAAGCAATCTTTGATCTGTCCATGTCCAATATCGAGGTTCATCTCCCCAAGCAATAGAAAGCCTTCTTGCCCCAACCATGTAACATTTTTTTCCACTCTCTTTATTTAATGAAAAACTCTGTGCAAAAGAATATTACTTTATCATATTTTTTCTACATCAGGAGAAAGAGATTTTACTTAATTCAGATATGATTGCTAATTCTATTTTACATGTGAGTTTTTGCTTACCAAGGTACCGTTGTTGACGAGAAGATGATTATCACAAAGATAAAAATAAAGATCCTTCTTGGACAAAGAAACCAACGTTGTTGTTGTTGACGAAGAACTGAAAATGATCTGCTGGTAATCCGACGGCAGAAATGTCTCCCAGACAGCATCAGAATCCGCAGCTGATTTGAAAGCAGGGGACACCACTGACGATCTGCAAGCGTCTCGAGGCGATGTGAAGGAGATGATACGGGAAATGCATTCTTCTGGCAGAACAACACATATGTCCATTTTTACTTCTTGTTGTTTTCAGTGAGGATGTTTATCGATATATACAAAGACTTGGTAGTTAAGCAATTTAAGTCAAAGCAACAAGGTTAGCATTATTGTAATAGTTTACTATTTTTAAGGTTTTAATAGGTGATATCAATTTAGATACCTTCCTCAAGAAGTTTTCACCGCTATTTAACCATGTGATATAATTAAATTTGGGGCTGCAATTTTGTTACCTTTCTTTATTCTTCAAATTTAATGAGGTCCACCTCACTAGCTCACCACTAAAATATCACATACAGTGGATCAGTATCTGTTTTGTGTGAATTAGTACCGTCTTTCCTTAATATTAAAATAAGACAAACAAAAGTTGAGGATGTGCAACGGTATTGTTTTTACTTAATAATAAGAAAAGACAAACAAAAGTCAAGAAGGTTCACTTCACTGTTGAAATATCATACATAGTGAACTAGTGACAATAACCGTCTTGCGTGACATTGACACACTCCACCTTATAAATATCCTCATAAATGACATCACCTAAATGGCTACAACTCATGTCCTCAAATCAAATCTCACATGCCCTTATTTGCTGCCATTTATATCTTCTATCTTTGATTGCAATATTGCATTGTAGATTTTTAGCTCTATCTATTCTATTTCCCCCCAAGAAAGAAAACTACTGTTCCCCTACATTATTGGAATTGGTCCAGAGATGACTTGATAGAAGAAACTCTAAAACTTTTATATTAATGTTTTTAGGTGAAGCCCTTAGACAATTGCCTCTGTTGTATAGCCATTGAGCCCTGTTCCTACGGGTGCTGCGTATTTAGTTGTATTCAATTACCTTATAATAAATTCAATCAACAAGAAGCAAAATAGATAGGATTAACAAGAAGCAAAATAGATAGGATTACTTCAAGGGAATCCTGAACCTCCTTTTAACTCTATTGAGTTGATTCAATTTGACTAACAAATTGAGCTGGGAGTGGGAGTCCAGATGTAACAACTAGAAATAAAGACAGGACAGCAACACTAAAACAACTTTAGTCTTTTGTCTTCAATTAAAAGTAGCACTTTATGCTCACCAAGAGAGCTTGAATACATCTTAACACTGGTTTTTTGTCACAAAGTATTTGTGTATACTGTATTACCAGATGTACTTGTACCTATCAACCATTCCTTGGCCTGAATTCAATTCCTTCGACAATGAATTCACGTTTAATGTTGAACTGGTCAAAATCAAATAGAAATTTACAAACATAAAAGATAAGAAGAAATAAAACATTAATTATTGTATAAATATGTATGAGATGAGGATGATTACCATATATAGTACCATTGTTGATGAGGCAGAGATGCTTCTTTGATAGAGAACTCAATGATGATGATCGAAGAGACCAATTCACTGGAAATGGTCTGCTGATTTGAAGAGAGGAGACACCATTGATGATATGCAAGCTTCCCGAGGCGATGTGAAGGAGATGATACGAGATATGCACTCTTCTTTTTTTACTTCTCTTTAAGACTTTTTTTAATTCACACCATTGAATCATCACTGTATTTCTTGACGGATAAAAGATAAAACAGTGCACTTATCAGTTATCACTGAAACATCACACACAGTGAACCGTTACTGAATTTCCTTAATATTAAGACAAAACAACTATTAAAAGTACTGAAATATCACGGTGAACCAGAGAGGGGAGGTGACCCTACCACTGAAACAGTAACAAGTTATTTAAAAAAACTGAAAAAAAAAAAAAAATCGATGAGAAAAAATATATGAGAAAATAGAAAAGTTGAATTTAATTTAATTTTTTTTTTTGATCAACTGCTCTCTTGCTTGACTTTATTAAAAAAAAAAAGAGTATCAACACGATGATCTTCTTCCAATCCAAGTAGACAAACAACCATCAATGATGATGATAACATCATGAAACTACAAGGATAATACTAAGCCAAATGGTTGTTGGCCACAAGTGCAATTACCCTACCGGAAAGTTCACTCATATCTATCTCACTTGACATACTTAATAAACCAATTCAACATGTCTTCATGTGCCTCTTCTGCGCTCTTGACAGCAAATTCATCTTCATCGTTGTACTTTACAGTCCATCCATGTGCAACACCGGGGTATATTTTCACAAAACTATCGAACTCTGTATGAAATTGATTGTTGACTTTGTTGATGTGTTAATGTTTTAATGGATGAATGCACATTTTCTCAAATATTTTGCTGTTGTGTCGACCTGTTAATGGTTGAATGCATCCAATGTGTGAAAGATTTTTTTTCAGAACGAAAATATGATAGTCAGGCAACATTAGTGGGATTGATTACCATACAGCCCTTTATCATACAGGGGTGAATAGTAACGGATTTGGTCCATTGGATTAGATCCAACAGCTTGCATTGATTAACATTTTAAAAAATTTATTAGAAAATAAAAAATTGTAAAACCCTATTCAATCGGTTGAAGTGTAACAGTGTAACTGAAATTCTTTTTTTATTCGATTCTTTTTTGTATTTTTTTTTCTTTTTTTATTCAATTCTTTTTTGTTTCTGTGAGATTGTTCTTTTTTTTTTTTTTTTTAATTATTATTGAAAACTATTATAGCACTAAATTAATTAGAGTTTTGTTTAAAAAAAATATTAGTTTTATTTTTAAAAAATATTGTAATAATTCGGAATTTGGGAAGGAGGACAGACTCTATCTCATAATAACCTCATCTTGTTTTTGTTTTTTTTTTGAAAGGATCATCTTGTCTTTTTTTAAATATTAGTTAAAATAGTGAAATGTTAAATAATAGAAGTGTGAAATTAAATTCTATTTAATTATATTTCTTTCAAAGTATTACATAAACAATTGTCCATTTCAATTAAAAAAAAAATAGTTGTATCAAATGTTTAATTCATTTAAAGAAAAATAATTTAGCTGTATTCAAAATAATGAATATCAAATTTTATTTCATATTTTTTTATTAATTATTGAACAAATATTAATATAATTATTGTTTCAAACAATGAAAAGGAAAAATAAACTCCAATTTGATGAATATTTTAGACTATATACCATTGAAAACACTTTTGAAATTAATAACCAAACAATGTATATTTAGGGACGTAACCAGGAATAAACATTAGTGGGATATATAAAATAATTAAAGTATGCAAATATTACAAGACTAAAGTTAAAGTACAGAAGGGCCTTTTTTGCAAGCATTATTTTGTGTGTAATGTAACATAGTAATTATTATTTTATTTTTTCAATTAGGAGAGATGGCTGAGTGGATTAAAGCGTCAGATTGCTAATCCGTTGTACGAGCTATTCGTACCGAGTGAGATTGCAAAATACCTAAAACTCAATCTAAGGTGAGATTGCAAAATTAAAGAGCTAGAAGCTCAATTTGATGTTAATCTTAAAGAGCCAGAAGCTCGAACTAATTATGAATTACAATCATATCAAAAAATGAAATTATGAATTTAAATCGAATTAGAACTTAAAATTCGAAATTTCAATTTATGTGATTGTTATAAAATTGCCAAAACCAAGATCAATTGCTCTATGTTTTTCGGTATATAATTCATAGCCTTAACACACTTGAAGCTTAGCATCTTTTGGAGAGAAAACCAAAAATAACTATTGGAAACATTAAACTTTCGTTAGTAACCACTTTTGAAACTTTAATTATTAATAACCACTTTTTTTTAAAAAAAAAAAAATTAGTGTATGTCCATAAATTATAAAAGTACCCCTGACCTTAGTTTATTTTTTAAAAACCTGGAAGTTAACTTGAAATCATGACTAAAATCTGGAACCAAATTTGAAATCACGACTAAAATCTGGAACCAAACTTGAAATCATGACTAAAAATTGAAACTTGAAATCTTAACTAAATTGAAATGTTGAAACTTGAAATCTTGACTAAATTGAAATTTTTGAAACTTGAAATCATGATCTGATTCCCTTCTTTCCCAAATTAGGGTTTTTATTTTTTTATTTTTTATTATATATATATATTATTTTTATTTTTATTTTTAGGTTTTTTCTTTCTTCTCTTTTTTCTACAGCTCACAGCCGGCGAAGGGGAAGCACGGGCCATCAGACATCGTCGCCTGGTCCTCGCCCATCGTCAAATGTTGTCGCCAAGCTTCAAGAACCAACATTGCCGTGCTTGACGAATCACAGCGCCGCTGGTTCGTGAACCTCGACGACAACGTCCGACGGTGGACGACGGGATGGAGAGGAGAAAAGAGAGAGAGAAAGAGAGATCGAGGAGAGAGAGAGAGAGAGTAGAGGAGAGAGAAAGAGAGAGAGAGAAAGAGAGTGAGTTTGAGGATGGTTTTTATATGAAGGCATTCATGTAACTTTTCAAAAAGTGGTTATTAACAATTAAATTTTCGTTTGTGGTTACAAACAAAATTTCAATGTTATATGTGGTCATTTTCCACAATCTTCACCATCTCTTTTGATGTTAAACACATCATAAGATTCACATTTATCGGTGCTTTATTGGAAACAAGGTGGGAAATAAGACTTTGATTTCTACACATAAAATAGAAGAAATCAATATGCTCCAAAATTTGTTAACACTCATACAACCAAGAAAACAATTAGAAATAAAGAGAGGACAACAACACTAATCTTTAGTCTTTGCCTTTAATTAAAAGTAGCACTTCATGCTAACCTAGAGAGCTTGATCACATCTTAACATTGGTTGGGGTAAGTACTCTTGCCCCAACCATGTAACATTTTTTCCCACTCTTTTTCTAACGAAAAACTCTAATTAATAAGACAACAAAGTTAACATAAGATTTATACAATTCAGACTATATAAATATTTATGAGGATTGGGTTATGGCAGAGATGAAAGTAAACAAGCTTCTTAGATAGATACTAAATTGGAAATGATCTGTTGGTAATCGGTTGGCAAAAAACTCTCACAGATATAATCCAAATCTGCGACTGATTTGAAGAGAGGAGACACCATTGATGATCTGCTAGCATCTCGAGGCGATGTGAAAGAGATGATATGAGATATGCATTCTTCTGGCAGGATAACACTTATGTCCATTATTTTTCCTTCTCTTTAAGACATTTTGATTCACATCACAGTGAACTAGTACCGTCTTTTCTTAATATTAAAACAAGAAAGACAAAGTCCAGAAGGAGCACCTCATCTCTAAAACATCACATATAGTGAACCGGTAACTGTCTTGTGTAAATTAGTACTTTATTTCCTTAGTATTAAGATAAGATAGACAATAGTTGAGGAGGTACAACAACATTGTCTTTACTTAATATTAAGACTAGACAAACCAAAGTCAAGAGGTGCACCTCACCGTAGAAACATCACACATAGTGAATCAAGTAACCATCTTGTGTGAACCAATATTGTCTTTCCTTAATATTAAGATAAAATTGACAAAAGTTGAGAAGGTGCATAGAACACTAAAACATTAACAAGTTATTTAAAAAAAACTACTGGTCTTGTGTGAATCAATACTATCTTTCCTTGATATTAAGATAAGACAAACAAAAGTTGAAAGGTGCATAGAACACTAAAACATTAACAAGTTATTTAAAAAACTACCGGTGTTTTGTGAACCAGTACTGTCTTTTCTTGGTATTAAGATAAGGAAGATAAAAGTTGAGGAGGTGCACAGAACACTGAAACATTAACAAGTTATTGAAAAAACTACTGATTTTGTATGAATCAATACTGTCTTTCCTTAATATTAAGATAAGACGGACAAAAGTTGAGAAGGTACACATAACACTTAAACATAACTAGTTATTTAAAAAACTAAAACAGAATAGGTGGAAACAAATAAAGAAAATAAAAAAGTGATATTTTTGGTGTGAAATTGATCGTTGACTTTTCTGATGTGTTAACAAAAGGAGTGCACATTTTCTCAAATGTCCATTCTTAAGGCTACTATGAGAACATTGAATTTAGAAGGTTTCACAGTTGCAGATTGGACTATTTTTCTTGATGACAAGAGGTAGTCCACAAGTGGTTGTGTTTATTTAAGAAGGAAATCTGACCACTTGGACCTTTAGCAAGTAAAAGGTTGTGGTTCAGAGTATATATAATCAAGTCTAAAGCCCTTATTCTCTAACTCTAGATTGGTTTGAACCATAATTGTCCTTGAAAAACAAAGTGTTTGTGAAGAGTAGTTACGTGTTTGATGAAATGGCAGACACTACAAAGTGAACAAAAAAGAAAAGAAGATTCAAGAAAAACAGGACACTATTAATGGAGCTTCGACAAGAACTAAGAATCTGATTTTATTAATTAACCGTCTTCTCCTTACAAGCATTTATATACAAATTGGCACAACCAATCACACGAAGGACAATCCCTGAATTTCACTGAGATTGTTAAAAGAAAATAACAACCTGAGGCTGCCATTTCTAATAGATTACCAGGTCAGCTTTAGGGAATACTAACATGTTAATTAATCAACTAATCTTTGAGACTAAACTTCAATCGCAAATTCACAATCGTTGCTTCTAAACAAACTCTGATCATGATCATGATGAATATTGATGATCAAGTTGGTAAGGATCTTACTGATGAAATTCAGCTGAGCAACAATTGTCAGATGAGCTTGATCTTTAGTAGAAACTGCTGCTAGTTAAGTTGAGATGTTATTATTCTTTAACAGTCCTGTTTTATGGTGTAATAATACAAATTTTTCTTTCATGTTCATACACTTTGAGCATATCTAGAGCATACTAATACATATCATCACACTTTTGCCATGTGTATTATTATGATTGAAGTTCAATTGTTGACATGGCAAACATGTGATGATGTGTATTAGTATCTCAAGATATATTCACAAGTGTGTGCTCATGAGAGAAAAATTGGGTGTTAGGGCCGGTTCTAACTTTTTAGGGGCCCGGGGCAAAATTCTAAGATGCATGGATCCTTTTTTCATATTAATTTTAAAACTTGAGAGAGAGAGAGATCGAACGAAATCATTCAATGGTGGCTGGAGAGAAAAATAAGAAACCCTAAATCCTTTAATGGTTTAGATGACATACTGAAATCTGAATACTGATGTCTCATGTCTAGGAAAAAAATAAAAATCTAATTCAGGCTTTTACACTCCAAGCTGACCCTATTTTATATTTTTGTTTTATTTTAAATTGTTGGCTTTAATACTTTATCATATGGGCATTTTTTAAATTAATACTCAATAGAAATTTGGGCATTTTATGAACTAAAATAAAACAAAATTGGGCCCCTAAACTAACACTGAAATCATGTAAATATGGACATTTTTTAGACTAATACTCAAAATAGAAATTTAGACCTTTTATGAAATTAAATAAAACAAAATCGAGGCCCCTAAACTAATACTGAAATCATGTAAATATGGCCCCCTTAAAAAAAAGGTATGGGGCAGAAGCCCCTCCTATTAAAGCCAGGGGCTAGCTCTGTTGGGTGTCCTATTGTTTTGGAGAAATTATCTACCAGTGAGACTGAGATTACGGGCCAGTTTGGTATTGCTTTTGAGAAGTTAAAATCAGTTTATTTTATAATTTTAACATAAAATGATGTTTGGTAAAACTTTCAAAAGTGATTAATTGATAATCTGATAAGTTTTGACAATGATTTAGAGAAGTAGGTGAGGGGTTACTTTTTAAAAATGATTATGAAATAATCTATTTCAATATTTAATGAATATTTTAAAATATCGTTATTATCCTTATAAAATCAAATTAAAACTATTTATATACCTTATTTCATCTTAAAATTAAATATTCTAATTAAATATTGATTTAATTTATAAAATCTTTTAAAAATATTTTTATTGTTTTGATGGAACTTTTTTTTTCTAATTTAAGTATTCTACTTAAATATTGATTTATATATATAATTAATGAAAAAAGAAATGAAATGATATTCTAAAATCATGTATATTTTAGTAATTGTAATTAATTTCATTACTTTTGAAATAAAATTACCAAACATATGTATATTGCTTTTGAGATATATAATGGTTTTAAAAGTATAATTAACCAAATAACCGCTGATTAACTTCACAGCTGATTATTCCTTCAGCACAACTAACAGTAATTATTATAAAAGTTACAGTAATACCAAACTAGCCCTACATTTGTTTCTACATATTACCAAAAGTATATAAATGACTGAAAGCATTAGTTGTTTACATTCAATTAAATCGTCATAATCGAGCTTAATTGCTCTCTATGAACCGTGATTCAGTAAATAATTCACTGCCTTAACACACTTGAACGTTAGCAGCTTCTGATCTTAAAACACTGCTTAAGCTTCAGTTTTAATGTCGGTGCTTTATAGGAAACAAGGTAAATAAGACTTTGTTCTGTACACATAAAACAGAAGTAAAAAACTATTTGTGTATTAGGCGATGTACTTCTACCTATCATTTCTTGCCTTGAATTCAATTCCTTCAATAATGAGTCCACGTTCAATGGTGAACTGATCAAAGTCAAACAGAGTAAACACCACTGTTCCATCATTTCCATTCTCAAAGAAGAACCCACCCATATCAATCTCTCACTACCCATCTCTTCTCTCACGGGGAAGTCGAGGTATTCTGTCCGGAGGATTTAGAAACACCCTAATACCCTATGCCTTTCACAATTCTCACTTCCTTCGGGATGTTTTTGGTGTGTGGAATTGGATTTGATAGGATTGAACTATTTTTATGGAATTGGATTGGATTTGACTAAGTGCTTGTTTAGTTGAACTTTCTACCGTCTCAAAAACTCTACAAATCTCTATTTAAGTTTCTTAGAATTGTTTGGTTGGACTTTTGAGATTGCCTATTTTAAATTTACAAGAGACTAGTAGAATTTAAACCTCTACTAGGTACAAATTTATAGGAAGGAGCTTATCCAAATAGACTTTTTTTTTTAAAAAAAAGTTCTACCAATTGGCAACCAAACAATTATACTTTTTTTTTTTTTTTTTTTTTTTTTTCAAAAACTCTATTTCTAATAGATCTACTACAAGTAGATCTTTTACAGATATGAATTTTTAAAAAGCTCAACCAAGCAAGTTCTAAATTAGTACTGTGATGTATTTGGTGTAGTATAGATTGGACTAAAATAATACTGTCACTTGTTTGGTATAACGTGAGATTGGATAAAAAATAATTGAAAATAATTGTCTTTGTGAGAGGTTAGTATAAAATTATATTAAATAAAATAAATAAATAAATAAAATAAATAAAATCATTTTAATTCAATTCAATTCAATGAAAAATAAAATTATTTTATATTAAAATTGGTTAAAAAAATTATTGAAATTATTTTTTGAATAAGATAAATTATTTTAAATAAATAAATAAAATTAATTTGAAATAAAATAACATTTATTATTTAATTTATATATATCTATTTGAGATATTACAATAATTCAGGGTTTATGCATGGGAGAGACTCGAACCGACAACCTCGTGGTGTGGGTGTGAGGGGCATACTACTAGACTAAGACCAACCCCTTCTTGTCATTTTTTAATTGATATTAAATATATATATTTTAAATGTTTTTTTTTATTATATTTTTTTATTTTTAAGTATTACACAATTATATAAATTTAGGGTTTTTTGTAAAGGGGGAGGACTCGAACCTATAACCTTGTGATGCAAGTGAAGTTTACCACCAGACTAACCTCTTCTTATCATATTTTTAATATTTTTTAAATGTAAATATATTAATATTAAAATAAGTAATTTAATAATAATAAGAAAAAAAGAAAAGAAAGAAGACGCAAAAGCACAATATTTTCTCCCAGCTTTTGTATTAATGGTCTACATGGGTCATGTAGACAACAACTGTGGGATTGGAAATAGATTAGTCTAATCTTGGTCCATTCCCACATAACAAACACAAAAGGCCCCATTAAGAGCACGAGATTGAATTGGACTATTTCATAAGATTGGATTGGATTGAGATGAGACTGTGATTAGATGAGATTTGATTAAACTGGACCGAACTAAATTAATACTATGTTGTGTTTGGAGAAACATGAGACTAGACTGAATTAACACTATATTTTGTTCGGTGAAACATCATATTGACCAAAATATATTAATATTTTAAATTGAATAATAAATTATTGAAATATATATTTGAAAAAAATAAATGTTTTAATTTATATATTATTAAAGTATCAATATCCAAAAATATTTTTAAGATATAGATTTATATTATTTTTAAAAAATTTAAAAATTCTCCAATATTATAATTTGTTTATTTAATAAAATATTTATTGATAAATATATATAGTCTTTTTATTGTCTGTTTGTTTTGACAATAAATATATCAGGACGAAGAATGTGGACCATAGATTATGAAGAAGTTTTAACAAGTGCATATACTTTGAGTCGAAGTATGTAAATATAGTAGTCCACATTCTTCGTTTTGATATATTTATTGTCAGGACGAACTGATAATAGAAAATCTGTATATATATATATATTAGAATATATAGGTAGTATTACAATGAGCTCAATGAATTTAGGTTCTTCAATCCCGTTGAGAGGAATTAGGATTGAAATAATCTCAATCCTAATAATTGAATAAAAATTGAATAACAAATTATTGAAATAAGGATTAATTGCAGAAACTTCCCCTAAGTTTATATGAACTTGCACTCTTCAGCAACATTTCCGTTTATTGCACAAACATCTCCTGTAAAACCTTGACCAAACGATTAACTAACCTTGAAGTTAACAGCCAAAAGGGAATGACGAAAATATCCTTCTATCCAAAATCCCTAAGTTAATTAAAAAATTAAAACGCCTTCATCGGAGATTAAACATTCAATCTTGTAGATAAAATCCACATACTCTAGCCAACTAAGCTACTTCAACTCATTGTTAAAGGTTTGTTGATTAAATGTATATATATAGTTATAGTTATATAATTTGTTTAAAATAATTTAAATATGTTTATTATTTAAAATAAATTCATATTTAATAATAATATATAAAAACAGATTTATGAAAAAGAAAAAGAAAAAGAAAAAGAAAATAAGAAAACAAAAGAAAACCCATAAAATCAAAGCCTATAATTTTTTTTCTTTTTCTTTTTTGAACTTTTTTCCTTTTCAAAAAATATATTATTTCAAATTGATAAAAAATACCCTAAAAATCAAAACCCATAAATTGAAAGGGAAAAAATCAAAAGAAAAAAAAAAAAAATGGGTTTTTTTTTTTTTTTTTTTTTTTTTCTTATTTTGTTTTATTTTTGTGTATATAATTTAAAATAAATTCATATATATAATAATTTATAAAAACAGATTTATATAAAAGAAAAAGAAAATAAGAACAGCAATCATGTCACTCGTTGGATTCAATCCAACGGTAAAAAAGAATGTAAAAGGAGGAGAAAAAAAAATACAGAGACAGGTGGGCCCCATGATTGACAAGGAGAGAGAGTAGAGAGATGAGTTGATTGAATGGTGGGCCCGCAACAAGAGAAAAGAGAGGGGAATTCGTTGAATGGTTGGTAGGGCCCACACACGGTAAAAAGAGAGGAAAGAGAGAGATAATTGATTGACTTGTGGGCCCTACATTTATTTTTATTTTTTAGGAAACATTCAACTAATGCATTTAATTGCACAAACAACCGTTCTTGTTAGTCAATTTCTGTTAAAGATAACCAATGAAATTTTTTTTTTTTTGAAAGTCCAAAATTATCCATTCACTTTATTACAAAAAAACTCTTAATTGCCCTTTATTTAAAACATTGTCTACTTTAAATTATTAGAATATAAAAAATAAATATTAAACATAATCCTTTTTAAATCAAAAAAATTCAAAAATAATATATTAAAAACAAAACAATTTAGGAAAACGTTATTTTAAGAAAATACAATTTAATAATATTTTAAAAAAACAAAAAAATAAAAAACGTTATTTTCAAAAAATATAATTTAAAATTATGCAAGTCCAATATGAATAGTGGTAATGTGCTACATTTTTTTGAAATTTAAAACATTTTTTTTTATTTAAAAAGGATTATGTTTAGTATTTATATATTTTTTATTTTTTAATCAAAATATAATGCGTAATTTATATTGAGTCAAATTATTTTGTCTTATAGAAATGAACATTGAATAAATTTTCGGTGCTACTGTATTTTATTATGACAAATGATTATATTTTTATTTCAAATTTTTGATGATTTTAATTATATTTGTGTTTAGAATACTAAATATAATCATTTTTAAATAAAAAAAAAATTCAAAAATAATATAATAAAAACAAAAAAAATTCAAAAATATATAGCACATTACCACTATTCATATTGGACTTGCATAATTTTAAATTATATTTTCTCAAAATAACATTTTTTTTGTTTTGTTTTTAATATATTATTAAATTGTATTTTCTCAAAATAACGTTTTTTTTAAATTGTTTTGTTTTTAATATATTATTTTTGAATTTTTTTATTTAAAAAGGATTATGCTTAGTGTTTATTTTTTATATTATAATAATTTAAAGTAGATAATGTTTTAAACAAAGGGTTTAAGATTTTTTTTGTAATAAAGTACATGGGCAATTTTGGGCTTTCAAAAAAAAATCATGGTCAATGGTTATCTTTAACCGAAGTTGACTAACAAGAGAGGTTGTTTGTGCAATTAAAGACATTAATTGAATATTATGCTATAATGGGAAACGCTAAGGTAAGTTTGTGCAATTTTCCCTTTATTTATTTATTTTTTATTTTTATATTTGATATTCATTTTGACCATTGGATTGATTCATTGATGTAAACCAACAACTATGATAGGATCCCAGAAACTTGTTACAATCCAGGATCCTATAGGAGATAGTTTCTCGACATATTAAAATAATGATAGCAAAAAGATTAAAAAAAAAACTTAAATAATAACAATGTATTAGTTTCATACACGTGAAACTAGTATTGTTTTACGAATGCACTAGTTCGTACATGTGAAATGAGTATGGTTATACAAATGAACTAGTTTCATACATGTGAAACTAATTAATATTGTTTTACAAATGTATTAGTTTTATAAACTTGAAATTAAAAATGTTATTAAAATAATTTTTGTTAAAATTTAGTTGAAGAATAAAATCATATAAAAATAATTTATTGAAGAAAGTAAATATATATATATATATATAAATTATTCATCACGTTATTTTTAATCCAATCCTAGGTCATTCCAAATATAAGATTAGATTATTATAGTCATATCTCATGTTACACCAAATAATTAAACGTGGCCTAAAAAAGGGCCCCACTGTATTGGACAAACCAATCCAATAGTGCCCACAAATATGAGATTGGACTATCACATGCAACAAACACACCCATAGAGTTGAGTGTTCACTTATAGGTAAAGGTGGTCACGGTTCGGTTTCGGTTCCATGGCCACCGAAACCGAAACCGAAACCGTAACTGGAAAATCAGTTTGGTACACGGTTTACAATCGCTGGTTTTATGGTTTCGGTTTAGTTCAGTTTTGGACGGTTTCGGTTTGGGTTTTTATTTATTTATTTAAATTTTTATTTACAAGTGAAAAGATTGTTTGAAGAAAAAATAAATATAAATTCTTGCCTAATAATAATTACAATCGAACAAAGTTTAAAATAAAAAATAATTACTAACATTTTCATTGATGTATTTAACAATGTTTAAAGAAAAGAAATTGACATTTACTAAAAAATGCAACTTTACAATTTCAAAAAAATTAAAAAATAATAATTAGAAATTGGCCTTGAAGGTTTGAATTCAAATATACAATATTACAATGTAACAAAGTTAAAATAAAAATAAAAAATAAAAAATAAAAAACCCGGCCTTGCATTTAATTTTTATCACAATTAAGTTGCCTACGTATCCTCTACCAATGTAGAGGAATCAAAAGCCACACAGTTCTTTTATAGTTGCTCGGTGTTGGAGGTTGGAAGTTGGAACGGAATCTATTCGCAACCTTCTGTTCCCGTTGTTTGGTCATCTTCGAAGAAGTCGTTCACTATCTCCGGCTGGAGTTCTTGTTGTTTATATTTTGCCTTTGTCCAATCATCAACACACACCTGCAATTCAAGTGATTGTGGACACATAACCGACCGTTTTGGTTCCAAAATATTTCCACCTGCACTAAATTCTTGTTCCACAGCAACGGTAGAAACTAGCATTCCAAGAATTTGTTTGGCAATAATAGCCAAAATTGGATAATCCTGTTGATGACTCTTCCACCAAACCTAAATACTATAATTTTCTTCTAAAAATTAATGAGTGGCTTTTAAATACCGGTCTATCTCTGAGTTAGATGAGGATGAATAAGATGTTTGTAATTTTTTGACTCTTTGGGAAAACAATTGATCCCCTAAACCTTTTAATTGAAATTTTACAGAAGTACCAGTACCAGTACCACCAGATGTGGGTTGGGGTTGTGAAACCGGCATGTTTAAAGACGGACCATACATTCTAAGATATTCATCATATAATTCATAAAGTAAAGTCTTAACGAAATTACAATAACTAAGAACATCAACTTCTAATCCTAAACTTTTGTAATAATGAGTTAAATAAACCTGCAAACATTCTAATTTAAAGTGTGGATCAAAACACGATGCAAGCAAGTAAATATTTGGAATCTCCCCATAATACTGTAACCATTTTGTTTTCATGGCAGCAACACATAGACTCAAATGAATATCAAATTCACACTCACTAAATGCACCATCAATATTAACACTTTAAATAAGAAATAAATGAGTAGTAAGATAGTAAACACTAGATAAAGCATTGGTAGCATCATTAAAAACAATTCAAGAATTTTTATACATGCATCCCAATGATTTAATTGAAGAGAAATTGAAGGAACGTTATAAGTAATAAAAGAAACTAATAATTCCTTATATTCAACACTTTCATTAAGCAACTTATAAGTAGAATTCCAATGAGTGGTAATATCTCGAGAAAATTTAATGGGACGCATATTATTCTGAGAGCAATATTTTAACCATTATTTCTGGGTTTTGTTATGCCTTCAGATATAGTTAATACTATCTCTAATTTGTCTAATATAAGTAGAAAACTATGTTAATCCAGCTTGAACACACAAATTTAAAACATGGCATGCACAACTTTGATGAAATAATTTACCCCCAAAATAAGGATTGCACAAATCCTGTAACATAGGAATAGATGTGGTATTGCTTACAGTATTATCAAAACCAATAGCAAAAATTTTGTTTTGGATATAATACTCTTGAAAAATTATTTTAAGGAGTTGAAAAATATTTTGAGCTGAATGTGAGTCATCGAAAACACGAAATGCAAGAATTCTTTTATGTATGTCTCACTCATTATCCATATAATGACATGTCACACCTATGTATAAATGACTACCAAAATTGTCGATCCATATGTAGGAATATATGGAAACACGACCTTAAAATTGATAAAAAAATGATTTCAATTTGTATTTTTTTTCTCTTTTGTAAATGGTATTTAGTGTACGTGTGAGAGTTGATTTAGGAACATGTTGCATTGCAGGATTTAATGCATTTTGACAATAATTAACAAAACCTACTTTCTCACCGAAACCAAAAGGTAAATGTTCAACTGCAACCATTAATGCTAATTTTTTCCTATTTTTTTTTAGACGTAAGGGGTTCCGTACCTGGAGATTTGAGCTTGGTTGCCTTGGTTACTAGCCTTATCGTATTCAAACTTGTGATTTTTTTGATATGGGCCTAGTATGTGCCATATCCGAAGGATTTGACAGTCTTGTATGATTTGAGGCAGTAATTGCACTGGATTTTGACAAATCCACCTTCTAAGTTAGTTTTCTTCATATGCACTCTGAAGAGTTCGGACTTCATCGACTTTTCTTCTTCACCTTCACCTGCAAGAAAATCATCTGAATGAGGTGGGTAGTTAGATAGATTTTCATTAGTATTAGGGGTATTAGAATTGGGGTCGAGTCCGTCGAACTCGGGAATTATTAGAGGGGGATAGGACTAGAAGGGTGATTGGATCCAAATCGATCTTGAAGGAACTGGTGGTAAGCCATGTCGTCGTAAGTGACATCATCACCAACGTGTTCCAACAAGTTTTGCATTGGACCCTTTCCTTTGTCCAAATTTCTTGAACCATCTCCCCTACTTGCCATTGAAAAATTAATAATAATAAAAATATAGATATATGTAAAGAAAATATTGTTGGAATAATAGTGGTAACAAGGTTAAAAAAAATAGATAATTGAAAAAAATATATTGTTGGAATAATAGTGGTAAGTTGGTAACACTTAAAAATAAAATAGATGATTGAAAAAAAAAAATATTGTTGAAATAATAGTGGTGAAAAAAAATAAATTATGATAGTAAAAAATAGAAGAAATAAATATTGTAAATTAATTTGATAATTGAAAAAATAGATGATAGTAAAAAATAGAAGAAATAAAGATTTATTAATTTATATGTGAAATGAGAAAAAAATCAAAATTGTAGAATGTAGAGAGAATTGAGAATTTGAGAGAAGTTGAGAGAATGCCACGTGGTAGTGTCTGATTAGTCCAGTTTATATATATATATATATATAAACCGGCATTTAACCGCGGTTAAAACCGTCGGTTTTAGTTGGTTTTTTGGAAACCAAAATCGTAACCGTAACCGTAGGGTTTCTAACCGGTTTTCAAACTGCCAGTTATGATTTCGGTTTTGGGACGGTTTTGGACCATACGGTATCGGTTAAACTATGGACAAAACTGATGGTTTAATCAAAACCGTGGTCACCTCTACTTGTAGGTATTGTTTGAAATCCATGACAAGACTTGGCAACGTGTACACAAAGTAGGCAGTAAGTTTTAATATTTATTTGTAGTTTATATTTAAATTTAAGTGAGTGTTTAAATTTAAATATATTTTTCGATTCAAGTATATTTTTATATTTATTTGAAGATTAAAATTTAAATTTCAGTCTTAAAATTCAACTGTAGGGTAAAATTTGTATATTTAATGGTTTAACGTTTTCTTTTGTTAAATGAAATCGGTCAAATCGGGTTGAGTATGTGTCACTCCACCCCAAACAGATTCGGATATAGGGTAAAAATCAAAAACTCTTTTAAGACACATGTCGGGTATAGGACACTTTGACCCAACCGAGTTTCAGGTATTAGGTATGCCGATCCGTTGTCATCCCTAATCTACACCATTAGAACCTTTTTAATACAAAGGATAAGAAACTGAGTCATTAATCGTATAAAGTTTATGCACTTCCGATCATGCCCCACATATAAAATGCTGAGTTCTTATTATAATAATAATAATATATATATTTTTAAAAGATATATAAAAAAATAGACTTTTATTCCGACTTCGAAACAAACTAAAACGTTCATATTGCTTTTCATTTATTGAGCTTAATTATTGTAGCATCTTGTTCTGATGTTAGCTTTTTTATTTGCACTGCAGTAGTTTCCCATTGCTTCTGCACTCTCTTGGGAATAAAATATGTATCATCTCTTCTCTTCAAACAGCCATGATCTAACAATTCTCTAAGCCTAGGATTCTAATCATTTTATTTTCTTTAATTTTTTGGTCCTCAGTTTTTTATTTTATTTTTTTCTTCTTGTATCGGTCCTATTAAATATGAAAACTTTCGCTTAGAAGTTATATTAATGAAACCCAACTCAGTTGAGACTTGAGAGAGAGGACAAGCTTAAAATAAGGGAGAAATAATCGCAGCAGCAAATACTAAATATAGAAATCCCATTGAAACCAAATATTTTCTTCCTTTTTTCAACCAGACATTCAACTAAAATTTTCCAATTTCTTTTTAACATAATTTTTTCAATTCCTCTCCCTTTAATTTCTTTACATGCATGAAAAAATCACTGTTCCATCTTTTTGTTGCACAAAATATTAGGAAATCATGTCTGAAAATATTTAGTTTCTACTAACTAGGCAAGATTGACATGGCAAGCCCAACAAATTCTAAAAAATCATCATTGTCCAAACAAAACTCAACGGCCGGTCGCCCTCCTCAAGCTGTGAAATTTGCACGGCGGACTTCAAGCGGACGTGTGGTGAGCCTCTCCAGGGACGACGACATAGACATGTCTGGTGATTTTTCAGGGCAAAATGACTATATCAATTACACGGTTATGATGCCCCCTACCCCTGATAACCAGCCGGGACAAAGCTCAGACTCCAAGCAGGACGGGGGGAGTAGCTCGTATACATCAACACGTTTTGGGCCGGATTCAGGGAGGCGGGCGGGGCAGGAGAATAGTGGTGGTAATAACGGAGCGAAAATGGAAAGGAGAATGTCACTGATGAAATCGAATAATAAATCAATGTTGTTGAGGAGCCAAACTGGAGATTTTGATCATAACCGTTGGTTGTTCGAAACAAAAGGTAAGTATGGTATTGGAAATGCATATTGGACGCCTACTGATGATTATGGACCAGATGTTACCATGTCTGATTTTATGGACAAGCCATGGAAGCCACTCACTAGGAAGGTTAAGATTTCGCCTGGTATTCTTAGCCCTTACAGGTGCAAAATCATCAACACAAATCTTTCTTTTTCTTTTCACTTATCATATATCTTAATTATTAAATTTTCTCTCTGCTAATAACATTGGCATGTTTTAGAATAAAGATTAGTGGTAATTAATATAAGGAAATGTTTTGTTCAAAAATATATAATATATACAAAAATGTCATACCAGTAATGCTATTTTTTTTTTTTGTTGTTGTCAAAACTGGGACGTATTATTAGTTTAACTTCTAGTGTGGACGGTCTGTAGTTGTCAATGACTCGAACCTGAAATACTATCAAACCGCATTGGGTCGGTCTATCGTTGAAAAATAAAATGAGTATATATCCTTCTAATATGTTTGTTCTTTGTTGTTGTTGTTGGTTTCTCTTAAACAGACTACTAATAGTAACCCGTCTGGTGATTATGGCATTCTTCCTTTCATGGCGAATCCGGAACCCTAACCCAGATGCAATGTGGTTATGGGGAATCTCCATAGTTTGTGAAGTTTGGTTTGCGTTTTCATGGGTTCTCGACATTCTTCCAAAGCTAAACCCTATAAACCGAGCAACTGACCTTGCAGCTCTTCGTGATAAGTTCGAGTCACCCTCCCCCTCCAACCCTAACGGCCGCTCTGACCTTCCAGGCGTTGATGTCTTCGTTTCCACCGCCGACCCCGAAAAGGAACCACCTCTTGTCACCGGCAACACCATGCTATCCATCATGGCAGCTGATTATCCTGTTGAGAAGCTCTCCGTCTACATTTCCGATGACGGTGGTGCCATTCTCACGTTTGAGGCCATGGCCGAGGCCGTCCGTTTTGCTGAGGTTTGGGTGCCGTTTTGCCGGAAGCACAACATTGAGCCTCGGAATCCTGACAGTTACTTCCAACTGAAAACCGACCCCACCAAGAACAAGAAGCGTCCTGATTTTGTCAAGGACCGCCGTTGGATCAAGAGAGAGTACGACGAGTTCAAGGTCAGGATCAACGGTCTCCCGGAGTCCATACGTCGACGTACTGATGCATATAACTCTAGAGAGGAAACCAAGGAGAAGAGGGCCGCTAAGGAAAAGAACGGCGGCGTTTTGCCCCAGGAAGGTGTCAATTACACCAAGGCCACCTGGATGGCTGATGGGACCCATTGGCCTGGCACCTGGCTCAACCCAATTGCTGATCATTCTAAGGGAGACCATGCCGGAATCATACAGGTGATCGTGTGCTAATCTTTCTGCTTAACTCAAACCTCAGCAAACGATCAGTTCAGCATAGAGTTTCAATCTGATTAGAATTAATGAATTCCCAAATTTTGTTATTATATTGTAACAATACAACTAGCAAATTAATGCGATGTTAAATTTGAAAATTGTGGCAGGTGATGAGTAAGGTACCGGAAAACGATCCGGTGATGGGCCACCCAGACGAGAAAAGACTGGACTTCACTGGGGTTGACATTCGTTTGCCAATGTTTGCATACATTTCGAGAGAGAAACGGCCTGGTTATGACCACAACAAGAAGGCCGGAGCCATGAACGCCATGGTTAGAGCTTCAGCAATCTTGTCAAATGGACCATTCATACTCAATCTGGATTGTGACCATTACATATACAACTGTCTAGCTATAAGAGAAGGAATATGTTTTATGATGGATCGCGGTGGTGATCGGGTCTGCTACGTACAGTTTCCACAGAGATTTGAAGGGGTTGATCCTTCCGATCGTTACGCTAACCACAACACTGTCTTCTTCGACGGTATGCATAGCATGATTCAATTGGATGTATTTTATATCAAATACTATAATCACAACTTTAGTCCTACATAAATTTGATAAAATAACTGCACACAGGGAATATGCGAGCACTGGACGGTCTTCAAGGACCTGTATATGTGGGAACCGGGTGCATGTTCAGGAGATATGCGCTCTACGGATTCAACCCACCAAGGGCGAACGAGTACATAGGCATGATTGGGCAAAGCAAGATCCCAGCTGCACCTGTTCCTCCGCGATCCGAAGAGGAAGCAGAAACAGAGCCCCTAAACTCCCATCCAGACTTAAACCTGCCAATTAAGTTTGGTAATTCAACCATGTTCACTGACTCCATAGCCGTCGCTGAGTTCCAAGGAAGGCCACTTGCCGATCACATTTCTGTCAAGAATGGTAGACCTCCTGGTTCACTGCTCGCAGCTCGTCCCCCATTAGATGCACCCACTGTCGCTGAGGCTGTTGCTGTCATTTCCTGCTGGTAAATACCTCCTTATATGTTTTCAATTTCATGTCCTGAATTATAATTTTGGGCCTGGAAAATGTCACTAATGTGTTTTGATGCAAAACACAGGTACGAGGACAAGACAGAATGGGGATTTAGAGTGGGATGGATTTACGGGTCCGTGACAGAGGATGTGGTAACAGGCTACCGTATGCACAACCGTGGCTGGCGGTCCATTTACTGCGTGACAAAGCGTGACGCCTTCCGTGGCACTGCACCCATTAATCTAACGGACAGGCTGCACCAGGTTCTCCGATGGGCCACGGGTTCTGTGGAAATCTTCTACTCTCGAAACAACGCATTTCTCGCAACTAGGCGTCTAAAGTTTCTACAGAGATTGGCATATATTAACGTCGGAATCTACCCTTTCACTTCCATATTCCTGGCGGTCTATTGCTTCCTTCCAGCTCTCTGTCTCTTCACAGGAAAATTCATAGTCGGAGCACTCAACACCACTTTCCTTGTTTACTTGCTAGCCAATACTCTGGCACTGATTCTCATTTCCCTTCTGGAAGTAAAATGGTCAGGTGTTGGTTTAGAGGAATTTTGGAGGAATGAGCAATTTTGGGTGATTGGTGGAACAAGTGCTCATCTTGTGGCCGTCATTCAGGGACTTCTAAAAGTAGTAGCTGGGATTGAAATTTCATTCACTTTGACATCAAAATCGGCAGCCGAAGACGAGGAGGATATATTTGCTGACCTTTATGTGGTGAAATGGACAAGTCTGTTCATATTGCCACTGACAATCATAGTGGTGAATATAGTAGCAATAGTGATCGGGGTGTCGAGAACTATATACAGTGTGATACCACAATGGGGAAAGCTGATTGGAGGTGTGTTTTTCAGCTTCTGGGTGTTGGCTCACATGTATCCATTCATGAAGGGATTGATGGGAAGAAGAGGAAGAGTGCCTACTATTGTATATGTTTGGGCAGGTCTCGTTTCCATTACTGTTTCTTTGCTTTGGATAACAGTATCTCCCCCTGATGAACTCAACAATACTGCCAGTTCTGGAGGTAATCTTTGAAACCCATCTTGTATTGAAATACACTAGAAGTTTTTTCAAATATTTTTTTTTTGGGCGGGTTTGGCTTTCTGTAGTATAAGCAAAATTGAAAACTTTTATTCTTAGATTGATGTGTTAGTTGATGTTGATATATATACGCTACCAAAAATGTTATACACAAGTTTTTGATTGTAATTGTCAATAGTGTTAAAAACAATTGTTTCTTCTATGTATGTATCAAGGATACATTCTCTTTATGTATTGTAAACTGTTAAAACGAAGAAAGGAATTCTGTTTCGTTTCCTATTTACTTGGGTGACAAAGAATTTGACTAACTGGAATGAAAGATGGCCCCACTGGCCAGCATCAAAGCACAATGTCAACTGCTTCGATTTTTCATTTCTTTATGGTGTTTTTATCACTTGCCTGGATTGATTTTGACCAAATCCATTTCAATAGAGCAAATGAATATGCACACAATAGTCGGATGGTTATAAGGTGGATAAATGTACTATAAGTATGTTCACAGTTATATGTCTACCATAAAAAAAACTGATCAAGAGCCATCGGTGAAAATTTTAACTATTTGGCTAACCAAATAAGGCACACCAAATCATTTGGCGCTGCTACTGTCATGTTAGATTTTATTTTTGAATAAGAATAAGATCTTTAATTTGAGTGTTTAAACAAAAAATAAAATAAAATTATGGCTATGAACAGTCATATTAAAAGAAATTTTAAGCGAAATTAATGTGTGAATTGGGATGTATAATCAGTAAAACAAGGGCCTGTCAATCATCATTCATCAGCCAAATTCTAGTATTTGACAAGCAATTTTTGGGTTTGTTGGGATCAATAGTAAGTTGGGCCTAAATCCATCAACAGAACTCAGAATGTTTTCCTAACAGGCTTTAAAATGGCTAAAAGACCTTTGAAAAAAGTGTACTAATTTGGTCATGTTTGTAGGAAAATTTCATGCAAGAAAAGAAATTCAAAAAGCCTCATCATAATGTATAGAAATTTTGACAGAATTTCTCATGTTTTTCAACTCTGCACTTTAATTTGAACCCCGTCGGCCCGTCCCTCTTCTCAAAAAAATTAAGGGAAAATTGCACAAACTTACCCTAACGTTTCCCATTATAGCATAATATTCAACTAATGCATTTAATTGCCCAAACAACCCCTCATGTTAGTCAAATATAGTTAAAAATAACCATTGACCATTTTTTTTTGAAAGCCCCAAATTGCCCCTGCACTTTCTTACAAAAAAAAAAAAAAAAAAATCTTAATTGCCCTTTATTTAAAACATTATCTACTTTAAATTATTAAAATATAAAAAATATATACTAAACATAATCCTTTTTAAATCAAAAAAAATTCAAAAATCATATATTAAAAACAAAAAAATTTAGGAAAACTTTATTTTGAGAAAATACAATTTAATAATATTTTAAAAACAAAACAAAAAAAATGTTATTTTGAGAAAATATAATTTAAAATTATACAAGTCCAATATGAATAATGGTAATGTGCTATATATTTTTGAATTTTTTTATTTAAAAAGGATTATGTTTAGTATTCTAAACACAAATATAAATAAAATCATTGAAAGTTTGAAATAAAAATATAATTATTAGTCATAATAAAATATAGTAGCACTGAAAATTTATTCAATGTTCATCTATATAAGACAAAATAATTTGACTCAATATAAATTACGCATTATATTTTGATTCAAAAATAAAAAAAATAAATACTAAATATAATCCTTTTTAAATAAAAAAAATGTTTTAAATTTCAAAAATATATAGCACATTACCACTATTCATATTGGATTTGCATAATTTTAAATTATATTTTCTCAAAATAACATTTTTTTTTGTTTTGTTTTGTTTTTAAAATATTATTAAATTGTATTTTCTCAAAATAAAGTTTTCCTAAATTGTTTTGTTTTTAATATATTATTTTTGAATTTTTTTATTTAAAAAAGATTATGTTTAGTATTTATTTTTTATATTCTAATTATTTAAAGTAGATAATGTTTTAAATAAGGGGCAATTAAGATTTTTTTGTAATAAAGTGCAGGGGCAATTTGGGGCTTTCAAAAAAAAATGGTCAATGGTTATTTTTAACTATATTTGACTAACATGAGGGGTTGTTTGTGCAATTAAATGCATTAGTTGAATATTATGCCATAATGGGAAACGTTAGGGTAAGTTTGTGCAATTTTCCCAAAAATTAATGATTCATGTTTAACTGTCAATTTCTTCAAGCCAAGCCTCATCCGTCTTTCTTTGATAAGTCAATACAATTTTAGTATTTGTTAAATAGATGTCGCCATGTTCTTGCTTAGAGCCATAGAAGCCTCAATTTGATGTTCACTTCGTGCAGTTTCACTAATTCCAATTGGTTGGAATCAATTGGAATCAGAAAATTTTAATTGATTTCAACTGGTTGGAATTAGTGAAATCGTATGAATTTTTTGTGTGAGAAACAAAAAATTTTTCTTGTGAGTAAAAAAAAGAGAGAAAACAAATGACCTTCTATGTAAAAAAGAGTGAGATCAAAAATGCATTGTTTTCGAATCAGCCAATGATTGTACTATTGTACAAAGAGGTTTGTTTTAATACTAATGAAATAAATTCTTTTTCACCTAGAGTTCTTGTTTCTCTTTTGCAGGACTTTGATGAAGTGTTTCCCGAAGAGATGCATATTGTTTTACCACCAATGAGGGGAATTGAACATCAAATTGATTTTGTACCTGGAGAACCCATCCCAAGAGTGATGAGAGAAAATCTGTCTTCCAAGGGTGAATCATTAAACAAAGAAGAAAAAGGGGAACCATACTTCATCATACAGGCTATTGACAACATTACGGTGAAGATTCGAGGATGAATCCTTTTGAGAAGAGGGGGAATGATGAGAATTAGGAAGCATCACCAAAGGATCCATTGCATGTTCCAGTTTTTATTTAATCTTGCTTGATCTTCATACAACTATATCAAAGAAGGTTCGGCCTTAGTCTTGAAACTAGGCTGGTCATCCATTTTGCTCCAATTCGGTTCCCATGATGAAGAAGAATCTGAATGTTGCCCAACTCGTGTGGTGCCCAACTCGTGTGGAACCCTTCCTCTTCAGTCGTTGATCCAACCTCATCTCCAACCGATCAAACATCTGTACCATGACCTTGTACACAAATTTGAGATCTATCGTTTCTGGTACATTGTCGGACATTTTTTTGTAACCTACAAAAACAAATTAGTAAGCCTCACAAATACTCCCTCACGTGTTTACTCTCAATTATGATGGCAGTCACACTCATGTTTCACTCAATTTTCGGCCTCTGATGAGCTTGCACTCTCTTGCCCTTTTCCACTCTTTGTTCACTCTTTTAGTTCTTTTTTTTTTTTTTTTACGGACACTCACAATAAAGTTCAAGAAGTGAAGAGTAGGACGAGAATAACAACAACAAGATTCACTACCAGATTTTATTTTTTATTTTTTATTTTTTAATCTCAATGCACGAAATCAAGAAGAGGAATAACAAGAGTTGATATAATTCAACTACCAAATTTTCTTTCTTTGATTCCGTTTGTTCAAAGAAACAAAAATATAAAGGTATAGATGTAAAAAAGGAGAGTGAGAGTTCAGAAGAAAGAGAGATCGAAACAGCAAAAAAGGAAAAAAAAAAAAAAGTGAAAAAGAAACAGAAATTTTTGTTAGTGAGGAAAGAAAAGAGAGAAAACAAATGAACTTATATGCAAAAAAGAGTGAGATCAAAAATGCTTTGTTTTCAAATCAGCCAACTTCTTGGCCTAGTGTTCTTGTTTTTCTTTTGCAGGGCTTTGATGAAGTGTCACAGGCTATCAACAATATTGCGGTGAAGATTCAAGGTCGAATTCTTTTGAAGAGTGGGGGAATGATGAGAATCAAGAAGCATCACCAAAGGATCCATTACATGTTCCAGTTTGACCAATTATAAGGGGTCAAGAGGATCAAAGAAGCATTTAATGATTGGCTGATTCTGAGTTGCTAAAGTCCAAGTTCGGCCCACATGAGGACCAAATCCGGACTGAACTTCATGGGCCTCTACAGAGGACATATGCGGTCAGATCATCCATTATACTATGTTTCGAAAAAGCCCAAGACGAGCCCTACAGATGTTATGAAGACTCCATCCTCCGTAACAGATCACAACCGGCCCAAATTCAGTCATCTATCTTGTTACGCAAAGACTTGAGTTGAGGAGTCTGAATTTCAGCTTAAATCCATATGATTGGAGGAGTCCTAATTTCAGCATATTTGCGTATGGTTGGAGGAGTCCCATTTTTAGCATATTTCCTATTTTTTTTTTTTTAAAAAAAATTATTTCCCAAATAAATAGTTGATTTGTTTCCCAAGCAAAGTCAACTAGTTGCTAGTTTTTATTCATTTTACTTTCCTAATTGTAAGGCAATATTTAAATTGCCGAGTAGTTTAGTTGATTTATGTTAGGCATGTAGCCTACTTTATTTTCTAGGGTTTAGATATTTTTTTTAGTATTTAAAGAACTCATTGATGTATTTTTCGGCAGACTTCAATTGAATTAAAATTGAGAAAGTTTTCTCTTTTGTTCTTCATAGAACTCGTGAACTTATCAAGGATTATACCTTGTGGCATTTAAACCTTGACTTATCACTCACCTTTCTTTCTTGTTCTTGAGTGTGGCGTCTACAACCTTCTTGATATCGTTGGTTCTTATTTCTATA
This sequence comes from Acer campestre, assembly GCA_954870605.1. NCBI lineage: Eukaryota > Viridiplantae > Streptophyta > Magnoliopsida > Sapindales > Sapindaceae > Acer > Acer campestre. The sequence goes on along the minus strand of OX940811.1, from coordinate 14,953,287 downwards.
TAGATAACGGGTCGCGGTCCTATTATTTTCTTTGTTTATAAACTTAAATTAGAAAACGATCCTTCGATACTATATATTGGTTCCGGGTCTCACTGCTCTTGGTGAGGTTCATATATATACGGTCTCATTCACATCAGTGCGCACTGATGTAACTACATCAGTATCAATGCATATGGACCACTGATTATAGAGAAAATTTGACAAGTGCATACACTTTGAGTCAAAGTATGTAAATCTAATGGTCCACATCCAATACACTGATGGAGTTATATCAATGCGTACTGACTTGAACATTTATGTATATATATAGTAACTTTCTAGTGCGAGATCCCGTACGACTTTTTCGCATGATTTCACTGATTCTAATCGGTTGGGTTTAGTGTAATTTTTTTTTTCCCACTGATTCTAACCGGTTGGAATCAATTAAACCGTATGAATTTTGTGTGTGGGATCATGCGCTTGATAATTTGTATATATTTTATAAGAATTTTAACTATAATCAAGAATCTTACTAACAAACCAAGAGAACCTTAATGCAGAGATTATTAAACTTTCTTAAGAAATAGATTTCGCATAATTTTTTTATAATTTATTTTTCACGTTTATATATATTTTTTAATATTTGTAACAATTTTTAAGAGAAATTATCAATTTAGTTCCTAACTTTTGGCAAAATATCAATATTTTAAACGTTTTTGTTTTTTGTTTTTTTTTTTTTTTTAGCACCTAAGGTCCCTTACTTTTTTGAAATACATCAAATAGGTTCCTCTCTTAGTCAACCATTAGTCCAGGGGTATTTTTATTTTTAAACATAAAAACATGCCATGTGTTAGTAAAAAAGATGATATATGTTTGTGAAGTTGAGATGTTGTTGTATTTATGGAAAGTAAGGAATCGCTGTTGCTAAAACGGCAAATATGTTTAAAATTTTGATATTTCGCTAAAAGTTAGGAACTTAATTGATAATTTCCATTTTTTAAAAACATTTGTAACATGTTTTAAATATTTGTCACTTTTTAAAAACATTTCTCAAAATTTTTTAAATATTTGTCACGTGTTTTAAACATTTGTCACGTTTTTTATAACAAAAAGAGCAAATTGCAACTAACTTTCCTGAGGTTTGGTATTTGACAATCAAAAACAACTTTATCATTAATTGGCAATGATCTCCTTTACTGTTAACCAAAGCAAGTCAAATTTACCATTGACCGAATTTGACCACTACAAATACCAAAATGTCTCTGAATAAAAAAAAATTCTGATTTTAAATATATATAAATATATGAAAAAAAATAATTGGATCTCCACCGTAAAAATAAAATAAAATGAAAATTACAAATTAAAAAAAATGTGGAGACATAGGTTGTATCTCCACATTTCAAATTCAAAATTTTCGATTTTTCAAAATAAACTAAAAAATTAATAATCTCGATCATCAAAATCCAATTCAACAACATGTTCTTCCTATAATTCTTACTTCTTTTGTATGGATCCCCAAATTTTTCTTCATATTCAAGTTTTTCAGATTTTTCAAAACTAAAAAAGAAAATAAAAAAAAATTTGGCTCATCTAAATATACTATAACATTTTCTTGTTCCATTGATGTATCTCCAAATTTTTCTTCAAATTCAAGTATTTTAGATCTTTCAAAAATAAAAAATAAAAAATGCAGCTCATCTAAATCCAATCCAACAACATTATCTTCAGATTTGTTTTTTTAATTCTTCCATTTTAGAAAAACTTGAGAAGAAAATAGAAAAGAAAAAAAAAAGTGAGAAAATTTGAGATCATGATTCACACCCAAATTCATCATATCTTAAATCACAACCCACACAAAAATGCCACCACTATCACTACCATTGTGTAACTACTGTAGTTGCGCCACCACTGTTGATGCACAACCATTGCTGTTGGGCCACCATCGTTGATGCACAACCACAACTGTGCTCACTAAAGATCCTTTTCGACGAAGATTTGGCCAATCTTCATGTGGAGATCGCCCACACTCTGGTGCGATGTAGATCTGGGCGATCTCCACATGGATATTGCACCAGATCTATAGTGATGGTGGTTAGACCTTGTTGTTTAACGAAGGCCCGATATCCTCATATCCAATGGTCTGTTTTTTATTTTATTTTTATTTTTAAAAAATTAGTTTAATTCTGGCCAAGATGAATGGTGAAGATTTAAAACTTTTAAATCTGTTTTTTTTTTTTTAGTAAATAAAAAGGCTTGAAAGGATAAAAACACCGTTATCTTTGTCAAGTTTGACTAACTTTAATTAATGGCATGGGAGGTTATTGTCAATTAAACATAAAGTTGTTTCTGGTTGTAAACCTCAGAGACGTTGGTTGCAATTTGCTCTAACAAAAATAAAAACGTGAATTTTTGGATATTGTTTTTCCAAAAAAATTTCTTTTTTATTTGTAAGTGCCACCTTTTTATGATTAGCCTATTTCAATGACAAACTACAATTGGGGATTTTAATGTAAGGGTAGATTTAGGTGCTTGAAGTGTTTGTGATCAAGTTTCTCTTAGCATTCCCAACTCATGCATCTGTGGTTCTTCATTTTAGTGTGCATTTCACACACTTTACACTTGCACAACATTCATGTAGTCATAAGTGTGTTTGACCACTTGAGAAAAGAATTTTTCTCTTTACCGTGGTTTGGGTCGTGACACGTGTACCGTGGTAATTTCTAGTGGTTCTCCGTTGTTGTACCGTGGTTGGTTAAAGAGCGGTTGATCCCATGGTACATTCCAGAGCTTTTACGCGGAATGTGCCATGGTGTAGGCGCGATTCGTGTACCGCGTATTGGCTGCGGATTGTGAACAACATTGCGATGAACTCTAGAGAGTTATTTCCTTTTGTTAGGCGGTGTAGAATGCAGTGCGTGTACAGTAGTACAAACCACGATTACGTATAATTTTTTCAAAGCGACATAGTTTTGATTATAGCTTCATGAGTTCATAGTTATTTGTTAACCGTAAAAATTGACAACCCCTACAAGGAAGCATTTTCCCTGCTATTAGGAACCAGGAACCATAGCAAGACCCTTACCTAGGGACTCGCTATGGACAAGCAAAGTGGCGCAAGACCAGGCTCACCCATTAGACGTCAACTAACACTTAGGATCTCAGCTAGATCCTTACAGTACCAAGGAACCTTCTAGAAGAACTCAAGCTCATTCACCAAAACACCATACCCTCAATTAGGGCCGATGTTAGCCCTAAAATAGGACCACATGAAGAAGGGGTAACCAGGGAGGCAACAACATGTGGTTGGGCAATTAATGCTAGAGCAACATGTATAAAGAAGGAAAGATAGAGAATCAACGGGTGAGATCCCCCCACAACCGCGCCTCACCAACAGTCAGATCTCACCCCACATAAGCCCTACCCAATGTTAACTATTCCATTCATGAAGAAGGAAAATGTATTCTCCTAGCAAAATGGATGCAGAAGACCTCTAAGCCGAAGAAGAAAATTGTTGAGAAAAGCGCCTGACAGTGTACAGCGGGACAGGCACTGACCTTGTCCCTTGTTGGGTAAAATGGTGAAAGCGACAGCTTCCGCCAACTAGGAGCATCCCCAACCAATCCAAGCAATGCAAATTGCCACAAGAGCTCCCTGTCACCTCTATTAAAGCAGTTGGAACACTCTAGGGCATAGGTGGAGCAATTACGGTCATTTGAGGCGTGTGTCACCCACTGGTCTGGTTCAAAGCAGTGGTGAGGATCTTCTGGTCATGGAACCTAACCCCCACCTACCTAAACAAGTGCCAAATCAGTAGAAAACCTAGGTGGAACCATCATGGCCCTTTAAGCTATGCCACCTATGCATCTATGGGTGGGCTTCGGTTCGATTTAGTTTAGTTTTGGGCAAAACCGAATTGAACCGAAAATATTTCGGTTCATCCAAAATTGAACCGGTTTAAATCGAATAAAAAATGGTAACCGAACCGAACTGAATTGATTTTAATCGGTTCGGTTCGATTCAGTTTTGGGCCTAATGGGCCTTATGGGCTTAATGGGCTTAATGAGTCTTTTTTAATATGTATTAAATTTAATGGGTTGTGGGATTCTAATTTTGGCCCAAAGTTTCATAATTTTTAATAGACCAAGCCCAAAAAAAAAAAAAAAAAAAAAAGACTGAAATCAAACTAAAGATAAAAACTGGTGTTCAATTTTCATACAGACATCAACATGAGACATGAGACATGAGACAAGTTTCACAAGTTCAATGTTCAATTTTCACAAGTTTCATACAGTGATACAGACATGACTACATGAGACATATAGTTCAATTTTCATAGATAAAAACTCTAAATCACAAATCCAAACTCTAAATAAAAATTACAATCCAAATCCAAACTCCAAATCAAAATTACAACTAAAACAAAATAATAACAATAAAATAATTCCAACTTCTTGAGTTCCTGCATTCACAAATGAAACGGTAATTAGTAATGGTAGTAAAATAAGAGACATGCATTCAAAAAAAAAAATTATAGTTTATCTAGTGACTAAGTAAACTGCATTTTTTGGTGACTCTTATAGTTTTTCCTGGTATGAAAATATTTATTCTGGTAATGAGCTAGCTTATCTACTCGAATATGTCAAGTATTGTCAACCTATATTACTCATCCACTATGTAAATGCAGAAGAATAGACTAATTCAAGAATTCATATAATAATTTAAATATGCTTCAGCTTCAACTTTTGGTTAAAAAAATATTATAACATCAAGTCATCAACAATTGTGAGTTACACAAAATCCACTTTAAAATTCCAGCAAAACAACAGAAAAAAGATTCAAATATTTATCAATCAAAGAAATACTGTATGGCATTGTAAATTTGTAATCACTAAGTAAAAAAACAGCCGAAGCAATTCCCAAAATATAGACAGCAGGAAGACAAGTCAAGATAAATAAACTTAAAAAGTCCCAACATATATATCAATTAAACAATTTAAAACAAGATCTCCAAGAAACTAAAGACAGCAGGAAGACAAACAACCACCAAGAACACTCAAGCAGTTCAAAAAATCTATTAAAAGTAAAAACTTGAACATTTTATCAACGAGACAAGAACCAACTTTTGAAGCTTTGTCTCGTTGAAGAAGAACTGAAGAGGAGCAGATTGGACGAGTTGTAGGTTTGTCTCATTGAAGCTTTAGTTGGAGATGAAGAAGAGCAGATCAAACAAGCATATCAGACGACCAGATCGATGGTGAAAAAAAAAAAAAACAAGAAGAAAATTGCAAAAAGAAGAAGAAAATTAGAAAAAGAAGAAGAGACGAGCGTGGACAAACCTTGTACGAGCAGATCGAATGTTAAAGAACAGAGTTAAGATGGGCGATGAAGCAGATCGGAGGTTGAGAACAGAGTTCTTAGTTGAGGAGTAGAGAAGTAGAGATGAGAGAAGAGAAGTGAAACAACAAGGTTAGTCAATTATGGTTTTTATTTTTATTTTTTATATATGCGGTTTAATCGGTTCAAACCGGTTTTAGAAAACAAAAATTGGTTTGAACCAAAAAAATTTCGGTTTTCATCTTTTTGAACCGGTTTAAACCAAATTCATTCTATGAATTGAACCGAACACTCTTTTTTTGGTTAAGTTCGGTTCGATTTCGAACTTAGTGCCCACCCCTATATGCACCCAATTCAAAGGGACGTGAGGATCAAGTCCAGCTTTTCCTTGTAGGATTTATGGTCTTAATAACTAATGGTTTTAATGTTAAGTTAATGTGGGATAAATAAGTTATCAAATTAATTATTAAATTAATGAAGTCTTGAATTAATGAAGAATTAATTATCTAAATTATCCACATGCCGATGTATTGGTTTGAGAAACTGTTTCTCAATGTACCATTAATTTTATGGGAATTAATGGTTACGTTAAACTAAATGTAAGAAACACTCGTCCTCTCTCCAACCTTTATATAAATCAGAATTCCCATTAATTTTGATATACGAAATAACACATAAAAGTTTAAAGTATAAAGGTTAAGGAGGAGAGAAACGATTGTTGTCAAAATGTCTTCTTCCATGGATCAAGGTATGTAAGTTATTATCTTATAAATTAACGTGATTATTTTATATGTGAATCAATATGTGATTCTAGATCTTTCAATTAACATTAATGTAAATTGTATAATTGTTTACATGTGGTATCAGAGCTTAGGGTTGATTCACGTATTGTTTCCATCATTATCTATTTAATATTAAATAAACATAAAATAAAATTACGAAATGTTTTGTTTATTGCAACTAATTCATTGCCGTATTAATTATTTTATTTATTACAATTAAAACAAAGCTATATTAAATTATGAATTATCAATTTGACATTGACTGTTTTTACTGCAATTAAAATATACGGATATTAAAGTACACAGATAGTAATTTGATATTCATAATTTTAACGTTTAAATTCTTATTGATGTTTCATTAATATTTGTTAAATATATGTAATGATATTTAAAGTTTATAGTTTATTAATGAAAAGCATGTTATGTATATTTATGTTTATTTATTATTACATATAAAATTGATTTTGGCAACTTAATGTATTTGTAATGTTTAATAAATGATGACATGATTAATTAGAACTCTGTTAATAATTATGATGCTCCTTATATAAATGTGTATTAATAAAGAGTCCTATTATTTTATTGATTAACATGTCACTATATGATTATTTTTATAATTATACGTAAGGTTTATTTATTTATTGTATTTCCGCTGTATATTTGTTAATAAATAATGTTAAAATTGTTGATATTTATAATTTTCTGTAGAGATATTGGTAAGCTGCCAAAGTAGCCCAAACAAGATAGAAAAATTATAAATATCAATATATTAATGAAATCGACATTATATTGCAATTTCTTTATAAAGTAAATAATAGTTAGCCCAAAGGTTAATTATTACCAAAGTTTAAGAAATTGAAATAGGATAATTTAATGTGCATTATAAATTAGAATGGGAATGGATACCCAAAGGTAGCATACCGGTCTAATATTATGTTGCATAATTAATTAATTCTATTACTAATGAAATTTAAAGTATGAGTGAACATTTTTTGTATATTGTGATATCGACCCAAAGGTTATATCATAATGATACTATTTAGTTCATCATATATAATGATTTAATATGTGTTAAATTTCAAAGCATTAAATAACATAGTGAGCATTTATTTTATTGCAGTATCTATTCCTGTTGCATTGCACTCCCATGCTTCGTCTGTATCTGTCCTTAATGGGTCAAACTTTTCAGACTGGAGTGAACATATCCGATTTCACTTAGGTGTTTTGGATGTTGATTATGCATTCGATTCTGAAAAGCCTGATGAGCCCACTGATGAAACTAATGATGAGGACAGGGCCTTTTATGATGCTTGGAAAAGGTCAAACAAACTTTGTCTTGAGTTTATGCGAATGACTATCGCAGGAAACATTAAGTCATCGCTTCCTAAAAGTGATAACGCAAAAGAATTCCTTAAAGCTGTGGAAGAGCGTTTCAAAACTGCTGACAAATCCCTTGCTGGGACATTGATGGCCCAACTGACCACAATGAAATATAATGGGGTTCATGGGATGCAAAACCACATCCTGGAAATGACGAACCTAGCTGCAAAGCTAAAGACCTTAGGAATGACCGTTGGTGAATCTTTCCTTGTTCAGTTTATTCTGAATTCCTTGCCTGCTCAGTATGGTCCATTCCAAATCCATTATAACACCATTAAGGATAAATGGAATGTGAATGAACTAACCAATATGGTTGTTCAAGAAGAGGCAAGGCTTAAGCAACAAGGAATGCAAACTGTTCACCTTATGACTCAAGGCTCAGGATCTGGACATAAAGGAAGAAAGCCTGTAAAAGGCAAGAAAAGAGTATTTTCCAAGAATGAACCTGCTCATGCTTCTCAGGTTCAAAAGAAGGACTTTGGCGTGAAATGTCATTTCTATAAAAAGGAAGGACATTTCAAGAAAGATTGTCAGAAACGAAAGGAATGGTTTGAAAAGAAAGGTATGAATATTTACGTAATTTTCGAATCAAACCTTACTGAAGTTCCTTCTAATACTTGGTGGATTGACTCTGGTGCTACTATCCATGTTTCTAATACGATGCAGGGATTCCTTACAACCCGAACCATACTCCCAAATGAGCAATACATTATGATGGGGAATCGGGCCAAGGTTCTTGTTAAAGCTGTTGGAACCTTCAGACTTGTCTTAGATAGTGGTTTTAATTTAGACTTATTTCATACTTTATATGTACCGTCTGTTTCCAGAAACCTTATTTTATTGAGTAGACTTGATGTTGATGGATACACATTTTCAATTGGAAATAAATGTTTTAGTTTATTTAAAAATTTATCCATTGTTGGTTCTGGAACATTATGTGATGGTTTATATAAGTTGAAACTTAATAACCACTTTGCTGAGACTTTGATGATTTTGCATCCTAAAGTTGGAACTAAACGTAGCCTTATGACTGAAATGTCCTCCTTCTTGTGGCATAAACGTTTGGGGCATATCTCCAAAGAAAGAATCCAGAGGTTAGTAAAAGATGGAATTCTTGAAAATCTAGATTTTACTGATCTCGGAGTGTGTGTTGATTGTATTAAAGGAAAACAAACTAAACACACAAAGAAAGGTGCCACAAGAAGTACAAATCTCCTTGAGATTATTCACACTGACATTTGTGGACCTTTCACCACTTCATGTTTTGGTGGTGAAAAGTACTTTATCACTTTTATTGATGATTTTTCACGTTATGGTTATATCTATTTGTTAAATGAAAAATCTCAATCGGTGGATGCCCTTGAGGTTTACATAACTGAGGTTGAAAGACAATTAGATAGAAAAGTGAAAATTGTAAGATCCGATAGAGGTGGTGAGTTTTATGGTCGCTATGATGAGTCAGGACAACACCCTGGTCCTTTTGCTAAATTTCTAGAAAAGCATGGCATATGTGCTCAATATACAATGCCAGCAACGCCTCAGCAGAATGGTGTTGCTGAGAGACGTAATCGTACTCTTATGGATATGGTTAGAAGTATGTTAAGCAACTCTACCTTACATATATCACTGTGGAGTGAAGCTCTAAAGACCGCTGTGTACATTTTGAACAGGGTTCCTAGTAAGTCAGTTCCAAAAAACTCCTTTTGAGTTATGGGCTGGAAGGAAACCAAGTTTAAGACACCTTCATGTTTGGGAATGTCCAGCGGAAGTTAGACTTTTTAACCCACAAGAAAAGAAATTGGATTTCAGGACAGTAAATGGTTACTTTATTGGTTACCCAGAGAAATCCAAATGGTTCAGGTTTTATTTGCCTAACCATAGTACGAGAATAATGGAAACCGGTAATGCTAGATTTTTTGAGGATAGTGACATTAGTGGACGTGATTTACCACGTCATGTGTCCATTGAAGAAACTAGGACACAATTACGAAATATGGTAAATGAAGAAGCGAGGATACAAGTTCTTTTGCCTTTAGCTTCTAAAAATATTGTTGATTCAAATGTTATTGTCCATAATAACGATCAACAAATAAATGATGAACCACTTCATAACGAAATTGTCACTATTGAACCAACAGTAGAAGAACCACGAGAAATTGCATTACGGAGATCTCAAAGAGAAAAGAGATCGGCAATTTCAAATGATTACATGGTTTATCTACAAGAATCTGATTATGATATTGGGATGGATAATGATCCGGTTTCATACCAACAAGCCATAGAAAGCAATGATTCTTCTAATTTGATTGATGCAATGAAAGAAGAGATGAAATCAATGGAACATAATGAAGTTTGGGATCTTATCGAGTTGCCTAACGGATGCAAGAAAATTGGTTGTAAATGGGTTTTCAAAACCAAGCGTGACAGTAAAGGCAATATCAAAAGACATAAAGCCAGACTCGTTGCCAAAGGTTTCACTCAAAAAGAAGGCATTGATTACATAGAGACTTTTTCACCTGTATCTAAGAAGGACTCATTTAGAATCATCATGGCTCTGGTGGCTCATTTCGATTTAGAGCTGCACCAAATGGATGTAAAGACTGCTTTTCTAAACGGAAATTTAGATGAAGAAGTTTACATGGATCAACCTAAGGGCTTTGCATTAAAAGGAAAGGAAAATCTGGTTTGCAAGCTTAAGAGATCAATATATGGACTTAAACAAGCTTCCAGGCAATGGTATATTAAGTTTCATAATACTATTATCTCCTTCGGTTTTAAAGAAAACACTGTTGATAAGTGTATATACTTAAAGGTCAGTGGGAGTAAATTTATAATTTTGATCTTGTATGTTGATGATATCTTGCTTGCCAGTAGTGATCTTGGTTTATTATATGAAACCAAGAAGTTTCTCACCAAGAACTTTGAGATGAAAGATATGGGTGAGGCAGCCTATGTAATTGGAATTGAAATATTTCGAGACCAATCACAACGATTGTTAGGGCTATCTCAGAAAGCATATATTAACAAAGTTCTAGAGAGATTCCGAATGGAAAATTGTTCAGCTGGGGAGTCTCCAATTCAAAAAGGGGATAGATTCAACCTTTTGCAATGTCCAAATAATGAATTGGAACGCAAGCAAATGGAAGCAATTCCTTATGCTTCAGCAGTAGGAAGCTTGATGTATGCTCAGACTTGCACTAGACCAGACATCAGCTTTGTTGTTGGTGTTCTGGGTAGATACCAGAGTAATCCCGGAATGGAGCATTGGAAGCTTGCAAAGAAAGTGATGCGATACTTGAAGGGTACAAAAGATCACATGCTCACGTTTAGGAGAACCGATCATCTTGAGGTGATTGGTTACTCGGACTCAGATTTTGCTGGATGTCCTGATAGCCGAAAATCCAGATTTGGTTATGTGTTTATGTTAGCTGGAGGGGCTATTTCATGGAAAAGTGCAAAGCAATCTATCATTGCTGCATCCACTATGGAGGCTGAGTTTGTGGCATGCTTTGAGGCCACAATTCATGGTTTATGGCTACGGAACTTTATCTCAGGACTTAGAGTTGTCGACTCTATATCTAGGCCACTGAGAATTTATTGTGATAATGCCGCAGCAGTCTTCTTCTCCAAGAATGACAAATATTCTAAAGGTGCTAAGCATATGGAGTTGAAGTTTCTTTCTGTCAAGGAAGAAGTGCAGAAACAAAGAGTGTCTATTGAACATATTAGCACAAAACTTATGATTGCTGATCGATCCATTAACAAAAGGGCTTCCACCAAAGACATTCAAAGAGCACACTATTAGTATGGGTCTTGGATGTAACCCTTGATATTGTTATTTGGATCTATTATGTTATTTTATTCTGTTAGACATTCTTTTGAGATCTCATTAAAGTTGTTTCTGCTATTTCCTGTTTTTCATCGTGTACGTACATTTATGATAATGAAAGAGTTTTTAAACAGGATATTATGTTGGACAAATTTTAGGCATTATTGCTAGCCTATGTTTCTCACTTACGGTTCATGACAATCAAGCTATTAGTGTCGTAGTACATGGAAGGGACTATGTCGTTTCATTGACACACAACCGCCATGACTCACATATATAGATTGTTTGATCATGATATTACGAAAACCAAATTATGTAAGGCATGGATTGGATATATAATTTTTTAAGATGCGATTGTGTATACATATATATATAAGTCTTTTCTTGTAATCCCACATGTGTCCTTTTATAAAGTAATTTTTATTTATTTTTATTATGTTATATGGACCAAGTGGGAGAATGTAGGATTTATGGTCCTAATAACTAATGGTTTTAATGTTAAGTTAATGTGGGATAAATAAGTTATCAAATTAATTATTAAATTAATGAAGTCTTGAATTAATGAAGAATTAATTATCTAAATTATCCACATGCCGATGTATTGGTTTGAGAAACTGTTTCTCAATGTACCATTAATTTTATGGGAATTAATGGTTACGTTAAACTAAATGTAAGAAACACTCGTCCTCTCTCCAACCTTTATATAAATCAGAATTCCCATTAATTTTGATATACGAAATAACACATAAAAGTTTAAAGTATAAAGGTTAAGGAGGAGAGAAACGATTGTTGTCAAAATGTCTTCTTCCATGGATCAAGGTATGTAAGTTATTATCTTATAAATTAACGTGATTATTTTATATGTGAATCAATATGTGATTCTAGATCTTTCAATTAACATTAATGTAAATTGTATAATTGCTTACATTCCTGCCTAAAGGGGGCCAGCTCTTACCTACCACTACAAAGCTATTCTATAAATACCTCAACTCAAGAAGAAAAGAGGGTGGACTGATAAAAAAAAAAAAAAAAATGACTCAAGGCGAGAGAGATCCTACTTGGCTATTACCTTACTACCTCCTCCTCCATTGTGTTCATCCTACTTGGCTACTACCCTACTACTTCCTCCAATGTGTTCATTCTACTTGGCTACTACACTACTATCTCTATCTCCATTGTACTAGTTCTGTGCGGTTATCCCCAATATATTTTCCCTAATATTGTAAGCCTTATGGCAATACTTGATGTACTTATGGTCCAGTTAGCCAATAAAATATAGATTATTCAATCTCTGCTAGCACATTATCACCTTAGGATCAGTCCTAACCCATCAGCGCATGTTCCACTCGGTCCTACCAAGGACAAACCTAATACGATCTGCCCCTGTGCAGGTCGCCTTTGTACCCCGGTACCCAACCAGGTCCAGAACCACATCCGGGTCATGGTATTACTGCACCTCCAATGCAAGCGACCCCTATCAACTGTAGGGCACCCATACTCCGGGTCAACTGGTGTCTCGAAGATCCACATCGTATTTTCTAGATAACAATATTCTTCTCTTCTTTTTTCCAGCCTTGGACAACTTGAAATTATTGACTTGTTGAAAAAGAAAGAAGTGTTTTAGAGAGAGAAGTTCCAAGAGAGTGCCTTTTACTCTCTAACCCCAAATCCATGAGCATCTAAGCTGTACAGAAAATCGTTTGCACACAGCGGAAGCGAGACTAAAAAAAAAAGTTTAGTATATTTTAAAATTTTTCCAAGTTTGAACCTTAACCCTTTAATTAATTAAACATATATACGAAAAGATATCATATCTTTGTCCCGTGATCCGATTGACTATGCGTCGATGGAAATCCGTAAGATCTTCCAAACCTGATCACGAACGTGAATTACCTAGGAGCGTGGTCTCCCTTCTCTTTGAATTATGAACCTGAGAATGGATAACAAAAAACTTTTCTGATTTTTGTTAGTCACAACAAACTCCAAAAGGTTGCTAAGAATATCCCGGTCACTTTTGAATTCACAATCGTTAGGTTGAAATTCGCGTGAACCTTCTTCGAAATTGTGCATAAGATCTCTTGATGTTAAGATCACTAGTGCACTATCGAAATAAGAACAATTCTCCTTTCACAACTCCTCTTGGCCGAAAAAACTCACTAGTCTTAGAGTAGGATTTTATTTTTCTCTCTAGCCAAAAGAAAATTAATTCTCAAAAGGCAAAAACTAGGGTTGGCCGAAATTCATCCCTTGTATTATATAAGGACTTAATTTTTTTTTTTGCCCTAATTAATTTAGGGTTGCCGAATTCTAGCCTTGTTCAACAAGGTGGTTACCAAAGCCCTTTTCCAAATAGGATTTGTGTTTCCACAAAAGACTTCTTAGAATTCAAACCCTAATCCAACTCTTTAATGAATTTGTGACTATATAAAAGACTTCCTAATTTGACTAAACAAATAAAGTCTTTTATATTTAATATACTACTAGTAGTAGTATACTACTAGGAAACATACTTCCTAATCAGAAAAATATTTGTTTCTTAATTAAATAATTAATTAACATATTAATTAATTTTCATTTAATTAAATAATAAAATAAAACAATATAATGTGCTAATAAATATAGCCTAGCCGCCCATGACTATAACTTGGGCCAAATATTGTTTTCTTATTTTATTTAATCCATTTGGACTTTAATAAAAAAACCCACATGTAAACTAGACCCATTCTTACTAAAAGAAACAAACCCACATACCTTTTCATTAATATATTAATATAATTAAACAGCCCATTAAATAAATAATGTGCAAATTATATTCTTAATATATTAAATACAATTCTAGATGGACCCATAAATAGCTTGGTAGAATATATCAAGTGATTCATGCAAGTCCGTGCGGATTGGGGATCTTGGCGGGCCTATCTAAATTTAAGCTCCAATAGATATAACCCAATCACAATCAACAAATGATTCACTTAGGTTTAATCTATTAATTTTAGTTCATTCTACTAAAGAACTAAAATTTCACTCTTAAATAAAGATGGAATAAGTTAACGATTCTCATTCATACCCTAGACAATCTTATAGGAGATAGTGAATCCTCGTGAAGAATATCAGTAATCGCCAAGAGCTCATAGACCGCCTACAGCTCTCTAAGTTACCATATTTACTCATATGACCACACTTTGAACTTGGATATATATTATGACTTGTCTAGAAGTCATCTTTCAATAGTCACTATTGAAAACTCAACGTTAAGATTTAATATCCAAAACCACAAAGCATCCATATGATGATATTCTACTCACATTTAGTAAATAGAGCCACGATGTCCATATCTATAAATGAAGTCCTCTATCGATTAGTAAATGAATACCACCAAACTATCGAGGTTAGACTAAGCTATATAATCGTACTCATTGATAGCTCAAATGATAACACTTGTAACCATAAGTCCATCATTTATCTCAGGATTAAGATAGACTCTCCGATTGTCTTGATAATGAAAAAACTTTTATCTATTGACGGTTCTAGAAAACGTATTTCATTGTGATCCAGTTCAATGCACCCAGTGCACTAGATTCTTTTACTCGAAGACCCTTCGATGATTTTAGACTCATCACAATACATTTGATCCCACTCAAATGCTAGTAAAAGAATTTTACAACTTTAACAAGATAAAGGTGTCTAACCTTTAACTTAAGTTGTGAACGTTATTCAAGACTAACTAAAAAATTGTGTCTACCTCATATACATCTAGATGTACGAACAATTCTTCTTTTCTCATAGTCTTTTGACCTTATGATTATTTACTTTGACCATTATAATAATAAATGCTATAAGATTTTGTTAAATAATAGAAATCACTTTATTAATATGAAAAGATTGTCAAGTACAATATTACACTTTTGCTATTAAGCATAATCCTAACAATCTCCTACTTGCGCTATAGCAAATGTGTCATATCTCTCATTCCCATGTTCTCTAGGTGCCCATCAAAACTCTTCTGAGGTAGAGCCTTTGTGAAAGGATCCGCTAAATTTTCTGTTAACGCGTTTTTGGTAATCGTCACGTCACCCCTATGCACAATCTCCTTAAGAAGATGATACTTCCTTTTAATGTGTTTTCCTCTCTTATGACTTCTTGGTTTTTTCGAATTAGCCACTGCTCCACTGTTGTCACAGTAGATAATGATCTGCTTATTTGCACTAGGAACCACTTCTAAGTCAATCAAGAATTGGCGGAGCCAAACAGCCTCTTTGGTAGCTTCGCATGCAGCAATATACTCAGCTTCCATGGTGGAGTCAGCAATGCATGATTGCTTGATACTTCTCCATATGACTGCTCCTCCTTCAAGAGTAAACACAAATCCTGATGTGGATTTTCTGGAGTCAGAATCTGATTGGAAATCAGAATCTGTATACCCTACGGGAATCAAATCCCTCAAGAGTATACAAGCATATTGTCTCCCGTCCTCCTGAGATACTTGAAAATATGCTTGACTACCGTCCAGTGATCAGGACCAGGTTTCGATTGAAACCTGCTAACTATGCCAACAGCAAAACAAATATCTGGTCTAGTGCAGAGCATTGCATAAATGAGACTTCCAACTGCCGAGGCATATGGAACCCTACTCATGAATTGCTCTTCATGCTCATTCTTTGAAACTTGTTCCTTAGAAAGTTTGATTCCATGCCTGAAAGGTAACATACCTTTCTTGGAAACTTGAATGGAAAACCTAAACAAGATTTTATCTATGCATGAAGCTTGGGATAGTGCAATCGTTCTATTCTTTCTATCCCTTATTACTTGGATACCAAAAATATAACTTGCTTCATCTAAGTCCTTCATATCAAATTGTTTTGCTAACCATTATTTTACTGATGTCAATAAATCTACATCGTTTCCGATAAGTAGTATATCATCAACATATAGAATTAGGAAAACCAACTTGTCGCCTTTGATCCTTTTGTATACATAAGGTTCATCAAGGTTCTGAACAAATCCAAAACCTTTCACAGCTTGATCGAACCTTATGTTCTAGGATCTGGATGCTTGCTTTAATCCATATATGGATTTTTACAACTTGCATACCTTTTCCACTTGGCATTTTTCAATGAATCCTTCTGGTTGCATCATATAGATGCTTTCATCAAGACTTCTGTTAAGAAAAGCTGTCTTGTCGTCCATTTGCCAAATCTCTAAATCTAAAGATGCCGCAATGGATAAGAGTATCCTAATAGATTTAAGCATGGCCACAGGAGAGACGGTTTACTCGTAATCGATATCTTCTTTCTGTGTGTAACCTTTAGCTACCAATCTAGCTATAAAGGTTTCCACCTTTCCATTCATACCTCTTTTCGTCTTGTATACCCACTTGCACCCAATGAGTTTTATCCCTTTAGGCAAGTCTACTAGGGACCAGACTTTGTTATTGAACATGAACTCAATCTCAGATTGCATTGCCTTTTGTTAATGGCGACTATCAACATCTTTCATTGCTTCCTTATATGTGTAAGGATCATCGTCGTCTGGGAGATTCTCCACTGATTCTCCCAGACCGATGTATCTCTAGGGTTGTCTTACAACCCTCCCACTACGACGAGGAATGGTAGGTTGTTGATCTTGTGATGGTTCGGAACTTACAATTGGGCTAGGTTGTGAAACCTCTTGTGGAATTGTATCTCCTGACATCTCATTCAGAACAATTCTACTTTTAGGTATAAACTCATTCATATAGTCCTTTTCCAGAAATTTGGCATTTGTCGAAACAAATACTTTAAGATCTGAAGGACTATAAAAATAATACCCTTTAGTTCATTTTTTGCATCTTGTTTGCAAAGTCTTCTTCTTTAATGAATATTTGTTGAAGTCTTGAGATTTCATTGGGGTTATTTAATAGCTAACATGTTAGGGTTTCATTTACTTCATTTAGCTAAGTCTTGTTGAATGTGCATTTAGACATCTTGATAACTAGGATTGTTAGATTTGCATCTTTAATCTATAGTTAAGCATAATGTGTGTGGTCTTGCACTATATTGCATCTTGAATATTTCTATATATTTACTTAGACTTAATCTCTTCATAGAATCAAAGTCTTGTGGCTTCTAGTTGAAGTTGCACAAGCAAGAAAGCCTTGCAATTAAAGGGTTGATTGGCAAGCAAATGATTTAGAATCACTATTAAAGGCCCACGGTAGAATAACTTGTGTTCTTTCAAGAATAGTGTGATTAGGTTGTCAACTTAGATTATAAACAAGTATTCAAATAGTGGATTTGATGACCGAAATGACTAGATGGACTAGCCCATGAGTTTTTCCCAGTTGGAGGATTTCTTACGTAAATCTCCCCCTCTAGGTTGTTTTAGACATACTTTGTGTATTTTCATCATTTTTTCACCAAATTGGTAACCAACACAAAATCCATGATATGGTAAGCTTTTGAAAGTAAATAAAACAAAAATGGAAGAGATTTATGCAGATACAACACTTGTAAGTGAAGAAACACAATATTTTGTCTCCAATAAACTCCAACTATTTTCTCCAAGCACACCCTTTACTTTTATTGATGAAATTAGTCAATTTGATTGTAATCTTTGTCTTTCCAACCACAAATGTGATTTTGTACCATGTTTTAATTTGATTTCGATGAAAATAGAAGCGAAATTAAAGAAGAAAATTAGAAACAATGACGGAGGAGGAACGGTGTACATCTATGGAGAAAGAAAGAAGCGGTATAAATGTGTTGAGGGATATTTTTGTAATTTTTTGGTTAGGGATTGAAATGAAATTTTGTAATATGGTTATTAACATTCACAATTTTATATGTGGTAAAAAACAAAGAGAGAAAATCAAAAATAGCCTCCTAAAACATTAGACTTTCGTTTTAACTATATACAAAAGTTTAATTGTTTAAACCCACATTTTTAAGAAATTACTTGAATACCCTCATAGAAAAACCATCCCCAAACTCTCTCTTCTCTTTTCTATTCTCTCTCCCATCAAAATGACAAGCCTTTCGTTGGATTGGTTAGGTTCGGCCGCCATGTACGGATTTGGCTTTACGGTTTCTCTAGCACCAAGCTCGCTCCCTTTGCCGTCGTTTTCAAAGAAGAAACAAACCTCAATCAAATTGTGAGGTCCGGTTTGAAGGAAAAAATTGTCTCGTGATTTGTTTTTTAAATGGGGAGACAATGCACCTAGGCATGCGTTTAGTGCATGCCCAGGCGTGACGACAGCGCCACCGGGGCTTTCCCTCACCAGCGGCGCTATTAATTGAAGAAAATGAAAAAAAAAAAAAAATCCTAATTAACGAACGAAAAATTATTGAAACATCCCTCGAGGGATGTTTTGTTAATTTCACTATATATAAATTTAAAACATGATTTTAGAGGGGATATGTTAGTAATTATGCCTTCGAAATATTGTAAACATGATTTCACCTTTTTTTTTAATTTATAATTAGATTTCACTTTTGTTTTCAACATTTCACGTTTTGTTTTCAAGATTTCAAGTTTTTCTCAAGATTTCAAGATTTTTTTTTTTTTTTTTCAGATTTCAAGTTTTTTTTTTCTTTCCATATTTCAAGCTTTTCGTAAATTCTTTATTTTTTTTTAAAAAAAGCTAAGTTGTAGGGTATTTTTGTAATTTTGGATATATAATTTTTTTTTAAAAAAAGTGTTTATTAATGATTAAAATTTTGTATATGGGTAAAAACAAATTTTCCTTGTTGTAGGTGTTCATTTTAAACAATTTCCACCAAAAGCAAAGTGGAAATTGCTAAAAATGAGCACATCTAGCCATGAGAATTTTTTTTAACCCACATATGAAAGTTTAATTGTTAATAATCATATTTAAAAAAAAAAAAATTCAGTGTATATTCGTAAATTACAAAAATACCACTAACATCAATTTTTCTATTTTCTTTTGTGTTTTCTACCATCTTCGTCCTTCTTTCTCATCAAATTCGAATTGTTGTTCCTGCAAGTCGAACGACTAAAAGAACAACACTGTTATTCTTGTAAATAAAGACCCACTAAAGGAAGGTTTGATCTTGGAATTGTGTTGAAGATTTGAAGAAGTTATTGAAGAAAAAGTTTTCCGATTTGCTCTAAATCGGTTTAAGGTGTGTAAATAGTTTTATTTGTTTATTAATTGAGTTGCAAACAGTTACTTTAACATGGGTTTAACGTTATTGCATCACTTTTGTGTGTGTTTTGTGAAGAATCGAATTCATTTAGGTTTAAAGTTTTTTCCAGAAGATTTCAAGTTTCACTGATACGAAAACTTGAAATCTTCTACAAAAACTTGAAATATTGACAAGACTTGAAATCTTTTATAAAACTCAAAATGTTGACATAAAATGTGAAATATTTAATAAAAACTTGAAATCTTTTCTAAAAACTTGAAATGTTAACAAAACTTGAAATCTTTTGTATGGGTATTCAGGTAATTTCTCGAAAATGTGGTTATTAACGATTAAAGTTTCGTATGTGATTAGAAACAAAATTCTAATGTTTTGGATGGTTATTTCGATTTTCTCTCAAAAACAAATTCCACATAAAAAAGATGTGGTCATTTTTACAATTCTTGATAACTATTATGTATACTTAAAATTTCAGACTAATTGCACAGACCTCCCCTGAGTTTAGGTCTAATTATAGCTAAATGGACATATTGCTCGAAATTACACAAATTTCCCATACCATAAGTTGACTACCGTTAAACTTAACCATTGACCAAACTTTTAGGGTGAAATGACTTAAATGGCCCCATTTATATTATTCTATTTCCTAAAATAAATAATTAAACAAATATGATCTTATATGTAATAAACATTTAAAAATTTAATAAAAAAGATAAGGATAATGTTATTATTTTTTTTCAATATTTATCACCCATTTTCCAGAGGAGAAAAAAAATGGCGAACTTTTATTTTTTGCCGACATCTATCACCACCCATTTTCAACTAAAAAGAAAATCATCATCATCTGAGCTTTTTTATTTTTTTATTTTTTATTTTTTTATTTATTTATTTTTTTTAAAGATTCATCACCCATTCAAAAAAAATAGGTTTATGAAGGATTTTTATGAAAAATGGGTGATAAATATCGAAAAAAATAACAACATTATACTTATCATTTTTATTAAAATTTTAAAATTTTATCATATATTAGATAATATTTATTTAATTATTTATTTTAGGTAATAAAATAATACAAATGGAGGCATTCAAATTATTTAACCCTAAAAGTTTGGTCAATGGTTAAGGTTAACGGAAGTCAACTTATGGTAGGAGAGATTTGTGTAATTTCGAGTAAAATATCTATCTAGCTATAATTAGACCTAAAATCAGGGGGGTGTGTGCAATTAGTCCTAAAATTTCAATACGACCAAGGTAAAACTGTAAAAGACACAAGAGACGAGTGAGAAATATTTTGGTCCTTTCACCTGCTCTGCATCTTATTTGTCATTTTCAAGCTCAATTAAATAATCTGTAGCTCTTTTGTCAAAAAAGAAAAAGAAAAAGAATAAGAATCTGTCAATTGTAAAAAAAAAAAAAGAAAAAAAAAAAAAAAACACTTTGCTTCACAGAGTTGCTCTGCTGTGTTCTTGCTTTAGTTTTTTTTTTTGGGTTGGAAATATGCTTTAGTTTCATTTGGTTTGCTTCACAGTTCACATCCATTTTTTCCAAAAAAAACTCAGCAGAGAAGGAAGAAACAAGGACAAAAATGGCTGAAATTGTTACATCTGTTGCTGTAAAAGTTTCCGAATTGTTGGTTGTACCCGTAGCACGTCCCCTGAGTTATCTCAGGAACTACAAAAGCAACATGGAGAATCTGAGGGAACAATTCCAGAGACTCGACAATAGAAGAGAGATGGTGGAGTTCGCGGTTGAGGATGCTAAGAGACATGGGGAAGAGATTACACGACCAGTAGAGTTATGGCTTCATCATGCGAACGGGGCCGTTAAAATGGCGTCGAAGGTTATGGAACATTATTACGAGCAAGCAGACCAGCGATGTTGCAAGGGGTTGTGTCCCAGTTTAAAGAAGCGCTACAAGCTTAGCAAGAGAGCAACGCGGATGTTGATGGATGTTGTTAAACTCCTGGAACGTGGGAAATTTGATAAAGTTTCCCACCGTCCCGCTCGATTGAGGACAGAGTCTACATATAGTGGAGGTTATGTGGACTTCGAATCAAGAAAGTCCACTTTGAATGGTGTACTAGAGTCCTTGCGCAATCCTGAAGTCGGCATTGTCGGGGTTTGCGGCATGGGCGGCCTCGGCAAGACGATGCTGGTGAAGGAAGTTGCTAGACTAGCTAAGCAAGAAAAGCTCTTTGACAAGGTAATTTTTGTTGAAGTATCCCAGACACCAGACACAAGAAAGATTCAACAAGAGATTGCAAATCAGTTGGGTTTGAAATTCAACGAGGAGAGTGAATCTGGAAGAGCAAGCAGACTACATACATGACTGAAGAAAGTGACCAAGGTCCTTTTAATTTTGGATAATCTTTGGGGAAGTCTCAATTTGGAGATCATAGGTATTCCTGTCAAAAACGATCATAAAGGATGCAAATTGTTATTGACATCAAGAAGTAGTCATGTATTGGACAATGAGATGTATTGTCAACATAATTTCCATATTGGCGTCTTAAATGAAGAAGAGGCGTTGAATCTATTTAGGAAGATCGCAGGTGCTTGTGTTGAACAACCTGACTTGAGACCCTTAGCATTTCAAGTGGCCAGTGAATGTGAAGGTCTGCCCATTTCCATTATTACAATAGCAAAAGCATTAAGAGATAAGTCTATATCTCAATGGAGGAATGCCTTGCAAGAACTAAGAAGGCCATCCCTCAACTCTGATGGATTGGCTCGTGAAGTATATAAAAATATAGAGCTTAGTTACAAATACTTAGAGAGTGAGGAACTTAAGTCAACTTTTTTGCTCTGTAGCATGATGGAAAATGATGCTTCCATTGAAGACTTGTTGAGATATGCAATGGGTTTGGGTATATTTCAAGACATCGATACAATGGAAGAAGCACAAGATCGTGCAGCCACATTGGTTCACAGACTCCAGTCTTCTTCGTTGCTTGACGTTGTTGACAGTAAAAGGTTTTCCATGCTTGATACTGTTCGTGATGTTGCTATATCAATTGCATCCAGGGATCAACAAGTAATTTTTAAAGTGAAACAAGGCATTGTTAGATGGGATCGGGTAGCTGAGGGTACATTTAGGAATTGCACAGCAATGTCCTTGCATGGTATTGGAGTGCTTCCTGAAAGGTTGGTATGTCCACAACTTGAAATTTTCTATTTGAAAACCAGAGATCCATTGTTGGAAGTCCCCAATGACTTTTTTTCAGGCGTGCCAAGGCTTAAGGTTTTACATTTCATTGGAATGGGTTTGTTATCTCTGCCTATATCACTTAGTATCCTAACAAACCTTCAAACATTGTGTATGGACCAATGCAAATTGCGAGATGTTGCTGTTATTAAAGCGCTGAGGAAACTAGAAATCCTTAGCTTTCGTAGTTCTGATATTGAGGAATTTCCCATAGAAATCGGTGAACTGACTCGGTTAAGATTGTTAGATTTGAGCCATTGTTCCAAGCTTAAAGTGATTAGACCAAAAATCATATCATGCTTAACCCGATTAGAAGTAGTGTATATGGGAAATACCTGTATTCAGTGGGAAGGGAAAACTAATCTTGCTGAAGTGAAGTATTTGCCTCATCTGACCACTCTAGAAATACATATCTGTGATGCTGAATTGTTGCCAGAAGACTTGTTCTCCCAAATGCACTTGGAAAGATACAAAATAGTCATAGGAGATGATTGGGACCAATGGGACTGTTATGAATATGAGACTGCCAGAATGTTGAAACTTTCCGCAATTAATGTTGAAAAGATTTGGCACAACCAACTTCCAGCGATGGGTTCTTTAGTTGAAAATCTAACATGCTTGGTCATGAAAGGCTGTGGTAAGTTAAGATACCTATTTTCATCTTCAATAGTTAATAGCTTTGTACAGCTCCAATACCTTGAGATATGCGAGTGCACTGTGTTGGAAGAAATAATAGCTGCAGAAGAACTAAGAGAAGGAGAATGGAAGGAATTAATATTCCCTCAATTAAACTACCTAAAGATGAATGATATGGAAAAACTGAGAATTTTCTACTCAGGAAGTTGTATTGAATTTCCAATGTTGAAAGATCTAGAGATAGCGAATTGCCCTGGATGGGAGGAATGCATCTTCAATGAAAAGGTAGATTACTATAAATCTTATCTTGGTTTGTTTCTGCTTGTCTTACTTTCTTCATTATAGTAGTTTTGTGATCTTCTAAAATTTAAATGTCTTATTTGCAAGTACTTTCCAATTATTTATAATTTTATAGTTAGATTACAACGCACCTCAGTAATTTTAATGATGTGAATACTACAGGTTAAAGTCCCTATATTAGAGAAAATGGTAATTTCCTACATGGATAACTTGAAGACGATATGGGACAACCAACTTATTGAGGGTTCCTTCTGCAAATTAAGATCATTGGAAGTTAACGACTGCCAGATGCTATTAACTGTGTTTCCATTGTGCATCAGTGAAAGACTCTTGACACTAGAGTCCCTAACTGTTAAAAGTTGTGGTTTAGTAGAACAGATATTTGATCTCCGGGAGCTTACTTTTGATGATAAGTATTTCTCAGAAGCAACTCCGTTAACCGAATTATATATTGATCATCTGCCAAACTTGAAACACATTTGGAATGAGGATCCCCATCAAATGCTCTCTTTTGAAAAACTGCAGAAAGTGACTGTTTTTCTTTGTCCGAATCTGAAAAAACTCTTTCCAGCATCTGCTGCGAGGAGGCTTTCAGAGCTTGAATTTCTTGAGGTATCTGATTGTGGAGGGGAGGAGATTGTTGCAAAGGGAGGAGAAGAAGTAGCTGTTAGGATTTTCTTTCCTCAATTAAGCTCCTTGCAACTCCATTGCCTACCAGAACTTCGAACTTTCTACCCTGGGCACACTATAGAAGCGCCATGCTTAAAAAGGTTGGGCATGCATCATTGTGATCACGTAAAAGTATTCATTTCGGAATTTCTGAGCTTCTACACAACAAATGAGGAGGGCCAACTTGATACCTCTATGCAACAACCCTTCTTGGTTGGAAAGGTATGTGCATCTTTCTTATTTTTAAATTGCGAATTTAAGTCATTGTTGTTGTCAAAATAGACAACAAAAATAAAATCATCTTGGAAGTGCACAAATCGTGACAAATAATTCCCACAGAATTAACTACTAAAATAATGAGTTTAAATCTATGACACTCTAAGACTCTAATCTAACTAAAAATAGGAAAACAAAGACTCTAAAAGCACACACATGAAAGGGTTTCGGATTTGATTTAAACTAAGAAAATTAAATAACATGAAATAAATCACAGCAGAAAATTAATGAAAAAAAATATATGGAAAAACACTGGTTAAGACCTCCTATCCACCACTAAATAATCATCAAATCCATAGACAATAATGAAGCTTGAAAAATAACCAAACATGATGAAGATATCCACAACAAGGCGGTGGGTATTCTCTCTTAGTATGTAGATTGCATGGTATTTACATAAATACTTGTATTTCAAATTATAACTTAGTATGAGTATTTACTAGATTTAATAATAGGAACCCATAAAGAACCAAGAGAATATGAATGTCACATGAACCCTAAAACATATAAAAATAGATAAAATATCTATTTTAGGTATTCGTGAATCAATTAATTGTTGCAAATAAGGATATGTTCGTCATGTATTTGAACTCTATCCTACAACATAGATCCTAATATCATGCTCCTAAGATGGACAATCAAAGAAACGATAAACAAAGATAATAGGAAAACAATTCTTATAGAGAAATTGAAATCATCATGTATGGAAAATAATGTTTCATAAAACACACTTGTCTATGGAATTAAATTCATGTTTCCCTATCTAACAAAGAAATTAGCTAGACATAAAAACTAGAAAAATAAATAAAAACGTCTAAACTAAAGAAAGGTAGAATAACAGAATCTTGATGGATCTTAAATCTTCAATCTTAAATAATGAATCTCCAACCTATTCTCATGTAGAAAACTCTTGGTATTTATAGGTGACTTCTCCTTGTGAGCTCTCAATTCTCTTTGTTTTAGGAATTCCACCAAGTAGAAAATTCTTGTGAATCAGGGAATAAAATTTCATTCCTATCTTGGCTTCTAGGCTTGATAAATTGACTTCTAATTGAGTTTAGGAAAGTTCCTAAACATCCCTTAGTCTTCTAGAGTCATTAGGATTTGATTGGGAAGTTTCTGCACGATCTTGGTCAAATTCGGAGTCTCTCTCTAAGGATTGCATTGTTGCGGTCTGACTTTCGCTATCCAGGATAGCGACTCCTTGGCCACAAGACCTACTGTAATTTTTTCGCTACCTAGTCTCGTGGTCTAGGATAGCGACATTTGCTTGCGAAACTCTCTAGAATATTTTCGCTATCCATTTTTGTGGTCTGGGCCCACGAGACTCTTGTCATCCTTGACCATCGGTCACTAAAACGGCCATAACTTCCTCTAGAAAACCCGGATTCATGAACCGTAAAGTTTTCCGGAAACTAGAAATTTGTGGCTTTCCAAATATATGTGGATCACAACCCAATTTGATATGTGGAAACTATTATGGCCTCCACAAGATAGACGTTCTGCATAGGCACTTCTCCAAACTCTCTAAAATCACAATTTTTCCTTCAAACTCATCTCAAGAGCTAATTTCTATGCAAACTCAAAAAACACATTAAAAAGTCCAATTTCACACAAGAATATAACATAAAACATAGGAATTAAGGTTCTCAAATATGAACATTTATCAACCTAACAGTCACCTAAAGTTGTAACATAACAAACTATGGTCAAGCATGAAACTGTTCGTATTTAGTGAAAGTTTTCTAAAACAGTTAATTACTATTGTCTGTTTTCTTGTAAATGTTTATAACTATTTGCTTACTTGTATCACTACCTGATTAAGATACATGTTAGTCACAGTTAGTAGCATTAGGGCTGTTTATTGCTTCGTTACAATGTCTTTAGTTGAGCATGATCTAATATTGGTTGATTCATAAAAGATTTTATCTCATTAATCAGTTCTTGGCTTCTTGCATTAAAATTTTATTTTAGAATGGAGTAAAATTGGATACATTCATATCTAATATGACTGGGCTAACTTCATTTGAGTACCTGCTCCCTTTAAATTTACTGTCAGTTGATTTTGGGCCAAACATTTTTATAAAGGTTATCAATTACATTGGATTCTGAAAATTTGGATCGATACCTTCTTTACTTGTTATGCCTAAATCTATTTCATACGAAGGAAACAGAAAAGAAGAAAGAAATACTAACTTGGCTCATTTGGTCAAAAAGATGGGAAGGTAGACAAATGAAATAGGTGGAAAGATTTTATTCTATATTTGTCTTGATTGTGCCATATATGTTTCTTTCAATTTAAGCAGGATTTGAATTAATAACTATTTGCCTTGTAAGTTGGTCAAATGTTTTTCCCTCTCTACTCTAGATATATCAAATGACAATATATAGGTGATGTGGAACAGTTAACTTCAATATGTTTTATCTGTTTAATCACTAGGATTTCCCCAACTTGGAGGAATTGCAATTAAGCGGAAAGGCCATCACTATGAAATGGCAGGACCAGGTTCCAAAAGGCCTCTTTGGCTTACTTAAGAGTCTTGAGCTCAATGATGATAAATCAGCAGTTTTGTCTCTTGATATGATTCTGAGATCTCGTAGCCTGGAAAAACTTTCACTGAATTGTGGTTCATACAAAGAGATATTTTCATGTAGGGAGATCAAGGAACATGCTTCATGGATGCTTCCACGAATAAGACATTTAGTTCTTAGTGAACTATATGATCTGAAGCAAATATGGAAACAAGACTCCAATGTACATCTACTTTTTCAAAATCTTGAAATTCTAGAAGTACGGTCATGTTTCAATTTGATTAATCTAATGCCATCTTCAGCATCTTTCAAAAATCTTACGATTATGGAAGTATGGGGTTGTGAGGGATTGAAAAACTTACTAACATCCTCAACAGCCAAAAGTTTAGAGCAACTTGAGAAATTGGAAGTGTTTGACTGCAAGATGATGACAGAAGTAGTAGCAAATGAGGGAGCTGCAACAGAAGAGATTATTTTCAAGAAATTGAAGAGTTTGACACTCGTGTATTTACAAAGTCTTGCAAGATTCTGCTCTGTGAAGCACATTTTAAACTTTCCGGTTTTAGAAAGTTTAGTAGTGAATGAATGCCCCAAGATCAAGATTTTCTCTGAAGGACTCACAAGCACACCAAGTTTACGAAAACTTGAATTAAATTGGAAAGCCATTGAACAGAGTCGGGAGGTTGACCTTAGTACAACCATACAACAAAACATGGAAAAGCGGTACGTATTGGTTCACTATTGTAGGCTATTTCCCAAAATTTTCTGTGGACTGTGTTTTTTATCCTTCTTCATGCATAGTTTTTTTATGTTGACAGTTTAAACACTCTCAACTATCAGATCGTTATTTTGATTTTTTCTGTTGCATAATTTCCCTCTCTCCTTCTCTACTTTCTCTTTCAATTGAAAATCTTTGTCTCTCCATTATCTCCCAGGTTCATCACTTCTCTTTTCCTCCTCTCTTAACAGACTTCCCTGTCTCTTGCTTCTTGCTGTATCCTTAGTTATTGATCTCAATAGTTTCCCATCTTTATCTCCAACAATACTGTCAGAAAATCTGAATCTATAATTTATTTAATTTGCTTTTTCTAATATCAATTGCTTTTTAATTTAGCATTGAATCATATATGTGAATATATCTGTCATACTAATCTATAATTTATTTAAGGGATTTAATCATTTCCCCCCCCCCAAGGTTTGCTATATTAGAAACCTGAGGACAAGATTTGTCATTATTGGCCGTAAACCCCCCTAAAACTGAGTTATTCATCAAAGACCCCCTTCTAGTGTCACTGTCCAAATTGGACGTTGACCATTACTGTTGAAGGGCAAATGTGTAATCTCGCTGTGGGAACAGAAAAGCTGTTTGGACTAAAGGGTATAGAAGTCATTTTATATTTAAAATTAATAATAAGATAATTTACATATAATAAACTCTCTCTCTCTTTCTCTCTCTCTCACATACAAAATCTTCCAGTTCATAAACTCTCTCTCTCTCTCTCTCTCTCTCTCTCTCTCTCTCACATACAACATCCTTTACCATCAAAATCTTCCAGATGTTCATCTCCTCTACCATCATTATCATCATTCTCCTCATCATAAACAACAAATCATCATCAACAGAATCCACAAAATCTTCATCACCCACAAAATCTTTAACACCCACAAAATCTTCACGGTAGCTACCCACCTCTTTCTCTCTTTTCTTCTTGTTCTTCTTGTTCTTCGTCGATTGGGTTTGGGTGTGGGTGTTTTCTGGGTTCGATTGGATTTGGGTGTGGGTATGGATGGTTTGGTACGATTAGTTTGGGGTATTAAAGGGGTTGAAGATCTAGGGTTTGTGAATGGGTTTTTTGGGTTATTTTTCTAGGAATTTTGGACTGTTTTTATGGCGATTTTGGTTTTTTTATTTTTTTTATTCTGGGTATTTTTTTTCTGGGTTTGAATTTGATTTTGGTTGTTGGGTTTGATTTAAGTTTCTAGGTTTGATTTTTCTTTTTCTTTTGGTTGCTTGATGAACTGGGATGATTCTTGGTGGATGTTTGGGTTTATAACAAGAAGAAAAATTGATATAAGTTTGATTTTGGTGGATGAGTTTGATTTAAGTTTGGGTCTGATTTAAGTTTGGGTTTTGATATATTGCAGTAAGAAACACTCGGTCCCCAGTGGTAAAGATGTGAATATATTAGAGAAAATGATTAGGGTTTTGGAATTAATTTTGAACAAAATTGAAGATCAAGAACAGTTGACGAATTTGATGTTTGACAAACAAATTATGTGAATATATTCTTCAGTGTTGTTCTGGGTTTGCATTTGATTGCTGGGAAAGTGTGGGAAAATAGAAAATATACAGGATCTGTGATTGGATTTTTTAATATCTCTACAAAATTAAAACTAATTAAAATATTATTATTAAATATGTTTATATTATTATTAAAAGATTGTTTTTAAATGTGTATATTATTATTAAAAAAATTGTTTTTATATTTATTTTTATTTTTAATTTATGTTTTTTAAAAATAAATAAAAAACAATAAAAGAATCTCCACCAAGATGGACGGTGGAGATCCATCATTTTTTTTTTCAATTATGATATTTTATTTTCTTTTTAATTTTCTTTTTCTTAAAGGCAATGGAGGGCAAAATCGTCTTTTAACCCACTTTATTAACATTTCCGTTAAAAAATCTAACAGAAGGGGTAGTTTTAATAATATTTTCATTTAAGGGGGTAGACCGGCTAATAATCACAAACCCTATCCTCACTTTAACAATATGGTAAACAGTAGGGGGGAAAATGATTATTTCCCTTTATTTAACTCAAGATCCTTCTAAGATCCTTCTTTGAAGCACAAAATACAATTATCTTAATCTACAGCAGATTTAAGCTTTTTTGTTTATTAACTTTGTTTATTTATTTATTTATTTTTTCTTAAAAAAAATATAAATGAATGTTAGAAGTCGCTTCATTGGATAAACTTTTTGGCTCTGTCACTAATGAGATCGCATGTGTGGATGGCCATCCGGAAATGAAAAGTTATCTTTGAGGGGTTGAACACACCAAAAAATATAATATTTCAAGCATTAGAAAGAACCTTAATAATACTATGAGTTTTCCCTTCTCAGTTTTATATATAATTTGACGCGGCAGCAGTGGACCAACTGGCATTAGATTATTTGGAGGGGTGGGATTTGAAACAAGCCAAGTAAGACTAAACCCGGGCGACGGAATCAGACTGACTTGAAATTTTGACAGCTGATGCGTTTCGGCGTTTCCGGAACTACTACGCAGCTTTGCTGCGTAAGCACGTCCTTTTTTAGGCAAATTCTGTCGTTTAGGCCTTGAATTTGGTGTTTTTGCTATTTTAGGAAAGTTTCGTTTTTGCTTTAATTTGAGTTTCCCAATTCCGAATCGACTTCCGTCAATTCTGGAATGTTTAGGATTCTCAGTAGAATCAGTTTTTGCTTTAATCTCGTTTTTGCCTTTTTGGGTAATTTTCCGTTTTTAAATCGTTTTTCTTGCTTTCCAAGGAATTCGATTAGGTTTAGGTTTTGCTTGCTTTAAATAAAGATGTAGGCCGAATTGGCCATTCAGTTTTTGATTTATAAAATTGAGAGTTTTCTCTAATTATTCCAATTTCGGTATTCTTCGTGAATCAACGAATTGAAGCCTAATTGTCCGGTATTTGTGCGCAAATCAACGGATCGTTAGTAGGTTGTTTCTAATCGTTTTACGCAGGTTTTTCTCGAAAGATCTTCCGCTACATCATAATTACTTGTACTACTTTTACTTTGAGAAGTACTTGTTCACAGACATGGAAATCCTAGCCCTTCTTTTGATGACCTTTAGCTAAATTGAGTCCTAGGGAACAATAGCAAAGCGAACTGCCACGTTGGAAGTTTAAACTAACAATTTTGGGAGTTCGCTTAAAGACAAAAGTCCATACAGATTTGGTCTGCATCTGAATTTTTTTTAAGGAAGCAAGATAAATGAGTAAATAACTCATATATTACATAATCTGCTATGAGAATATAAGAATTTTGTGAAGTAACATCTCCATACACTTCTAGGTTTCACTTTAAATATACTATGCTCTGTTGCAGATTGCCTGGACTAGAAGATCTCGGTGATCCTTCTATTAACCAGTTGGAGTAGGCAGATTCTTCTCTGTAGTTTGCTAAACATTGCAGCTCAAGTTATTAATGTTGAAGTCAGATATGGTGGGAATGCATTATGTTTCTATTTTCAATGTTCTGGCTTTAGCTTTCCCTTCGTAATGACATTGCTTCAGTTCTTACCTTTCCTTGATTTGATCATCTGAGGAATGGTGGGAGGATCTTTCCTTTCTCTACCTTTCCTTGATTTTTATCTGCTTGATTGTAGTGACCCCAAGCTGCCATAAGGTGGAATCTAGAAGACAATTTTAACTACCTTTTGATGTGGAATTCTGCATTGTGTGTAACTTCTAGTATATGCAATGAATTTTTTGGTGTGTTTTGATGATATGCAATGAAACTACAGCATCAAAAGGTCTTTTCTATTAATCTTCTTTTCGCTTTTTCTCTTTTTTGTGATCACACACATCACCAGAAAAACAAATGCACTTGAAATTGTCACTCACATCTTCGAGTGATTTGGTGGTTGTTTTGTAAAAGTTACAGAATGCTTCAATGCTAAATTAGTATGACAGATATATTCACATATATGATAAGAAATAGGGAAAGGATCTTGAATTCACCCATATCAGGAACAAGTCATTCTGAAACAACAGTTTGTTTTAAGTAACTCAGATGATGATCAACTGTAACACATTCAAATGGTTACTTATTTTGTCAGCAAATGCTATTAGCTCTGCGTAAGACTATCTGAAGAAGTCCTTATTAAAATTATCATGCTTTGATCTCTTGAAAATTGTCTATTGTTTATTGTGGTCACAGTTGTATTCTTATGTAGTCGTGATTTGTTTGTTTGGCATCTATTTTTATCCAACCTAGCTACAAATGAAAGAAATGAAAAAAGGGGTTGAAAAATATTGTTGAAATTGTTGTTTCCTGTTTTGCAATAGTTGCCAGGTGCTTTGTTGCTCCATTACGATGAATAGAAGACCAGCTTCGTGAATCTAAAAAAAAAAAAAAAAAAAAAAACAGGTAGAGGCTGATGGTGTGAAGATAAAGGAAACAGTAGGAAGACAAAGATTTCTGAAAAAGAAACTTTAAAGAACAGAGAATTGATAAACCACCATTGATGATCTCAAGAGAGCTCTCAAAGCTTTTTATTGATAAAAATCATTTTTACAGAGATGAATCGAATAATGTAGACTACACACGTTCTACCACTTATATATGGTTAGAAATCATTCTAACAATCTTTTCTAACAGACTCCTGAAATTCAGGATTTACAATCAATCATAAGTTGACACATCAGCACAGCTAACAAACTTTTCATAACTGACTCCACATCAGCTTCAGCCACCAGAGTCAACTAATTCTCTCCTCAGTTGATTCTGGACTCTCTTTTGATTTGAGTATTGAGGCATTGAACCATTCTTCAAGTAATGAGCAAGTCCAGTGTAGTACAGAGGTTTACAACTCTGATCATTATCACGATGACACACATTAGCAGTCACTCTAACATTCCCCCTCAAGCTGAATTGAGGTGAATCAACGAGATTCGGCTTGCTGCAGAAAAATTGAAACTTTTCAGACGGCAAGGCCTTGGTTAAGACATCAGCAACTTGAAATTTTGTTGGTATGTATCTTGTTTCCACAATTCCATCACTGACTTTTTCCCTGATAAAATGAGTATCTATGTCAATGTGTTTGGTTTTGGCATGGAAGACTGGATTCTGAGCTAAGGAATTGGCACCTATATTATCACACCATATGATTGCTGGAAAGGAGACTTTAATGTGGAGTTCTTTTAACAACGATTAGAGCCAAATTACTTCTGTGGTGATCTGAGCCATAGAACGATATTCAGCCTCTGTGCTTGATCGAGCCACTACTTGTTGCTTGCGAGAACTCCATGAAATGAGGTTGCCACCCAAGAACACACAGTTCCTACTTGTTGATCTACGATCCACCAGACAACTTGCCCAGTCTGCATCAGCGAATGCCTCCAAAGACAGCGAAGTGGAAGGCTTAAAAATCAGACCTTTGTGAAGAGTTCCCTTCAAGTAGCGTAAAACTCTCTTACATGACTGCCAATGAGCTTGAGTAGGTGAAACCAAGAACTGACTTAGCTTGTTCACACTAAAAGAAATATCCGGACGAGTGTAGCATAAGTACTGTAAAGCACCAATGGTGCTCCTATAAAGTGTTGGATCTTCAAAAGGAATACCATCCTTGGTCAGTTTTGAGCCAGCACCAAATGGAGTGTCACACGGTTTTGATTCAAACATATTCACACGTTTGAGAAGATCAACCATGTATTTTGCTTGAGTTAAATATAAACTAGTTGTATCCCTATGTGCCTTAAACCCCAAGAAATAGCTGACACTTCCTAGTGTCTTTAAAGCAAAAGCTTCATTGAGTTGAGTAATAGACTGATGTATAAGAGAGGCGTTGCTGCCAGAAATCAAGATGTCATCTACATATACTAAAAGAAACAACATGTCAGGACCTGTATGCTTAATAAACAATGATGACTTAGAGGTAGAAATGGTGAATCCCCATGAGAGAAGTGCAGCCTTTAGTTTGTTGAACCATGAGCGTGGGGCTTGCTTTAAGTCATACAAGACTTTATTCAATCTGCAGACAAATGAAGGGTTAGTTGGATCTTTAAATCCTTCAGGTTGTTTCATGAAGACCTGTTCTTGTAAATCCCCATTAAGAAAAGCATTATTGATATCAACTTGTTAGATATCCCAACCGTAGAAGACAGCAAGAGAAAAAATTACTCTGATGGTGCTAGGCTTTACAACAGGGCTGTAAGTGTCAAAGAAATCTAAACCTGGAGTTTGGTGGAATCCTTTTGCCACCAAACGAGCCTTACGTTTCAATATGGAACCATCTGGGTTGAACTTTGTTCGGAATACCCATTTGCTACCCACAATATTCATGTTGTCAAGTGCTGGAACAAGTGACCAAGTTTTGTTCTTTTGGAGAGCCTCAAATTCGACATTCATAGCACTAAGCCACTTAGGATCAGCCATAGCTATTTTGACACTCTTTGGCTCCAATTCAGTAAGGAATCCAGAAGGTATGCTGCAATTTGTTAGAAATGCACGAGGTTTAAACACTCCATTCTTGCTTCTGGTGAGCAAAGGATGTGAAGCAATAAGAGGGGCTGCTGTCAAAGGTGCTTCTTGCTGTGAAGAGTTAGAGCTAGATGAAGTATGACAATCAATATGTTCATGATGTGTTGAGGAAGAAAGTCTGTCATCAGAACAAGTAAGGTTTGTTGTATTTTGAGGAGTTCTTTGAGGTTGTGCAGTATTATAAGAAGTGTTACCATCTCTGCTGCTGGAAAACAAGTCAAATAGATTTTTGACAGCTATAGAACTATCTGCTCCTGACAATGAATCCTTGGGCTGATCATGTACAAGCAGCTGCTTATATGGAAATTCCAATTCGTTGAACTCAACATTTCGTAAAACAAAGACCTTCCCAGAAGTGTGCAAACACATATATCCTTTGTAGGATAAACTATACCCAATGAATACACACTTGCTTGAGTGAAAATGAAGCTTGTGTTTGGAATAATCACGCAAGTAAGGAAAGCAAGAGCAACCAAAAACCTTGAAGAAGTTGTAGTTGGGCTTTCTTTTGTACAATTTTTCAAAGGGAGAGATGAAACCAAGAACTGAAGATGGTAGATTGTTGACAAGAACAGTTGCTGTAGAGAAGGCTTCAGACCAGAATTTCAATGGCACTCCACTGTGAGCTAGCATGGTTAATCCCATTTCAACAATGCTTCGGTGTTTTCTCTTAGGAACACCATTATGTTGGTGCGTATGAGGGCATGAAAATTGAACTTGAATGCCAACTTGAGACAGAGGTTTCACAAAAGATTGATACTCTCCCCCCATATCAGTTTGGAGGACCTTGATCTTTTTCTCAAGCTGTAGCTTAACCATGGTTTTGAACTTGATAAATGCATTAAAGGCATCAGACTTTAAATGTAAAGGAAAAGTCCATGAATACCTAGTGTAGGCATCAACAAAGACTATATAATACTTATAGCCATCTCCAGAAATTATTGGGGCTGGTCCCTACAAATTACTATAAACAAGCTTAAGAGGAGATGTTGCAGTGATTTTAGCTCTATTGAAAGGAAGTCTATGCAATTTTCCTAGTTTACATGAATCGCAAAAATGTAGAGAATCAACATTAAAAGGAAAACGAAGTGAATTCATTACTTTCTTAAGGACAAAAGGATCATGATGGCCTAATTTTGCATGCAATATCGCAGCATTTGCTCTAGCAGCAACCAACACATTATAGTTTGGTGTGTGAGCCTTGCTTACCAACAACTGATTGACAACATTATTATATGGATTTTTACAAAGATAACTATTTACAAAAGCAGTCAAAGAAACAGATTTCAGCAGACCATGACTTCGAGTAGATGCTTCAGCTCATAAAGTCCATGATTAAGAGTACCTTGTAGATGGACCTTCTTGGTTCTCTTGTCCTTGATAACACAGCCATTTGAATAGTATTCAGCATATGCATTATTATCTCTTGTAAACTTAGATATACTAAGTAAATTCTTAGTGATTTCAAGCACACACAACACATGTTTTAGCTCTAGATCAGTATAAGGCATGCAATGTGACATAACTTTCGTGTCACCAATGTGTGAAATAGTAAGCTGACTGTCATTACCAACAAGGAGTTTATCGTTACCTTTGTATTCAGATTTGATTGAGAGATTGTTCATGTTAGAAGTAACATGATTTGTTGCTCCACTGTCAAAGTACCAGGACTGATCAGCAACCGTTTCTAGTGTTGCATAATAGGCAGAGTTTTGTTGATGATGTTGTGTGTTCTTTGAGTTAAAATTCACGTTTGAAGGGTTGTTTAGATCAAAGTTACTCAGGTTGTTTTGCTATTGTGAGTAGAAAGCTTGACTGCTACTGCCATGACCTGACTGAATACCAGTTTGTTGACCTTGATTTTGTGAAGGACCACCTTGGAATTATTGATCAAATCTTCGTTAGCATTGCCAAGCTCCATGACCTGGTTTAGAGCACAATTGACAGTGAAGACGTTGATTATTTCTTCCACCAAAACGACCTCCATTGCCTCTGTTGCGACCTCTGTAACCTCCTCTATTTCCATTAAAATTTTCTCTGTTAGCACCATTTTTGTTGTTGAAATTATTGAAGCTTGAGTTATTGGAAGCAAAATTGGCAGTAGGAGTTCTAACAATTGTGTGAGCAGAGCTATTTAGAAGCTCTATCCTCTACTCATGCATCAAAAACAAAAACTGTGCGTCTTCTATAGTCATAGTATTTTGCTGAGAAGAAATGAGAGTGACCACAGAATTGAACTCATGGCCAACACCATTCAAGAGACAGATGATCATGTCCCTATTACTAACGATTTCTCCTGCTGAAGCTAAAGCATCACTAATTGCTTTTAGTTTGCCAACAAATTCACTTATTGAGTCAGTACCTTTTTTCATAGACTGCATCTGTTGTTTGGGTTGCATAATTCTTGCTAGAGATCTCTGAGAATAGGTTCTCTCAATTTTTGACCAGATTTCAAAAGAGGAATTGGAGCCATTTACCTGTCCAAGAACACTTGTTGTCAAAGTTGAAAATATCCAGCTAATTAGTAGTTTGTCCGTCTTCCTCCAGTTGATATATTCTGGATTTTCCTGTTGTTTAACTTCATCTCCTAAACGAACCAGAAGAGCTTTAGGTGGTGGCTGCTTCTCTCTGTTGATCATTCCTTCAAGACCGAGAGCTTCGATTGCGGTTAGAACCTGAGTTCTCCAGTAGATAAAATTGTTGTGATCAAGCTTGAGTGTAAGATTGAGACTCAAGGTTTTAGCAAGAGACGAAAAATCCATGGTTTTTGTACTAACAGAGGATTGATTTTGAGATTGATTTGAAGATGAATCTGAGGATCGAGTTATAGCCATTGACGTTTGTCTACAACTCTGATACCATTTGAAGATAAAGGAAACAGTAGGAAGACAAAGATTTCTGAAAAAGAAACTTTAAAGAACAGAGAATTGATAAACCACCATTGATGATCTCAAGAGAGCTCTCAAAGCTTTTTATTGATAAAAATCATTTTTACAGAGATGAATCGAATAATGTAGACTACACACGTTCTACCACTTATATATAGTTAGAAATCATTCTAACAATCTTTTCTAACAGACTCCTAAAATTCAGGATTTACAATCAATCATAAGTTGACACATCAGCAAAGCTAACAAACTTTTCATAACTGATTCCACATCAGCTTCAGCCACCAGAGTCAACTAATTCTCTCCTCAGTTGACTATGGACTCTCTTCTGATTTGAGTATTGAGGCATTGAACCATTCTTCAAGCAATGAGCAAGTCCAGTGTAGTACATAGGTTTACAACTCTGATCATTATCACGATGACACACATTAGCAGTCACTCTAATAGATGGATGCAGGATATATGAAATCATGCATATTCTTTTGCCAATAAATACCAAATTTAGTGATCTCGTCACCTACACCCCTGAAGCCAATGAAATCATCAAACCATCAAGTGTCCATGAAGTCACTATCCTGATATTTTTACCATCTTTAGTTGCTGCAAACAATTATAAATATCATATATTTAGGATGGTATCTAATTATTTCTGATGTTGATTGTTCTCAAGTAGATGTTTGCGCCGCACGAAGATTGTGTGGTTTCGTATCAATTATCTTAAAAGCGGTCCAGCCGGCAGCACTTGGAAAGGAGTTTGGATAGCAGAAATCTGTCTGCCTGTCCAAATATCCACCAATGTGAATGGATAATTGGGTAATGAGACTGATTATCTGATTGTAGAAAATGAATTTGGATCATCTACTTATCTTATCTTTTTCCTAACCCAAAATCAATGGCTAGATTTATTTCTTTTATTTATTTCATTGTTATTGTCTTTAAATGCAGAGTATTATATTAAAGTGTTTTAAATCAGGAAAAAGATTAGATCAGTTAGGATCTAAATCTGAAGAAAATATATTGATTGTGGAGTCTCTTAGATAGAACTACTCCCAAGGTAGCTTGAATTGCAGTAAAGCATGTTTACCGTGGCCAATTTGAACTCAGTCCAGGCTACTGATTATCTGATTGTAGAAAATGAATTTGGATCATCCACTTATCTTTTTCCTGACCTAAATGTGGGGAAAAATACCGTATAGTACACGCAGCGGAAGCGAGACTAAAAATAATAGATTTAGTAGCTTTTAAAATTTTTCCTTTTTATGAACCTTAACCCTTTTAATTAATTAAACATACATATAATCAACAAAAGAAGAATACCTTTTGTCGCGTGATCCGATTGACTATGCGTCGATGGTAATCCGTAAGATCTTCCAATCCGATCACGAACGTGAATCACCTAGGAGCGTGGTCTCCCTTCTCTTTAAATTGTATACCTGAGAATGGACAACAAACACTTTTCTGATTTTGTTAGTCACAAAAATTCCAATAGGTTGCTAAGAACGTTCCGGTCACTTTTGAATTCACAATCGTAAGATTGAAATTCGCGTGAACCTAATTCGAAAGTGTGTACAAGATCTCTTGATGTTAAGATCACTAATACACTATCGAAACAAGAACAATTCTTCTCTCACAAACCTCTAGGCCGAATCACTCACTAGTCTTAGAGTTGGATCTTATTTTTCTCTAGCAAAAGAAAAAACTCTCAATTGCAAAAACTAGGGTTTGACAAAAATATAAAGAATATATATATATTGCCGCCTAACATATATAATTATATATCTATATTACTGCACCGCCTAATACATCTATATATATATATATATATAGTGCAATTAATTGCACGCCTAATATATATATTTATTTATAGTGCATCGGCCACTTTTACTTTCCAAAATCATATCTACTTTCTTTGACTTGTATTTTGCTTATATATATATATTATATATCTCGGCCATAATTAAGTTGCCATATAAATTATATATATTTTATAGCAATCTGAATACAACTTGTCATGTATATAATATTCAAACCCTAATCCAATTCTTTAGTGTGTTTGTGACTATATAAAAGACTTCCTAATTTGACTAAACAAATAAAGTTTTTTATATTTAGTATAATATTAATAGTAGTATACTACTAGGAAACATATTTCCTAATCAGAAAAAGATTTGATTTTTAATTAAATAATTAATTAACATATTAATTAATTTCCATTTAATTAAATAATAAAATAAAACAATATAATGGGCTAAAAATTAGCCATTGCCGCCCATGACTAGAACTTAGGCCTACATATTGTTTTCTTATTTTATTTAATCCATTTGGACTTTAATAAAAAGCCCACATGTGAACTAGACCCATTCTTACTAAAAGAAACAAGCCCACATATCTTTCATTAATATATTAATATAATTAAACAGCCCATTAAATAAATAATGTGCAAATTATATTCTTAATATATTAAATACAATTCTAAATGGACCCACAAATAGTCCGGTAGAATATATCAAGTGATCCATGCAAGTCCGTGTGGATTATGGATCTTGGTGGGCTATCTAAATTTAAGCTTCAATAGACATAACCTAATCACAATCAACAAATGATTCACTTAGGTCCGATCCATTAATTTTAACTCATTCCACTAAAGAGATAAAATTGAACTCTTAAATAAAGACAGAAAAGGAAGATGTTCATCATTCATACCCTAGACAATCATGTTGGAGATAGTGTATGCTCGTGATTAATATCAGTAATCGCCAAGAGTTCATAGACTGCCTATAACTCTCCAAGTTACCATATTTACTCATATGACCACTTTTTGAACTTGGACATTTTGACTTGTCCAGAAGCCATGTTTTCAATAGACACTATCGAAAACTCAACGTTGAGATTTAATATCCAATTACCTCAAAACATCCATATGATGATATTATACTCTCATTTAATAAATGGAGCCACGATGTCCATATCTATAAATAAAGTCCTCTATCGATTAACAAATGAATATCACCAAACTATCGAGGATAGACTATGCGATATAATCGTACTCATTGATAACTCAAATGATATCACTTGCAACCATAAGTCCATCATTTATCTCAGGATTAAGATAGACTCTCCGATTGTCCTGATAATGAAAAGACTTTTATCTACTGACGGTTATAGATAAAGTATTTCATTGCGTTCAGTTCAGTGCACCCAGTGCACTAGATTCTTTTGCTCGAAGACACTCCGATGATTTTAGACTCATCATATCTCATTTGATCCCACTCAAATGCTAGCAAAAGAATTCTACAACTTTAACAAGATAAAGGTGCCCAACCTTTAACTTAAGTTGTGAACAATATTCAAGACTAACTAAAGAATTGTGTCTACTACATTCATATCCAGATGTACGAACAATTCTTCTTTTCTCATAGTCTTTAGACCTTATGATTATTTACTTTGACAATTATTAAACTATAAATGCTATAAGATTTGTTTAAACCAGAAATCACTTTATTAATATGAAAAAGATTGTTAATTACAATGTTACACTCTTGCTATTGAGCATAATCCTAACACTAAAATCAATGGCTAGATTTATTTCTTTTATTCATTTTGTTGTTATTGTCTTTAAATACAGAGTATTATATTGAAGTGTTTTAGATCAGGAAAAAGATCATATAAGTATAGGATCTAAATCCGAAGAAAATATACTGATTGTGGAGTCTTTTAGTTAGAACTACTCCCAAGGTAGCTTGAATTGCAGTGAAACATGTTTACTGTGGCCAATTTGAACTTAGTTCAGGCTCAAGTAGGAAAATCCTGATTATGACCATCATTTATCTCAGGATTAAGATAGACTCTCCGATTGTCCTGATAATGAAAAGACTTTTATCTACTGACGGTTATAGATAAAGTATTTCATTGTGATCCAGTTCAGTGCACCTAGTGCACTAGATTCTTTTGCTCGAAGACACTCCGATGATTTTAGACTCATCATATCTCATTTGATCCCACTCAAATGCTAGCAAAAGAATTCTACAACTTTAACAAGATAAAGGTGCCCAACCTTTAACTTAAGTTGTGAACAATATTCAAGACTAACTAAAGAATTGTGTCTACCACATTCATATCCAGATGTACGAACAATTCTTCTTTTCTCATAGTCTTTAGACCTTATGATTATTTACTTTGACAATTATTAAACTATAAATGCTATAAGATTTTTTTAAACCAGAAATCACTTTATTAATATGAAAAAGATTGTTAATTACAATTTTACACTCTTGCTATTGAGCATAATCCTAACACTAAAATCAATGGCTAGATTTATTTCTTTTATTCATTTTGTTGTTATTGTCTTTAAATACAGAGTATTATATTGAAGTGTTTTAGATCAGGAAAAAGATCATATAAGTATAGGATCTAAATCCGAAGAAAATATACTGATTGTGGAGTCTTTTAGTTAGAACTACTCCCAAGGTAGCTTGAATTGCAGTGAAACATGTTTACTGTGGCCAATTTGAACTTAGTTCAGGCTCAAGCAGGAAAATCCTGATTATGAAAATGAATATACATACATATATATATATATATATACGGTCTCATTCACATTAATGTGCACTGATGTAAATATATAAGGACATTGATGTGAGTCACTCATTATGGAGAAGTTTTAACAAGTGCATACACACCAAGTCAAAACATGAAAAATGAGTGGTTTACATTTAATATCCTCATATATTTACTGACTTGAACATTTAGACACACACACACACACACACACACACACTATAAAGCTTGGAATAACCGGATAAACACATGTAGAAGTA
The DNA here is from genome assembly GCA_954870605.1 of Acer campestre. Lineage (NCBI taxonomy): Eukaryota > Viridiplantae > Streptophyta > Magnoliopsida > Sapindales > Sapindaceae > Acer > Acer campestre. The sequence continues at coordinate 14,911,262 of OX940811.1, read as the reverse complement.
TGAGTAAATTCGATTCGAAGAAAGAAGTCATCATATCACTTGGAGAAGGAAATCGTCGTATGTATGTATGAAGGAAGCCGTCTTGTGTCCAAGCTCAAATTGAAGAAATAAGTTATCATAAGTCATCCTAAGTCCGAGCTCGATTCCTATATGAAGGAAGTTGTCCTATATCTAAGCTCAACGTCATACATACGAAAGGCGTCTGATGTCCAAGCTCTATTTGAAGAAATAAGTTATCCTAAGTCATCCTAAGTCCGAGCTCGATTCCAATACGAAGGAAATTGTCCTATATCTGAGCTCAATTCCTGTATGAAAAAAAGGAAGTTGTCCTAAGTTCGAGTTTAATTCTTGACACGTGTTCAGAAGCGAAGTCAGTATGAATGTCACTTGCCATATAGAGAATAACTCAAATCCTAACATGTGTTCCAAGGGTCTCTATGAAGAAACAGTATTGTTAATTGCCAAAAATGACCGGAAAAGAATCAAGGGAGCACTTTCCCTAGCATACCAAGATAGAGCCAGAGCCAGAGCTAGAGCGGGATTTCCCGGTCCACCCAGGTTTTCCCTCACTTTAATACGACAGGGCTTAGCATAACCCCTGCCCGCCCTCCAATTTTGGCCCTCAAAAGTACTCGGTTCCCGATACAACCAGGATTGCCCCGATCCCGAAGCAGTAGGATCTAGCATGACCTTGCTTTGCCCTTAAACATTGATTCCTAAGTGGCACTAGGACCCCCGGTATAACCAGGAATAATCATCACACCAATGCGCCCCAACCTACCAGACTAGATCGGAGGGGAGTTGATTGAGCTCCTGAAAGTCTCCTAGGATGACCTAAACGCCTTAAATACTAACAAACAATCTAGAATCACCACCAAAGATCACCAACAGACCCATGAAGGGCTAATGTAAGCCTCGGTAGAAAGGCTAACCCGACTAGGGAAGAAACCCAGTAGAGATCAGGAGGGTATGTAGGCATTAACTCCGCTCAGTTGACAAAGAAGGGCAAGATATGGAATCAACAGTCTTGATCATGCTCCATCGACTAACACCAATGACCCGATAGTGTTTCAGCTCAGTCCTATCAAAGGTCAACCCTAATCATCATCAAAGAAGGAATCTGAGTTCTAATAGACAAAAGGGATGCAAAAAGCACCTAGGTATAAAGGAGAAACAATGAGAAAAAGCACCTAACAGTGGCAACGTGATGCTACCACTGTCCCCTCAGCAAGCTTCACTTGTGAAAACGACCTGTCCAGCTAGCTTAAACACCTTTAGAAAACCAAAATCGAGGGAAACACCACATAACCACCATACGAAGCACCCACATGGGCACTAGGGCAAAAGTGAGACCATCTGAACCGTCCAAAGCGCGTGCCACACCTATGCATGATATAGATAAATGGTGGAGATCTCCTAATGATTATCCCGCCTAAAAAAGAGGTCTCTGACCTACCTACCTACTTGACCGCTAGGTCAGCACCAGGGCACAGTTGGAGCAATCACGACCCTTCAGGGCGTGTGCCTTAGTGGGCCTAGAGCAAATGAGCGGTGAAGATCATGCCAAGGACTCCCATATGGAAAGATCCCTTTCACCTACCATTTCCATGACCCTCTATAAATACCCCAACTCAAGAAGAGTTAAATGGGGGACTTTTGCTAGACTTTTTAGAGAGAAACATTGTATCTTGCTACTATAGAATGACTAGTCTCAAGCCCAAGGCTTGAATGGTGTAATTTCCTGCTATAGAACGAATGGCTTCCTAAGTTGAGACCACATTGTGAGAGAGTAAAGAAGAGAGCAACCTACAAGTCCCCTAACCAAAGTTGTAATCCTTTTGAATTAATGAGAATCATGAGTTGTTCATTCCCGTATAAGCTATTTCCTTATTGATATAGTCCATTTTGTGTTGTGACCAGTCTTAGTCACGACTGATACCAGCATTCCTGGGAACCAGTCCTGGTTAGCCACTGGTGTAGCTCGGTCCATATAATCGGTGGCCCTTCTACTTGCATCCAAGCCCGATACCCAAACCATGCTTGGAACCGCGACCCAACTCGCTAGTCCACACCCGGGCCCCTCTAACCACGAAGTACCGTTCCGTCTGATCTTGGTGTTGTCTAAGGAATTGTCACCCGATTTTTAGGATAACAAGTATAAATGACAAAGCTCACCAAGAAAAAAGGCAAAACAAAATGAAAAAAGAAAATAAAAAATAGAGAGAGAGAGAGAGAGAGAGAGAGAGAGAGAGAGAGAGGTAAAAAATTTTCAAATTATAATTTCCTGAGAGATCGATCAAGTATCAAACTTTAATGAGAAAGCTATTTAATCCAATTTGTTGTTGATCAATTTTCATGCATCAACATCTGGCGTCGTCTGTGGGAAACTAAAGTAAAAGCCTAGTCCCAAGATTATGAGCATGGCTTCAGAAGCTGAAGAAGTTTCGATTTCACAAACATGAAGTTTCATTAGATTAGAAATTCACCGTACAATTAGCGATGAAGGTGAGACAATACATGAGATTAGGCATATGAAGAAAGGAATGCTCAATCTAATGCTTGCGAACTTATCCATAAAAAATGAAGAGTTACATGATCGAATCCAAAATTTAATCAGAAAGGTTATTCATCGCGGTCCTAGAGAAGATCATGTTCCAAGTCTACCGCGATCATTGCTTGAAAATGAAGTCAACCTGATAGCTGCATAAAAGAGCGAGATCATGCAGATCGAAATCACCATATCAAATAATGATCAGTTCATTTCTATACATGTTTTAGGTTTTAGGCCTATATTTCCTATTATTTATGCTTTGTTCTCGAGTAAACATTGGTTGTTTAATGTGTTTATTGAGCATGTGTAGGTTACATTCAATAGAAGGGGTGTTGAATCTTATTTGTGAAGAAAAGAAGTCAAAAGATGGAGAAAATGAACAACTTGGAAGAAACCGCGGAAGGACGAATTTTAGCCAGTGCAAAATAGCTAGATTACGGGGCCTATATCTCTCAGTTCCGATTGAATTGTGTTTCCTACCATCTATGGATTGAAAGCCCCGAAAGTCTAGTTTATAATGCACTTTTTGGATTGCAATTTCGATATTCCTAGAGGAAGTTATGATCGATTTAGTAACCAAAGGTCAGAGCTAGAAAAGTCAACTGCGGCCTTGACCACGGTTTGAGCACAATGACCTACCCAGGGTAGGAGTGGTGAATAGCAGAAGAATTAGGCAGTTTAGACAACGGGTGACCCAATGAGAGACCTAGGCTGCAACTTTATGTATTTTTGATGGACTTCCACTCCGAATTGGTCTAGAACTGTTCCAAAACTTCTCAAATCAAATTCTAATGACTATAGAAGACCGATACATGTTTGGAAAACTTCCTAAACTCAAATTAGGAGTCAATCATCAAAAGAGGAAATCCAAGTTAGGAAAGGATTCTCATTCCTTGTTTCATTCTACTTTCCCACTTGGTGGATTTCCTAAACTTAAGAAGAATTGGGGGTTTACAAGGAAAAATCATCTATAAATACTTTCTATTCTTTTCAATTCGTGAGACAACCAAGGGAGGTACCAAGCCATAAAAAAGGGCCGTCCCCCATCAAAAAGGAGCATTTTGGTGTTTTTTAAATCTTTAGGGATAAGGGATGAGTGGCACATAAGTCTTGACTTGGGGTGGAGGAAAATCATTTGATGTGGTAGGCATTTTACCTTCACTAGAACTTTTCTTCTCTTTTATAACCTCTTCTTCAATAATACTCTATTCTTTTTCAACAACAAATTCTTCATCCTTTCCAAAATCTTATAGCAATTCAATCTCTCTTCCAGTTCTCAATGAATTAGCATTGCATTGCATTGCTCTTTGGGGTTAACCACTGTGTTGCTTGGTAATGCCCCTTGCTGCCTCCCTTGGATCAGCCTCGCCAATTGCCTGACTTGTGTTTCTAAGTTTTGAGTGGAAGCTTGAGAATATTTGACAACTTGGTCAATCTTCATGTCAAGCTTCTTCAAGGTCAAGTCTTGGGTCTCTATTCTAACGTCCAACTTTCCCATATATTTGGAGAAGAGGTCCTCTAGGTTAGGTTTTCTTTCCCCTTGATTGTTTGGGAGTTGATTAGGGTAGTTTTTTTGTTGGTGGGGTTCTTAGAATCCAAGGGGTTGTCTTTGGTTGAGGTTTTGTTGTTGTTGGGGTTAGTTGTCTTTTCACGAAAGGTTGGGGTGGTTTCTCCACTCCGGGTTGTGAGTGTTTGAAAAGGGATTGTTTTGGGGATTTTGGTTGTCATTTTGGTGGTTGATGGGATTTTGGTAGTTCTGGTTGTAGTTTACAAAGATGACTTGTTTTGTTGAACCTGAAGAAAACGGGTTTCTAACTTGACAATCCATGTTAGAGTGTGGCCCTAAACATCACTCACATGAGGCTACTTGTACATTACCAGACCCTGCACTCATCTTGTTCATTTGTTTTGTAAGTGCTGCCAGTTGAGCCTTCATACTTGTTAACTCATCCACTTTTAGCAAACCCGGAACCTTTTTTGGTAATTACCTCTCATTACCCCAATGGCACCAATTTCCTCGTTGACATTGTGATCCATTGGTAAAAAGCTTGCAAAGTCTGACACTTTGCAAGTCCATTATGGGGGCATCTTCTAATAAGCTTCTTGAATCTCTCCCAAGCTTCGTTGAGACTCTCGTTCTCATATTGTGCAAAAGAGATGATCTCATTTCAAAGATGAGCCGCCTTCCCAGGAGGGAAATAATTATTCAAGAACGCTTGAGCCAATTGATCAAATGTGATGATCGAATTAGGAGGTAGCGAGTTTAACCACATCTTCGCGTCGTTTCTCAGAGAGAATGGGAACAACTTCAATTTAATAAAATCATCGGGAATTCCATTGTATTTGAAGGTGTCACATATCTCGCTAAAGTTTTGAAGGTGCATGTTCGGATCATCAGTTTGCAATCCATTGAACACGCAAGTAGTGCCAATCATCTGAATAATCGATGCCTTTATCTCAAAGGAATTTGCTACAATTGTTGGTCGACGAATGGACGACATGTTTTGCTCAACTCTAGGCATAGTGTAATCCCATAGAGTGTGTTTGGCTTCAATCTCGTCATCCAACTGATCTTGGTTTGCCATAGAAGGCAATTCTCTCTGATGTTGATTTGCCATAGAAGACATTTTATCAAACACGTTGTGTGCGTCTCCGGTCGGTTCATAACACACAACCAAAAATCATTCAACAGAAGATCAATCTATTGAAAGCATTAAATACTCAAAAACATCCATACAAATCACAATTGCACATAATGGATAAATCAAATGTCAATATATATAAAGTCAAGAGTGAGATTTCATCAAGTCCTAATACTAGAAATTTAGCTCATATTACAAAAGTAAGCCATACAACATATATGATCAAATGAATACATGGCTATATAATGAAAATGAAAGAGATAAAGTTGTAGAGAAAATTATGTAGAGCAGATTTTTTCTTCTTCCTTTGCTCTTCTTCTCCTCCAAACTCCTTTAACTCCCTATTGTCTAAGAACAAGAAGTAATCATGGATTTGATTCAAAGTATTAGGCGGATTGTGTAGGATTTTAGTAATGGTAATGTAGGAAAATGATTAGGTGATAGGAAATTTGTGTTTTGGTCTAAAAATATCAAAGGTTGTATAGATGAATGAATTAGGTCAAGGGCAAGAAGGTATATTTTTGAATTTTAACAATTTATTTTTTGGGTAAAAAGGCAACATTGAGGTGACCTGGGGGTGACCTGGAGGCTCTCTGGTCGAGAAAATAGTTGAAAACCCGAGAGGAAAGCGACCTTGGGGTGACCTCTAATACTTTGAATCAAATCCATGATTACTTCTTATTCTTGAGCAATAGGGAATTGAAGGAGTTTGGAGGAGAAGAAGAGCAAAGGAAGAAGAAAATATCTACTCTACATAATTTTCTCTACAACTTTATCTCTTTCATTTTCATTATATAGCCATGTATTCATTTGATCATATATGTTGTATGGCTTACTTTTGTAATATGAGTTAAATTTCTAGTATTAGGACTTGATGAAATCTCTCTCTTGACTTTATATATATTGACATTTGATTTATCCATTATATGCAATTGTGATTTGTATGGATGTTTTTGAGTATTTAATGCTTGCAATAGATTGATCTTCTGTTGAATGATTTTTGGTTGTGTGTTATGAACCGACCGGAAACGCACACAACGTGTTTGATAAAACGTCTTCTATGCATGTCTAGTAAGGTAGACCAGCCAAGGTTAGCGTATAGTACTCCTTTTAGTGGGCCAATGTTCTTAATGAATTCATACGTATATTCCAAGGTAATTAAGAGATAGGCTCGAGTGCGTTTTGGGTGTAATCTCTATTATTCAACCGAGATTAGAGGTTAACAATTGGGTGCACGAGTCTACAAATTTCATGAGCATAGATTGGATATGCAAGTGAGTCTAGAAAGGAATTAGGAGAGGGTGGGGTGGAGTCTAGTCTTAGCATCATTTCCTTTAGTACTACACTTGATTTCATTTCTTGTTATTTACTTACCACAATAACATAAAACCTTTTGAGTAGTTTAAATTAACTTGCTTATAGAATTCAATTATGAAAACCATCTTTTATTGCTTGTTTGAATAGTAATTAGGCTAATCAATTTTGGTAATCAATCACTCAATCTTCGTGGGAACGAATCTTACTTACTTGTGTACTACTCTCCGACCTCATACGATTGCAAGTGTCACTTAAGAGCAGTCACCGTCCCCCATCAAAAAAAGCCACACATAGGGATTAGATCTAGAACATAATTCTTTCACAAAACATTGATTCATTCATTCAATTCCACCCATCCATGGAGGATTCTTGGAAGCAAGAAGAAGAAGAAGATTGCAAGACAAAAAAGCTCTAATGACCAATATAGGTTTTCTCTACAACTCTTCTATGTTTTTACTTTCTCCATTGATGTGTAACTAAACCTTTAACTAGAGGATTGATGTAACCAATTTTGGACAACTCGATGTAATCAATTAATCTATTTTTAGTAATTCAATCAGGTTTTAGTCTTGTGAAATTCCCTTTCTAGAACCTTACATCTTGTCTATTGAATTAATTGCTCTATTTTACTTGCTCGTATTATTTTGTGGCCTCAATTGATACGAGTTTGTGGTTTAGTTTATCCATGAGATTAGAGTTTAGATGTGGATGACCTTTTCCATTTAAACCTTAATCACAAGCTTAGTAGATTTGGAAATTAATGTTTGCATGGCCGTGCTATGTTAATTTGGCTTAGAGTTTTGTGTCTAAATGGATTTAACCGTCACTTGTCACATGGCCTTGAGCGAGTGATGGGAAGGATTTTCGAACTTAATTGTTTAATCTTAAAAAACAAGCCCTTAAACCAGATTGAAGTGTTTAACGAGAGACTGATTGAAAGCATTGAGTAGTCTAAGAAAGGTGCATCAATTCACTAGTATTTCTCTCCATATATTCATCTCTTGTATGATTTGAGATTAATTTTAGTCTTTAGTTCAAGTATTCATAATTTAGGTTATGCTCGTAGGTGATCTACGTTCTAGTCCTTAGAATTCAACAGATTTTTAAAACCAAGCATTATGCAATTTAGTTTTTTGCACTTAGAGTAAATCCTTATTAGATTAATTGACCTTCGATCGATAGAATCACCTATCCTAGTGAACGAACTTTCTTATAAATTGAACAAATTTTACTGCATCAAACAACGTTCACATTCTCGAGATATGCGCTCATGAGATCCCTAAAGAGAGGAAACTTGTCATGAAAATGAAGAATTAAGGAATTTTGAAGGAAACACACGAAAGGATCAGAATCAAATGAATAAATATCGAGAAGAATGTAGGGGAAGTGAACCTCAATCCCCAATTGAAAACCAATAATCACCTCTTGACCCATAGTTGAATGAAGCCATTCGAGAAATATGCCGCATAGTCATACTGGTAATGAATGTCGAGAGCGGGTGAAGTTGGAATGAATGACTCTCGTCATTCTTGATACCTACATGACTACCTCAAGAGACTAGGAGAACGCATCCTAAGCATGCAAAGAAATCAAACCGAGAATCATAATCCTAGCCCACTTGTTGAACTACAATCTCCTTTTGTGGCTAAAATTCATGAAGCTATTGCTCACATAAGGTTTGAAATGCCTCAGATTTATCACTATGAAGGGCATTCAGATCCTATGATCCACATACAACTTTCCCAAGGACTTGTGGAGGTTCAAGGGGCTAGTGAGGACGCAATGTGCAAGTTCTTTCCTCTTACTTTAAGGGGAACAATTTTGAAATGGTTTAATAAGCTCAAGCCGAGCAGCATCCATAATTTTTCCCAATTGGGTTGAGAATTCGTCAAAAGGTTTAGAGGAGCTCATCCCATTGAAAGGAAGCCTAATGTTTTACGTGATGTCAAACACGGTGAATTAGAAACCCTTAAGGAATACTTTGAAAGGTTCCATAAGGAGTTAATCAACCTAAGAGCATACGACGAGGAAAACACCTTTGAAGACTTTATTAGGAACATACGAATATGTCGGCTATGGTTCAATTTTCAAGATTTTCGACCAAAAGCCTACGAAAACACTGAAGCCTATGAACATGCTTTATATTGTTGTAACTAAAGATCAACTAAAGTTAAAGAAGGCCACTGAAAAAGCCAAGTATGGTGCCAAGAAAGAAAAAGGGAAGGGTAGGGAAGAAAATCAAAGGATCGAAATGGCCGCCTTATAGTCACCGATGGAATTCCACGATTGTAACCTTGAAGACACGACCAACTGAAAGCACCAATTCTTCAACCTCAACCCGTTATGAATGTTCCAATTTAGGTGCATCTAGAAAATTTCAAACAAGCTTGAACATGGAATTTGAAATATGCAAATTACCAAGCATTGAATGCTACTCGGGAACAAATCCTCGTAGCCACTCATGAATCTGGGCTTTTGACAAAGCCGGACCTGTTGATAGGTAATTCCAACCAAAGGAACCAAGCAAAATATTGTGACTTCCATAAATATGTTGGTCATACAACTTTAGAATGCTTTCATTTGAAAGATCACATTGAGACTCTAATTCGAAATGGTTACTTAAAAGAGTTTGTTTGTCTTTGATAACAAGTATGTTTTAAGATGATTTGAACACTAGCTTTATAATTATGAATCATTTTTGGAATTCTTATTTATTGAACTGCAAATGGACAATGTTGTGATGCTGAAAATAATTAGAAAAAAGAAACTGAATATATCTAAAAATGCTAAAAACAAACTCAAACTAGAATTGAGTCTAAACAACTAAGCAGTCAATCCCAAGGATGACCTGTTATTAAGAGTGCTCTGCATTGCTCAGCTGAGGTAGCTTAAGATTTGTCTCGGTTGAGGGTTTCTATCCGAGCTCATTCTTCTCTCCCGACTGAGGGCTTGTCTCCAATTACACATACTTGGTGCCTATCATTCTCGGTTATGTCTCTATACACCGTAAGGTTTGCTCTTCAAGCCATCTCCTGGGATCCCTTCATCACACCTATGTCGAATTCCGTTGGAAACTTATGTAAGTCGCGCAATAGAAAAATAGAGAATAAAATCAATAGATTTAAGAGCGATAGGTTTCAAAAAATTTATATCGTCTTCTTGGGACCATTTTGTATATACACGAATATGAGGAAGAGATTTGTTTTCATACCTTTGAAGAACACTCCTTCGTTTTCTTTTCGATCCTTTACCACTAAGCCTTCCGAGCTATGGCCCGTGATCTAGCAACTGTTTGTGTGGGCACGTCATGGATTCAGGGAGTAGTTGAATGGAGGCTTGAGAGAACCATGTTAGGTTTTTGGTTGTTGTTGGCATATATTCCATATCAAAACGTGTTTATCTTGTAATGTTTATGTGGTCATATTGATGATGATACAAAGCTTCAAAGAAAGATTTGACTATGGTACATGCAAGATGATGGCTTGATAAGGGGAAGTAGCTTCATTGCTCATCAAAGGTATAATTGACCTCATTCCTCTTACAAGGCATAGGCACACACACACAAATCATTCATATATATCCCTGCATCGTTGTGCACCATTTATATAACACATTCACATGATTTTGTATGATCTTGCATTGAACTCAAATGCTCATACATTTTAGAGTTGCATGTTTTAGGACTATGTCTAAGAAATGGCATTCATATGTGAACTTGTGTTTGTATATTTGTGTTTCTTATGTTTTGGACTTGTACTTGATCTTAATTGATTCTTTATTGAGTCCCGGTCATTTCGGTTACTCATATGTTTAGTTTCGAGTCCAAACGATGTAGCTACGCTACTTTTCGTTCTCATTCGTTAAGTTGTGTTCGTTGTCATTTTCCGAGATGAATTCTCAACCATTTGTCAAAGTTTCATAGTCTTCATCATGCGTGAGGGAGTCACGATTCGTAATCCAAAAATGGATTCAAAATCGGAGTTCGGATGCCCGAATACGGCTGAAGAATGTAAGAGGTGCGCAGGAGAAGTTGGTGGCCAAAAGGCCAAGGGTTGACTTCCACGTGTGGAGGCCGTGTGCCACACGGCCTAGCCAGCCACACGCGGCCCACAGGTGGGATGGCTGGCCTGGTCCTAAATTTTGTGGACAAAAATGCCCTTCTTCCCATTCTTTTTAAATCCCTCCAATTCCCTCAATTTGTTTCTAAGAAGAAAAATTGTGAAATCCCGTCTATGTTTTTCTCTCCAATTTTCTCAACTTCCAAACACCATAACTTTCTCATACGAAATCGAAATTGAGTGATTCAAGTTGGAGATTGTTCGTATTTGAGTCTCTACCTTTTCCAAGTGGTCTTGCAGCTGTTTGATTGATTTTCTGAGAGATCTACTCAAAAAACCGAACCAGCTCGTGAAATCAAGGTAGTGTTCATAACTTTGTGATTTCATCTTTTTAAACCTTCAATTTGATTGGGGTTTCTTCTTCTATATGTATATGTATATTTAGTGAATGCTATTGAAAAAGGTAGCTTCATAATCAATCTAATTGAATAGTCTAATTAGAGACACATGTTGACTAGAATCTTTGATTCTTTGTTTTTAACATGATTGAGAGTTGTATTGTGATTAGATTGATATCCATGATTGTTTGAGACTTGATTGATCTAGTTTATGATTAATAATCCTTTATATGTGACTTTGATCCATGATTGATGAAATCTAGGATTAGAGCCTTTATATGTGTTTTTAGAGATATTTAGGATTGATATGTTTTTAACATATCTCCTATCTCTAAATCTTTGGTTAGAATACTTGTTGAATACATTTTGTGATTCTAGCATTTTTATGTATGTTTATAACATCTTGAACTTGTGCCTCATGTATATGAATTGTTGAAGTGTTATTTGTATGAATGAATCTAGTAGTTTTATGTGCTAATTGTTTTTCACATGCTCTAGGTTTTCATTCTTTTTTTTTTTTTTTTTTTTTTTTTTTTTTGCATCTAGTTTTCTATTGCTTGTGTTTTCACATCTCTAGATCTAGTTGTTCCATGGAATGTATTGATCACATGTTCTATGTTGTTTTGATTGTTTGCATCATTTGCATTCACATGATCACACTAGGAAGTCCTTGTAAAAGGCATGAAGTCTTGGCTAGAGTTGGGATGACTCGGATAGCCAAGCAAGAAGTCTTGCCTAGAGTCTTGAGGACTTGGATAGGTAAGCAAGAAGTCTTGTCTAGAGTCAGGAGGACTTGGATAGACAAGCAAGAAGTCATGGCTAGAGTCGGGAGGACTTGGATTGTCATGCATGGGAGGCTTTCTAAAGGCACGTGTGCCTTATATAGAGAGTTGGCTTATATATTGGTAGGCCCGGGTGTTTGGTTAGACATAGAGTTTGATAGAGCGGGGTACATGGGATATGTATGCACTCTTGAGGAATTTCTAATCTTTCAACGATGTTGGTTTGGTATGAGTTCCAATATGTGGTTTACATCATTGAGGGATTTTGTATCTTCCAATAGGGATTGGGTAAACATAGACTCCACATGGGTTGGTGATCTAGGATTGGTCACTTTGTGGAATTTCTAATTTACTTTCCAAATATATATAAGTACCCAATGGTTGTAATTCAACCCGTGGATGTTTCCTCCTTGGAGGTTTTACCACGTTAAAAAATCTCTTGTGTTAATTCTTTCTATCTCTATCTTTTATATTTGTTTTTGTGTATGTTTTAATCTTGTAGTACAATCTTCACTTGTGATGTATTTGGAAACAAGATTTTGTAAAGTGTGATTTGTAAGCATAATCATTTTGATCATAATTGTAAATATAATTCTTTTATTCATTGATTTTTGTGTATAGGTATTCTTTGATTGATTCTTGTACATATTGGGCATTATTGTAAATACAAGTATTATTTGTATTAATTTTAATATAGTTTCTTCTCTAGCAAGTTGTAGTGTTCTTACATTGTAATACTTTAAGTACAACTTGTAGAATGTGCTCTTTATTGAATATACTTGTATATGAGATACATTGGTTCTTGGTATATGTTTTGTAGACTAAGTGTGATGAATTGAGCATACTTGTGCAAATTGTTTTTCTCATAACAATCTTGTTCAAGGTTTATTATATGCTCACCAAGGTTTTGACACTAGTCACGAAAGAGTTTTTAAAACTAGTGTGTCAACCTATTCACCCCCCCCCCCCCCCCCCCCCCCCTCTAGGTTGTTTAGTATAACCTTGTAGGCATTTTCAAACCAGAATGCAACGCGTTGCTTCCTCTTGTGAATCCGGCCAACCCCTTTGAGAGAAAAAATATATTTCTTTTTTCTTTTCCTCTCTAGTTGCCGCGCCACCTTGTTATCCTTAGGGTTCCAAATAGTTTCTTTTTCGTGATAAGTTTATCTTATATTCTAGAATCCTAGGGTTTAGTAAGCCATGTTAAAATAGGATTCCAAATCCTTTTTAATTCTTACTCCACTAGGGTTTGAACCTTTAACCTATTTATAGTAAATAAAATAATCACTTATTATTCTTTTGCTCTTGTCAAGGTTCAAACTTGAAACCTCCATATAACAATTAATAATTATTAACTATTAATATGTCAATTAAATAATAATATTATTTAATAATATTTAATTCATCAATTAAATAATATATATTAATTAAATAATCACATCATTTAATTAATTCCCAAAATATATTTAAGTTACTTTCGTAACACAATTAATTGGACCATCCAATTCTCCGTGAGTCTTAATACTATCAATCGTAAAGGGTTAGCAAGGGGACCTAATGGACCCATATTTTTGAGCTCCAATAATACTTAGAAAAATTAATTAAACTCTTTAATTAATTTCACAATTATTAACCTTGGAGTTATTCCACTAAAATCCCAAGATTGTACTCTCGTAACTGTAGATGTTTTACACAACCAATTTTTCAGTGCCCATTGATATAGCTATTACATATGGTATGATCCTCCACAAGTAGTTCATAATTAAAGCTAAGTCATAAAGTTCGTTATACCTCTCTAATCATATTTTTTCCTTTAAGTACCATTGATTCTCTTGAATGATTATATCCTTCATTCCTTTACAAAAGAAAGAGAGCGCTCTTAATCGTTCAAGCCCTGAATAAACCTTTGAGAGAATTACTTATCTATTTCTCACAAGAATGAGTGGATTCCAAAATTGTATGCATACCTTCCCAGCCACAAGCCAAACCGTGATTCCAAGATATAGAGATATTGACCGAGAATGCTATTCCAATCTCACCCATGGTAAATCAAAAACCACGATCTAACTTTAACGAGTCAGTAAGACACTCAGGATTTTGATCACCCATATATAGTTATCATTTGTCGATATATATGAATCTTTTCAACTAACGGATCTTAGTGATAGATTCATATAGATTATGGCCCAGTCTTATATGATTACATCATATAAGGTGTCTTCATTCTTATAACACCATATAAGTAGTCTAGGATAAGACCACCGTACAATACGGAATGGACTGTAGCCGTAGATTAACCACAAATAAAGTACCCAACTTTATTTGCTTTCTACGGACTCTTTAGATTTCATGTCTCAAACTGAATTCCTTTGTATATGACATTCATATACTCAGTTTGAGATTACATCTAGCAATCTTGAATGTTAGCATATATAATATAAACGTATGAATCAATTTATTTGAATGAAATAACTACTTCTTTTATTATTGAATTTATAACATTTACAAATTACAAGCTTTAGGGCATAAATTCCAACAACTTAACCATCAAAGTATATGTGGATGTTACTGCTTTGGTCTTATTCACGAAAGGCTTTCCCAACAAAGCGTTGTATATCCAATTCTCTGTA